>JBBMOL010000127.1:1200000-1800000 GCA_037954665.1 Laguncularia racemosa
GTGATTTGAAAAATTCTTTAAGCTTTAGGTCATCATCCAACCTGTATACTTCCAAGGTTTCGATAAAATTAAGTAAATGTTATTTGGCGCTCCCTTTCTTGCCATTGAACAGAATGAACTTAGGACTAACATAGTCCTTAGGATACGGCTTTTTAGCAATGTGCTGATGGTAAGGGAGTCTTAACTTTGGAACTCCCACAGTAGACTTTGTTTATATTTCTTTTAGGTATATGTCCAAGTCTTCCTTTGTTACAAAGGAAGTCCTTGGGGTAGATACCATGGAAGCAGGTGTGGAAGTAGGCTGACGGCTAAATCCACCGAGAGTATGGGAGGTGGAACATCTGGTTGAGTGGTTTGCTCCTAAGGAATGTTCTCCTCATCCATAAGAGGGTTAACGGGATGAATTGCATGTGATGAAGTTGCATGGGTGGCACCTTGCTGCATAGCAATGTTAGTGTTTAGCGGAGCCACACCTTATTACATAGCAACAGTGGCAACCAACCCCGTGACAAGTGGTGCAAGCATGGTCATAAGTTGATTCAGAGCCCTTGTGTTCTCTTGCATAGTTTGCATCATTTGAGTAGGATCTATGGGAGCCTCAGGCTGTGAACTGCCTTAACCAGTATTCTACGGTATTTAAGGCAAGTTCTGCTCCATCAGTTCGGAGTTAAGATCTTGTTCTTGATAGATATTGTCAGATGGTCCTCTCTTCCTAGGGAGTGCCATTACTCTTCTATCACTTAACTCTATCCTCAACGGAGTCACCAAAATGTAAATGGGGGTCCCGGCAAGAGTGGTCAAACACGTATCACGCAGGTATCGCACTGTACATGAATTCAGATAAAAGCAATTCAAAGATGGCACATGATAGGATGACTAAGGAGAGAAGAGCAAGGAAGAGGAACAAGCAATCTCAAGCGTCTCGAATGCACAAGTGACAGACAAGGGAGTTAAGGGGACCTCGAGCGTCAACCTTGCAATTCTTAAGTAATGGAGATCGTTCTTTGCCTAATCTCTTATTTAACCTTTGAGAACAGATAACTCTTAGTGGAATACCGTTTCTCTAATCTTAGGAATTTAGAAAAAAGGTCATGAATGAGGGGGAACAACTAAGTATTTATAGACTTTTGGCTTAATGACATCCGTTAGATCACTTTAACAATCAACGGGCGAGATGAAGTCTGCTCAATTTAAGATTATCCTAATGAGCTTACCATAAGCCCAAGACCATTAATCTTTCTCATAAGTATATGAGCTTACCTAAAAAAGGTTGGATGCGGATGGACTGATCCAACGATCCCTATTCCAAGCTCACCAAGCTGATTCTCCTTCAGTCATCTCAATAATTGGACCAGACTCACAATGAGTCAAGTCAAATAATCAATAAACTAAGCCCAATATATTTACATAACATTTTTAACCCTCTATATAGTTTAAATCATTTTTACACGTGTTATTAATTTTTTTTCTATATACAAGTTGATAAGTCATAAAAAATTGTACTTAATATAAAAAAGATTTAATCTATTATTATTACTTTGATATTACTCAATATTCCCAATGTCCATTTAATATATTTGAAGATAGTTTATTGTGTCACTCATGATAATTATGATTTTTATATTAGTTAATAAGAAAAAATAAAAAAATAGTAAATTACTTGATGAAAACCAAATAATAAAAAAAAAAAAAAATTGAATAAGCAACAACATAGATCCTCTTTGTTAGTCATATATTTGTATATTTTCACTGTTATTTTTTATTTTTTATAGTTCAATTCAATTCATACTTTTTTGAAAAAAAAAATAATTTGATTTATAATTATAATTTTTTTTCAAATTTAATAACCATTTGTTTGATTTGCAGATCAATCGCTTAACTTTTTCTAGCCCTACTGCTACTGGACTAATACTGCCCTCTCTGGCACTACCGATAAGTCCAAATCAATGGTTGTTGCAAGTCCAATTATTTTGCCGGATTTTGGGGTGTTGGGTTAGTTCTCCAATAAACTAGAATTGTAAAAGACACAATTAAATGCTCCATTGACCTCCGGCATATAATATATTCTATGCATTTTTTCCCCGAAAAGTTAAAATACACCACTTCGTTGGTGAACAACTTTTCATCTATTTATCTACAACACTTTCATTATTACACCACACGACGCATGTGATAAGACATTAACTTCGATATGCCATAATCTTTAGGGCATGTTTCCCACTTTAAGGGTGATAGCTGTCAGTCACATACTGTGCTTGTTATTGGATAATGACTTGGGTATAAACCTAAGAAACGAGCAATGTGGGACAAGGCATTTTGCCCAATCATCAGCAAAATCAACTTAGTGAGCTTCGATAACAGAAATTTTTTTCTCAGTTTCGCACTCCAATCTACTTCCAAACTAAAAAAATATCACCTAATACCCCATAGATAAAATCTAAACACTCTAAAACATGCCTATAATTCAACTTAAATATGATTAAAATTAGATTTATAAATAAATAAAGCAGATTAAAGAACACAATATAAGCCATCCAATTATTAGTGCAATATCCCAAAAGAATAATATTAAGCTGCTGCTCTTCATACGAAAACGATAAAAGAGGCATGTAAATTGAGATGGAAGTGTATTTTGTACGTAAAACAAAAGTTTGCGTTACAGCATAGACTATAGAGTATATGCTTGGAATTGAAGGGGAAATTCTTTAGTACCTCTTTGTAAGTTCTATAGCAGAGGCAACATATATCTCTGATCGTCTCACAATCTTAACCATCAGCCATAGAATTATGTACGACCAAAATTACATTGGCACGTACTATACGTAACGGGACAACTAAATTGTATATAAGATTCACTTTCCCAAAACAGATCACGTGGCAATAGTAGACATTCCAAAAATATTATCAACATTATTCTAGATTAAATAACAATTATAATTGGTTTATATGACTTGAATGATGACAGTCGGAAGTGTTATCAGCCGAAGGATTGACATGAACACCACTTTGATTTTCTTGGTGCTCTCTATGCTTTAGTGATGCATTTGCGATATATTTTTACAAACACAAAGTCTCACATTCCTAAATCCATAACAATTAACCTGGTATATAATGTTAAGCTGCAGAGTCCTATCCTTTAAATTGCTGTTGGTTGAGGTACGGAGTAACCGTGCCTCCACTTTTATTAGACTGTAGACGTTGGGCTTCGTTCAGATTCTTTTTCTGAAGAATAAAAATATAAATAACGATTGCGATAATAATGAAGAAAGGATTATATGGTATTTATTAATCTTTTTCAAACCATACCAAATAATTTATTGTGAACCCATGTAACATAAAAATATAGCGCAATATATGAATCACTTAAATCATTTAGATTTGTTTTATTGTATGTATTTCTGAATATGAATATAAAGATACTAATGGAGGGACATATTAACAAATTGAAAATACACAAATATAATGATTCAAATTTTAACTGTTTTCATAAACATAAAGAACCTATATAGTCAAAAGTATGTATTATATTATATGAAAATATAAAGTATTATATTATGTTTACTCGCGTCAAGAATACATATTAATATATATTTTGATTTCTCTAAATTTTAGTTCAGCGGGCCTGGTCCGTCAGCGTTTTTTATAGAAAAAAATTTACCAGCAATTGACGACGGCTGAGTCATGACATCAGCATGAATTTTCATTACATCCGCAACTACAAGAGGCAACCAAATAGCTCCATATGTATGTCCCAGGACTCAAACCTCTTTTATAAAGTCACCGAAATCATGTGACTTTTTCCACAATTTCCCTTGTCATTACTTCCTTTCCTTGCAACTTGATCCCGTAAATCGTATTGCTCTTCTTCTGTTTGTGCGATATATAAAAAAAGTATCATGGAATTTCCAAGTTGGAAATCAAGAGAAGACAATAATAACAAGTACTTGGACGATGGTGATCAGGAGGAGAAGAAGAAGAAGATGGAGGAGGAGAAAATGGAGAAGTTCTTCGCCATTATCAGGAGGTACGTAGAAGCAAGGAATAGAAGAAGAAAAGAATTGGAGGAAGAAGAAAGAATCAATAAAGAAGCGATCGAGAGAATGAGGGAATCCAAATTAATGGAAGGTGAAACTTTGGAGAATAATAGTGAGAAATTGCATAATCATAGTAATAAAGCATCAAGTTGGGTTCCAAATTTTGAGTGGGAAGATTTCAGTACTGAATTCGAGTTTAAAACAATTTCTTCTTCTTCTTCAAAGGGTAGCGGAGAGAAGAGAAAACGGAAGGAAATGGAGAGAGATGCTGATGATGAAAAGTTAGAACTCAAACTTAGCCTTTAATTTGTATAATATCTTTAGTTTGTAGCTTAATTTTCTTTATAATTCCTGCAGGAGTTTCTTCTAAACTTATTTCTTTTTCTTTTCTGGACTGTCAAGAAATTATATCTTGTTACATATATATATATATATATATTATATCATGATCAGTTAATGTTAATTTCTTGTTTTATTATTTTCCTTTCATTTATTCATAGTTATAGTATTCATGAAACAGGTATTAGCGATAGTGCATAGATGATTTTGATTTTGCTGAAGTTTTCACGTTACATAAGCCGTGTATTATATATGAGCACTCTCAAAGCCTATTTGTACCCCGTGTAGGAACTAAAATGTATTCCTTTTTTTTTTTTTTAACCCTAACTTTCCTCTATGCAAGAAAATCAAATGAATGTAGAAACAACGCAGTTTTAACAGGTGAAGCAGGTTAATGTGATGAAGAAGATATCAGCAACAGTGTAGTTTTTTTTTTTTTTCTGCTTTCAATACGAAATAATTGCTAAAAATATAAATCCTTCTCAAGGACACGATTAGGGAGACAAGGAAAGGAACAATGGACATTGAGACGGAGGCCTCAATATCCTCAAAAGTCAGAGCGGGCCAACTTGAACATTTTCCAGCCTCTCTGGGGAATTACTTCGTGTGGTTGAAATGAAGATTCATAATGATTGGACAGTATAAAAACTTCCCTTTTCTTTCTTTCTTTTTTTTTTTTTTCCTTTGAATACCTATAATATTTTTCTTCTGTTAACATATAACTATTATCTTTTTTCAGTTACACTTTGTTACGAAAAAAACGTTGCTTCACGGGTAAAAGTATGAAACTCACTCGGGTCTTCTAAATGAAACAAGAAAATAGTAGGGATACGCAAAGTGCAAAGGTAGTGAAGCTTGTATATGATTTTTTTTTTTTTTTTTGTCAATTATACCTACTTTCGGCGATTATTTTCCGTGTTATAAAATACATATAATATATGAAATTATGAAGAGAGGAGTTTGGCTGGCAGCTTTCGCCCTTTATTTGGTAGGTTAGATATCATATCTTTCAAAATATCATTAGGTTATCCGTTGCTTCACATGGCAAGAAAGTTTAATTAGTAGGTGTTCAATCCCTCCCACCAAAAATAATTAGATAAGATAAAATATATCCCTCCAAAATAAGTTAGATAAAATATAAATTTAATTTTATCCGAGAGAGTATATATATCCAGTAAATTTATCATCATAGAGGGGACACTTAGATTCCATATTAAAATATCTTTTGAAGCATTTAAAGACTGTAAGCTCCTTAGTCTTTGATGATTAGGAAGAGAGAGAGAGAAACTTATACTAGCTTAAAAGGGAAAAGCTTTTTTTATGTGTTATTGTTTTATTCTTTTGTTTTATCAAAATAAATTGTAAATATACTCCTTTTATATTTGCTCAATATGTGTATAACCTTTTATATTTTCTATTGAACATTTAGATCCTAAATTTTCAGGGAAAAAAAATATTTTTAGACCTATACATGATCATTTTGCCCTAGGTAAATATGATTAAAAAAATAATATTGGGTATTACAAAATATTCAAGAAATAATAAACAAAAAGATGGGATTTCTTCTTCTTCTTTTTTAAGATTTTATGTAATTTTCTAACCATAGATTTTTTATTTTTAATTATTTTATCCAAGGATGAAAAAATAAAATAAGATCTAAAAGTACCATTTTTTTAAGATTTAGAAATTGAAATGCTCAATTTCAAATATATGAATTAATTATCATAAAGAAAATATAAGAGAATGTATTTATAATTCATCTTTTCAATTAATTGCATCCTATATCCTTTTTTTACCCCCTTTTTTTATAAAAGAATCTTAACAAAGTTTTTTTTTTGCTAAATTCGTGCAACAGCCCATCTCCAAGGTCAAAAGTCAAGAAAACACTTCGTCTAAAGTAATGAAATTTTTTTTTTCCAATTATCTTATTTTTGGTGATATTTTTTTTTTTTTGACACTATCACCATGTCTAAAGGCCCTTTAAATTAAGAGGCATATAAGGCATATTAATGATCTTTTTGGACTCTTTTTTTTTTGCTTTTATCTTATTTGTATTAGTTTTGTATTTAATAATCTAGTCAGTATTTAATGTGTCTTGGTTTCAAATATGATCTATGAATAAATTATTCCCTTTGTATCTTATCTTAATTATGGTAAAGTTGGAAAATGATAGTTTAGTTGCCATTTTGAAAAAGAAAAGAAAAAAATAATAATGGGTAAATAAATTTACTTATATAGTATTTTGTTAGGTATTTAATATTTTTAAGATTGTTATAAATATATTGATATTTTTATTCTATTGATATCTTATTTCTAAAATAATAATTTAAAAAAAAAAAAGCCACCATGAGGATTAAAAATGGGGGCAAAATACCTAAAAAATGCTATTTTTAAAAAATATTACACCAATAGGGTTGGGGGAAAGAATATTACGCAAATAGGATACTAAAAGCATATGTGATGCATGAATTTTCAATATAAATTTTTTTTTTATACTGAAAAAATTTTTTTGTACTAAAAACGCATACCATACATGTGTTTTTAGCTACATAAAGTAGCCCCCCACCCTACAAAAACCCATTTCCTGCATGAAAACACAAAATATTCCTTCAAACTCTCTCTTCCTTTAAACACAGTTGGGAAAAAAATTGAGATTTTTGTATAAATCAAGCAAAAATCAACGTCAAATTGAACAAATTTAGCAAGGTATGCAATTTATTTGTATTACATTACATGTTTTGCCATTTTAGGGTGTTTTTCTTTTTATAAACATAAGCTTAAAACCCATATATGATATACCTATATTATGTGTAAAAATGATGGTTTTAGTTAAAAAAAAAAAAGTTGTAGTATTTCATTATGTGGGTGTTGTAGTATTGAAATATGTTAAATGTAAGAGTTATAAAAGTGTAGAAGTTATTGGATATGATACTTGTTTGGAATGCACGGAAATGTTTGACAAAATTACTTGATGGGGGTTTTATTTAGTATGAAGGTAATTTTGAAACCTAAATTTCATATAGCTATCTTATGTGTGCAATTGAATATTGTATTAAGAAAAAAAAATCCTAGTTTTTTGCTTCTTCTCTGCTAATAATGCCCACTCTCTCAATTTTTTTATAGTTAAAAAAAAATAATTTTATTTTTATTTTTATTATGAATTGTTTCTTTACTTGTTTAATTATTAGAAATATATTTATCAATGAGTTTTCTTGATAATTAAAAAACAAGTTGTGTAATCATCTTGGGAATGTTAATGATACTTAATACAATATCTATATATATCCATTCAATTAAAAATGTTAGAATATAACATGATTTACTGATTAATCGAATGTTTTCACTTTTTAATTTCTACCATTTGATGTGTATTACTTCACAATGTGTGTGGAATAGTAGCAAAATATATGAAATGTGGGAATTGTAGAGGCTTAGAAAATGTTAAAAATGATATTTTTTTTTTAATGTATGGATAGAAATAGTCAAAATTACGCAATAGGTAATTGGCATAATTTTTCATAAGTCTAAATATGCACACATCATGTAATTAGGTTGAAAATGGTTGAGGTGATGAAATTTATTGTATATACAAGAGGAAATATTGTGTATGGCAACGACGAGTCTGATTATGAGAATGGATTGATGAAGAAGTTGAAGTTAAGGAGGAATTCAAGTTATATAGAATTCTTGCATAGGATTTGTAGAAGTATTAGAGTCGATCCAACTACAGTTTGTGTTAAGATACTACATACGCATTCACACTACTTCCATGACGGGGTGAGATACAAGTTAATACTAATGACAGATGATAGTGATGTGAGAAATGTAATTGAAATTACTGTAGCTTTCGAGGAGAAGCAGATACAAGACTTGTATGTTGAAATCCATGAGCAATTACAAAACCTGAATGAAGAAGAAGAGCCCTTGAAAGCCAATACCTCATCACCTCGACAAGAGGAAGGGTCAAGCATGATGACTAATTCATCAATGTGTAATGAAATAACTCTAGTGCCAACTTATGAACCTTTGTGCAATAAAGAAAACTCTAATGATCCAAAATTAAATGATGCCCTTTACTCTCTAATGGAAATTGATATTGTTGTGAAGCAATTTACAATGCACGAAGAGTATTCTGATAAGGATGAGGGTTCTACCAAAAATGCTATAAATGACATGTAGGTCATACATCCACCAGTGCACACGCATGCAATGCAGGTTCACAAATTTCTAAAAGTGAGTCATTTAGGTAACAACAAACTGAAGAATGCCATTTCATTTTTCAACGCTGGGAGAGATAGTGGTTATATCACCTTCAAGGAAAATATGGTTGCTATATATGGAGACTTCGACACTAGTGATGACCTGAAGGAGGAAATAAGATTCAATAGTAAGGAAGAGCTAATACAAGCTGTGAAGATATATGATATAAAGAACCATTGTAACTTTGCGATTAAAGAATCGAATAGGAACTTATGGTCAATTTTTTGTGCTAAGGATAGTGGTTGTGAGTGGGGTCTTCAAGCATTTTTGCTTTTAAAGACGATTTTATCAAAATTGGAGCTGAAATTTCTTAGATATATTAAATATGACTCTAAAACCTTAATTAGGTGAATAAAATCAATTACAAAATATTTTGAGATAATTGGAGAAGAAAAATTTAAATTCGAAGGTCAATTCAGTAAAATAACGAAAATGCTCCTAAACTTATTTCATTGAGTTTCCAAGGGCATTTTAGAGGAAAGGAAGCAACACATTTTCAATTGGAATAAGTTGTGATAATTGAAGGAAAAATAGACTAGAAAATAAACTAAATTGGATGACACATGTCACCTTAAGGTTAAACCCACTAACTCTTGTGGTTCCAAGTGCCTCCATTCTTAAACCTTGAACTCTACTATAAAAACCTATTTTATGATAGAAATTAGCAACTTCCATCTTCATTTTCTAAAAACTCTTTGAGATAAATGCTTTAAAAAAAATCCATTAAACTTTATCTACACCTTAAACCATTTAATATGAATTAAACCATATACTAATCTAATTACTTTCTTGTAAGATCAAGGTGAAAAATCAAATGAGGATCTTAGCTAAGAGTCTCCCAATCATGGTTTAAGGAGGAAATTAAGGTAAGCGATATTTAGTTTGATTTAATTAAGTTTTAGCTTGTCAAACATAAATCTAAGTGGAGACTTATGGTTCTACATAAGAGAAATTAATTAGAATAAAGAAAAATACCATCTTTGGGGCTTATTGTGAATGACAAAAGGAGGACTTGAAGATTAAGTTCTCCAACAAAGTAAGTTCAATACAATGGTTGATTTGATGATTTAAAACGTTTAGAAGTATTTAGTCATGATGATTTGATGATTTCTTGGATTTTGATGAGATTAGCACAAAACCCATATTGAACCGCCATCCTTATTGATAATTTCTAAGTATCATTTGATGATTTTAGATGTTAATCCATATTCCAATATGATAAATGTAAGGTTAGGTGTTGGATTTGGTGACAAAAGTAAAGTTTGATGTATGATAATATGTAGTATGTGTATAGATCTTGTTGCTACCACTATGATGAAGAAAATGAAATTTGATTTTCTTGTATAATCTAATTTAGATGATGAATAATGGTAATTTGATGATTAAACTATAGGTATATGGATTTATGAGTGGGTTAGATGATAAATTGGATGTATATGGCAACATAGAGGTTAAACTTGACCATATTGTTGAGTTAATGAATAAATTAGTTGATTTGGTTGATAACCCATAAATTTCTAGAATGTTCATATGCGTTTGAAGTGGAAATTTTAGTTAAAATTAAAGTAACATGATGAATATGAAGCATAGCAAAATTAGGAGATGAATTGTAGTGAAAAAAATAAATGATTGATCTTAAGATTTATGGTTACTAATGCTTGTGATACTATTATGATTAAATATGATAATTTTTTAATTGATATATTTAATTTGAGTCATTTTGAGTGTAATTTGGTGTTTAGGTTATACATTTATGTTGTAATAAGTTAACTATGATATTGAGTGTAATTTGTTGTTGTTGCTACCACCATGGTTGATGAATCGAGATTTAATTTCTTTGTTAAATTTGATTTTGATGTTGGGTGACGATAAATTGATGATTGGAGTATGAACATGGGGATTTTGGAATGATTTAAGTGATTAATTTAGTATAGTTAGCATGTTAGAAGTTAGAATCGGTGGTATGCTTGATTTAGTGGATGAGCAAGTTGATTTAATTGCTAATCTTTGAATTTCTAGCATGTTTTGATACTCTAAAATTGTTAAATTTAATAAAAATTAAGTTGTAAGATAAATATTAAGTATGGCATAGTTTAAAGATGAATTAGGTCGAACTGGAAAATTGTATGAACTTGAGATTTTGATTTTCTTGCATGATTTAGTACAATGTTTAATTATGGAAAAAAATATGATATATTGTATTTATTTTGAGTAAATTTAGTAGAATTATGATTTAATTATGAATAAGAGTTGGATTCAATATAAAATAGGGCCTACAAGTAATGATATGTTGAAATTGGATTTGTAGAATAAATAAAAATGTTTTGGGGTGTGCTCTATTTTTGTAATGTTTTAAGCTTAAAAACGAAAAATTATACAATGTTTTGGACTCTAAAAAGATATAGGAACAAGTGGGGTTTGATTTAGAGTGATTTGGACCTAAATTAGATAAAATATGGACTAATAAAGTTAAAAATCCGTAATCTTGTTTAGTCTAATAGTTCAAGGGCTTTAAAACAAATAAAATAAGGCTTTTATATTAAAGTGAGTAGTGAAAGTGACAAAGAATCAAATGATTTTGGTTTCACTTAATTTAAGCTTAAATTGAGCAAGTCATTGCCATTTAAAATTAAGGCATTTAATTATGATGAATTGGAAATAAGTTAATGATTAATTTAATTAAATCAGGTTAAGGCTAGCCCAACGTCAAGTCAACCCGATCAAATAGGTCAAAGGACCACCCTCTTACCCTCCCCTTAGGTGGCCCATATAATTAAATATAATTTGATTGAATTTGATTAATTGAGATTAATTAACTTAACTATTTTAATTAGACTAAAATAAGAATTGACCTAATAATGTAAGCCTAAAAAACTCACGGGCCAAAGATCTAAAATTCAAAACATAATTGAGCCCATTCCCTTCTAAGGCTCATACCCTAAATGGATCTTATTACGATAAGTAACTCAAATCGGGTCTTAAATCATTTCAAGGCCCAAATTGAATTAAAAACCTAAAATAAAGTTGACATAGGCTTAATAAAATAAAAAGAGCTTACGTGATTATAATAAAACCTAAGTGAGCCCAAAACTCAAAAACCCACTTAAACCCATTAGCCTTTAAGGTTTATACCCTAAATAGACCTCAACAAATAAATCAAATTTAATTAGACCTTCAACCCTAGAAGGCCTTAACTCAATCAAGGATTTAAAATGAAATTAAAATTAAACTTAATAATGGATTGGGCCTAAAACAAAACAAATAGGACTAATTAAACACAATGGACTTAATTTAATTTAAAATAGATGAAAGTAATCTAAATGGACATAAAAATGGAATTAATAATTATAATTGGACTCAGATAATTCAATTAGAGCTAATAGGCCTAATTCAAAACATAATTGGGGCTACTTTTCTTAAAGGACCCAAATACTTTAATTGGGCCTTAAACACAATTAAACTTAAAGTTCAAATAACTAATTAAGCCTAAATAACCCTAATGGGACTTGTAATTAGTATGAAACTTATGTAGCCTAAATCAAACTTAGAATAGAATTCAATCATTTGTAATAATTATCTAATTTAAGTTTTCTCTTTTATTACATAAAACCAATTTAATCAATTCAATTGGAACTTATATTGTAATTCAGAAATCATCGACCTTTCTAAGTACGTAGTAACTTACGTATTATGTGCTAAGTTAGAAAACTTAACTAGACTAATAATCAACCTGACTAAATAACTATTTATTGCTTATGCATAGTTACTTGAGCTAGCAAACAACAAACTTTGGATTGGAATTATGGTTGTAGTCATATACTCTAAAATGATATAGTAGTTAGGCGCTTAGACTATCAAGATATGGCTCAACAAGTAGTTGATAAGTCAAATTACAATTGATAATATGCATTATGAATGAAGAGAAGGTATATCATGAGTTGTCAAGAGATTATGAGTTTAAACGAACAATACGATATAATTGGACTACGATCAATGAGGTCACATAATGGTAAGGTCACTTAGACAAGGTTACTTAAGTACTCAGTTTTCGATAATGTGGAGTCTCACTACTCATGTCAACCCTTGATGTTCGCTGCGGTGGAATCAAATCTAATGTCTCTCATCGTTATGTCCAAAGTCATGAGTACTCCTATACTGAATGTTTAAATAAAACAACTAAAAGATTTGATTAAATGTATGATGCATTAGTATGGAGGCCCGTGTGACATGTGTGTATGAGTTTGTAAGACTGTGTATCGAGCCCTAATAGCTCACTCATTTTTGTTTCTAAAGTGAAAACTATCTCCAAATCTACTTTATGAATTATTGAGTTTTAGTTTCAAGGAGGACTACAAGGATGAGTTAGAGGAATTAGATTACATCAACTACAACCTTTTCTAATTTTCTAATTTCCAAACTTACACTTTATGTTGGTTATGTACTTAGACATTATCGGGAGCCGCTTGTGGCTCTATAGCCTATTCTCTTGTCTTTGTATTTTGTTGGGCCCCTTAGGCCATAGAACTTAAACTACCTTTTATGCCTATCCACATGTTCTCTTGCCAAACCATTAAATGTTTTTGAAAATCCAATAAACTATTTAAAATGTTTTCAAAATATAACCAACAATTTTGAGGCCTTAAAACTAGTTTAGAAACTCATCTAATAATTATAGTTTTATGTATTCTACTTAAGTAGAGTATGTGGCAAACTATTGTCGTGATAGTGAATTAAGGGTATGAAAGATGATGCATGTTCTTAATAGTACAAGTTGGGGAGAAAATTTACTCATAAAATGTAGTGTATATTAATAATTTTAACTCTTTATTATGATTGCCAAGGTTTTTATAATTTAGTAGTATAAATACTAGTTTTTTAGTGAGATAAATCAAGTTCGAATCATTTCTTTTATTATAATAATCCAAAAAAAGAAAGAAAAAAAACTCTTTGTTATATTTACATTAATTTTGTTATAAGTTATTGATGGATTATTTTGAACAAAAACCTTTAAGCTCAAGTCAGCTAGTTTAGTATTAATAAGTTGCCATCAATATAGGTCTTTATACCTAGGTCAACGAGTCAAGCCTATAGTTTAAATGAAGATGGGTGGGAAGAGCTTAATAGATAAGGCAAATCAATATTTCATAACTCTCCTCGTTATTCTCCGGTAAATCCAAAGTGTAAGAGAGGATTTCAAGGCATTTATCCCTTTCTTACATGGCTCGACCATTTTCCCTATAAAAATAACGTCAAACTTTTTAGTAAATCATCAAAACCTTATTACTTTACATTCTTTTATATCCTCTTATTATTTTAATCCTTCCAATCATTAACTTAAGTGATTGAGTAATCACGTTGAAATCACTTTCGATACTCATGTTAACTTATCTTGTTTATCTTGTGTAAGTCGCATATACGTTTGAATAAATGTAGTAATAATATAAATATATTATCTATTTACACTTATAGATGAATATTCATCATTTATCTTAATATGCTTTATGTTGTAATATTTATTCACGTTCTAAAGAGTACGTGGGTGTTGGTGGTTATAGTAATTCCAATAAAAAAAGGTAGCTTAGCTTGTTTGGTACCGGATCTAGTTCCATAATCTTTTGACCTTCTAAGACTAAGACCTCTGCCGTAACAACGCTGCTTTAATGCACCCTGTGTCCTCTCTTAACTTTTGAAATAACCTCGTTACATATAAATTGAACTTCACAAAATAATAACTAAAAATTTACAGTGGTCCTGCTCTGGTGGGATCAGCCTGTTGTCCTCGGATGACGAGGTCCTTTTTCTTTTACACCGCCTCAATGTTTCAACGCTTTGGTCAGTTCCTGCACGTGCTCTGTTCAGGGTTGTCTTCCTCTTCCTACGCGAGACAAACGCTGTGACCACCATGTATATGTTCATCGTGTCATTAAAAAGAAAAAAAAAAAAAAGGAAACATCACCCAAATAATTCTAAGTAATGAAAAAAATTTACCGTATAGTTAATTAAAAATAAATATATCTTAATTGCTGTAAAAAATTTTGAATTACAGTGAAAAATCAATAATAAAAAAAAGTTATTAATAACTTTTATAAAAATTATTAATAGTTTTTTTAATCGTAAATGATTTCAAATTATAATAAATAAAATTTATTAAAAAACTATATCATATGGTGTTTTGAGTGGCTGCACATACAATTCCTTCTAATGGAGAAGGATGAGATGGGATTGTCGGTGGAAAAGCGATGGAATCGTAGGTCTGAAAATTTTTAAATTGGGAAATCTATATTTGCTTAGATAAAAACCTTTGGACAATACTATGGGGGACGAAAAATCGTTTCCAAAAGCATACCTAATTGACTTAGTAAAGTCCTACTATTCTATTCGGCAGTTAAACTTAAACTGCCTTCAGTACAAATATATAAATATTATAGATTATGGAAAGAAATCAAATCTAGTGCTATTTGGAAAAAAAAATTATTAATACTAAAATAAGCAAATATTTATAACTTTTAAATATGTCATAATGGTTGCTGATGTCTTTTAAAAAAACTATTATTTAAGTTTTCATATGTTTGAATTTTATTAAGTGTTTGTACATTAGCTATGTACTACGCTCGTAGCATTGACAGCAGTATTAACAAAAGTGGAAGCAAAATGTCTATAGTCCTTACACAAACCGAAACCAAAAGGATCATTACATCAAAGAGAGTTTAGCTCTCTAGGAGGAGCTGTAAAAAACATATCTTTCTGCTCCTATTATTGATCCTGTCCACCTAGCCAATTTGCTATGAAGTTCGTCTCTCTTAGAGCAACTTCAATTTTCTTCTCCCAAAGGAGGGAGAGATTTGTCCTGCAAGCTGATATAACATTATGATATTTGAACAAATAATTGTAATCTTTATTGGACAATATATGGATTACTGCTTGATTGTCAACATATATGAACTTTGATAAGGCCAAAATTTAAACAATACTGGACACCCCAATACACTACCTAAAGCTCAGCAGCAGGAATATCAACTTGGCATATTGTCTTCAAGAAACCAAAAATCCATTTTCCATTATGATTCCTAATAATACCTACTATAGCTATAGCTCTTTTATGTTGAATTACCAACCTGTCCGTGTTTAATTTGAACCAACCAATTTGTGGTTTTCCTCAAACAAGATTTATCCTCTCTATGCAATGTAAACTTTATTGTTTCTTAAAGTATGCCTAATATTCATGTGCAATCTGTTGAATTTATGTCTTATTAAACATGTTCCTGTGATTAGGATTGAAGATTGCACTATTCTTATGAAAATCAAAATTTCCATAAAGCAATAGCAAAAATGAACTACTTTAGAGGAGGATTTAAAAACAATCTTTCCTACTAATAACACTATTCCATCTTTACCTAGTTATTAAAATCATTCAAAATTCAATTATGCTCTTTGTTAACCATTTGCCATTCCTATATTATTTCTTTAATTTGTGGGCAAAGATAAAAGGCATACCATAACTTTTCATCAATATTGTGGCAATGAGGACAGTTAGCATCCATTTCAATCTTCCTCTGTGGCAACATTAAGGCCATGTGCAAACTGTTGTGTTATAGTCTTTATAAAAATAGTCTGACTTTTGGTGGGAAAACACTTCTCCATATCCATTGCCATGATTTCTTGCTAGCGTTTGGTGATTTTATCACCTCAGTATATATATCTTTGATAGATGGCTGGATTCTCATGTCATTAGACACACTTCTTTGGTCTTGAGCAAAACTGTCCAACACAATCAATCTAATGGTATCCATCAGCAAACTTGAGATAGGGAAGCTTATTTTTCTTCATTCCACTCAAGCTCCAAAATCCAACAGTCTCTTATGGTTAAGAACATTGTCTCCTTACTCATCGGTTCAAATCAAATCTCGAGTTTCCAATTATACTTACCAAAAAAATTATAGAAAAATCAAAGTCCTTTTTTTTTTTTTCCTATTTCTATTTTCAGCCAATATAGTAGAGTTCTACCACTCGTCCTTTTATATTTGCACATCCAATAATAAGTTGAAATCCCTCTTTTACTCACTGTGGTCATCAATAAAAATATAGTACAAAGTCCCACTTTTCTCTTTCTTTCTTTTTTCTTTTTAGATAATAAAGTCCTTCACAACCACTTGTTCTTTTATACTGTCAAATCTAATAATTTTGCACAGGAAAATGTCAGAGAGACCGAAAAAACTTCCTAAAGTGGTTGTTCAAATAAAAAAAATATATTTATTTATATTATTTAATAAAGGAAGAGGGTCTTAATGTGATAATTAAATTGATTAAGTTAACTAGAAGATTAGTTCTCCTTTTCCGATAGATTAAAAAGAGTTAGTTAGTAACAGATAAATATATAATTTTTCTTTTAGATTTTTTTTATCTTTCTCAGTATTCTTAATTTTCATTAAATGTCGGTTAGTGATTTAAACTCATTTACATTGTTAAAATAATTTATCTGTAATTAAGTAGTGCGGTTTAATCTTTTGAGGATGAAATTCATAGACAATATTAAATTAGATGTAAATGGGGTTTATCCTCTACGTGGACTGGTGGTGGTGGACTTGCAGGTGCAAACAATGTTAATTTGTATGTATCCTGAGGATGGTATTTGGATAAGTTGTGTACGGGGTGATTTATTATTAATTTTTAAACACTTTTGTTAAAGCACAAACATTTATACCAAAAAAAATAAATTATTAACTTTGTTTACCAACATGTAAATATTTATACTAAAAACTTAAAGTTTTTATCAAATAAATAAATAAATAACATAGACTTCAAAGTAAGTCTTCAACATACGACTTATTTTATTAATTTCCTGTATCCTTGGTGCTAAAGTGGGTAGTACTTGTCATTTGTCCATTAGCAGCATATAATAATTTTAAAATGTAGTCCTAAATAATAACAACGATTATCAAGACAGGAACTTCTTGAAATACAACTAGCAATTTAGGATTCCATTGTGAATTTGTACATGATATGATAAGGTTATAAATAAATTTATATTAGTAAAAATTAATAAAAATAATAAATAAGTCATACTAAAAAATGATACATTAAAACTCTTGTCTGAATTCGAATTTAATATATAAACTCGTTTACTAATCCATTTACTAAACCGATTTCATTAACAAATCATGAATTCAACAAACCTATTTAATATCGATAATATTTTAAATATACTTAATTTTATATTATTTTTTTTAATAATTTATTTCATCTCACAATACACTTTCAAATTTTAAAATTTCACCATAAAATTTGGGGTTTCCTTTCGTATTTTTACTCTTCTTTTTATTGAACTCTTTTCTTAATTTCTCTTGATAATAAGACACAAGCAATAACAATCAAAGCGTTTCACTTTTTAAGTAAAAATTACTTTCTTGATTTTATTTATTTTCTTATCAACTTATCTTTATTTAGCTCTATTATGCATGCTCTCTCAAATCGTTTTGTTTTTCAAGTAAAAATCTGCTTTCAATTAGTATTCATTCCTAAAATTCACTACTTTTGCTGTAACATTAGATTCATGATATAAAATTGCTTCTGTTAAGTAGAATTTTCAGAGATTTTTTGTGATAACTTAAATGAGTGTATGATTTTTAAAAATGTATTATTCTCCCTGTTTGATCAATACATGAAAAAAAAATAAAAATGAAGTAAGTGCAAATCAAAATATTAGTAGCGTTTTTTATTTAAAAGAACAAATAAAAATTCATCAGCAATGACGCCCGAGTCATGATGTCAGCTGATGTACGTCTCAGGAATCAATCTCTTTTATAAAGTCACCGAAATCATGTAACTTATTTCACAATTTCCCTTGTCATTACTTCCTTTCCTTGCAAGTTGATCCCGTAAATCGTATTGCTCTTCTTCTGTTTGTGCGATATATAAAAAAATATCATGGAATTTCCAAGTTGGAAATCAAGAGAAGACAATAATAACAAGTACGAGGACCATGGTGATCAGGAGAAGAAGAAGAAGAATATGGAGGAGGAGGAGAAAATGGAGAAGTTCTTCGCCATTATCAGGAGGTACGTAGAAGCAAGGAATAGAAGAAGAAAAGAATTGGAGGAAGAAGAAAGAATCAATAAAGAAGCGATCGAGAGAATGAGGGAATCCAAATTAATGGAAGGTGAAACTTTGGAGAATAATAGTGAGAAATTGCATAATCATAGTAATAAAGCATCAAGTTGGGTTCCAAATTTTGAGTGGGAAGATTTCAGTACTGAATTCGAGTTTAAAACAATTTCTTCTTCTTCTTCTTCAAAGGGTAGCGGAGAGAAGAGAAAACGGAAGGAAACGGAGAGAGATGCTGATGATGAAAAGCTAGAACTCAAACTTAGCCTTTAATTTGTATAACATCTTTAGTTTGTAGCTTAATTTTCTATATAATTTCTGCTGGAGTTTCTTCTAAACTTATTTCTTTTTCTCTATATAATTTGCATTTTTTTTTACCCTAATTTTCCTCTACGCAAAAAAATCAAATGAATATAGAAACAACGCAGTTTTGACAGACGTTTCGGCTGGACGATTTCGTTCTTTATTTGGTGGGTTAGATATCGCATCTTTCAAAACATCGTTGCTTCATATGGCAGATAAAATATAAATTTAATTTTATCCAAGAGATATATATATATATCCAGTAAATTAATCATCGATAGAGAACACGTAGGTTCCATATTAAAATATCTTTTGAAGCATTTACAGATTGCAAGCTTCTTTGTCTTTGGCGAATAGGAGAGAGAGAGAGAGAGAGATTAGCTTAAGAGGGAAAAGCCTTTTCCATGTGTTATTGGAATGCTTTATCTAATTAGTTCTCATAATGTGGAGTATTACCTTTTTCTGCATTGTTTTATTCTTTTGTTTTATCAAATTAAATTATAAATTTACTCTTGTATATTTACTCAATATGCATATAACCTTTTATATCTTACATTGAATATTTAGATCCTAAATTTTAAATATATATATATATATATATCTATATATTTTTAGACCTATACATATCATTTTTGCCCTAAGTAAATATAATAAAAATTAAAAAATATATATTAGGTTTTGCAAAATATTCAAAAAAATAATAAACAAAAAGATGGGATTTCTTCTTTTTTTTTTATGATTTTATATAATTTTCTAATCACAAATCTTTTATTTTAATTATTTTATCTAAAAACATTAAATAAAATAAGATCTAAAAGCATATTTTTTTTAAGATGTAGGGATTTAAATGCTCTTAATTTCAAAAATGAGGTTAATTATTTTAAAGTAAATATGAAGAAATGTATTTATAACTTATCTTTTAAATTAATTGCATCCCATTTCCTCTTTTACATTTTTTTATAAAAAAATCTTAACAAAGTTTGTATTGGCTAAATTTGTGTAATTGCCCATCTCTAACTGGGTCAAAAGTCTTGAAAATACTTAAATTAAGAGATGGGCAGTTAAACAAATTTTCTATATTGTCACCATGTCTAAATTTTTTTGGTAATTTTTTTTACACTGTCACCATGTCTAAAAACTCTTTAAATTAAGAGGCACAGGTCATAATAATGATCTTTTGGGACTTTTTTTTTTTTTACTTTTATCTTATTTGTATTTGTTTTGTATTTAATAATCTGTTCAGTATTTGATGCGTTTTGATTTCAGATTTGATCTATGAATAAATTATCCTCTTTTGTATTTTATCGTATTTCGTTAGCTGTCTATTTTTTTTTTTTTTAAGATTGGCATAAATATTCTGTTATTTTTATTTTATTGATATCTGATTTCTACCTTTCAACCAGTATTTAGTACTATTACTTTTATGTGCCGGTCTAAGCTTTAAACGATTAGTTATGTTTTAATCTACTTAAAACGTTGGTATTTAATGTTCTTATTGAAAAAGGCAACTCGTGCTTTATATAATCAAGAAAACCTCGGGCTGGGCATCTGCGCGCCCTAAAATTTTGAAAGCGTGATTTGTAGATTATTGAGTCTAATTATGTTGTGAGATTTGTCGAAAGGAGTGCAATATATCTTAATTAAATAAAAGCGAACAAAGTCCAGTTTTCTCTTCCCATAAATTTTAAGGTACGTATGGGATTTCATTATTTAGAAGGAAAAGTTCAATGAATATTAAATTTTACCTTATATAAAAATCTAATTAAGTGAAATTTTTTATTTAACATTGGAAGAGAGAGGAAAGGGATTGACTCCTTCATTTAGAAGTCATTTTTAATTTGTAGAAAGATAATCATCACAAAGATTGAACTTTAAAATATGTAGTTCTTTCATAAAATGATTTTTTTGCTTGACTCTTGACTCTTAGAGATTAGATCAATCTAACTGATCGATAATCTATAAGTTTAGCATTCACAAAATAACATTTTCTACACAAAAAAATTATCACATTGGCCTTAGTCAACATCCTTAAGCACAACATAAGTTTATTAAAATATCAAACCCTATGCTATAGGGCACAGATTTTCTAAGAAATAATAACAATGATAATGATAATAATAAATTAATAAGCAGCTATAAAAAAACAGCTTTTAATGAAAAGAAAAAGAAAAAGGTCGCAAGGAACAATCTCATCAAAGGATCAACTCTTGATAAGCAGCCCACTTAGCGGAAAGAACGCAATAAATATATAAGCAAAGAATTAATTACAACGAAAAAGGAGTGAAACATGTGATTTTTTGGTATGGGAAAATGTCCAGCTTTAACCATAAATCTAACATCTCATGCAAAATCGTAGAAACGTAAGGCAAACGAGGTTTTGTAAATGAGCAGAAGGAAAAGAAGAAAGGGTGTCGAGGATGGATGAGAAGAAGTGTGCTAGGGTTTCGGGTTTTCTACGAAAATCTTTGATGCAGCTTTGTTTTATTTTCTGATCAAATCTGGTACTACGTTTATGACGGACATGGATTAGGTTCTTAGCTATATCCATTGGTTGTTTATTTGGATTATCAATGTCACACCACGTCTACACTTAATTTTGAAAAGTTCTACATTATAAAAGGGACGAAAAAATTAATGAACTTGATAGAATTTTGATTTTGTTTTTAAAAACTCAAATGGGAAAAATTAAAGAATAAGATTTAAATAAGATAGTGAATAATTGTGGATGACTATTAAGTATGTATAACTTTTTTCTTAAAAATATACATCACCATTTTATACATAAGATACAACTTTAGTATAGTTGTCTCTATATTTTATATTTTATCAAAACAAGTTGTATTTAAGGAAGAAAAATTATTCGTAAAAGAGGGTTAAGGCTAGACAAGGGAATAGGTTGGATTGAACTATCGACCAAACTCCAATTGACACTTGGGAGCCGGTTTGACCTAGCCTAAAACTTACCGATTGTGCGGGCTGGTGGGTTGTGAACCGGCGATTCATCCTATTCAATAACCCACCAACCCAACCCAGTTCAAATCGACGAGTTGGTCGATGTGTAAGTAATAGGTTTGCAGGTTTTAATAATGTTATGCATAAAAATTTTTTAATTTGAACGTTATGAGGCAAGAGAAAATTTCAAACATTTAAAAACATTTTTCCATCTATGAGAAGATTGTATATATTTGTACATGTGCATTCATTCAGTTCTCTATGCTAATAAAAAATCTACTCGTTCTCTTATACATTCACTTCATTTATGTGCTCTCATCCACTCAACTCCTTTATGTGCTTTTAGATTCTTCAATTTATTTACCTTGCAAGTACTTTTGTTATCTAATTTATTTTTGTTACCTATATTTAAATGTCTTCCACCAAATATGTTTTTTTTTTTTTCCAGTAACTAGATTATGAAGTTACAGTTTTTCCATATCAATTTTTTTTATACTAATTGAAAAAATAATAAGTTTCTTCCATGGTTCATCTTCTAGTAAGAAAAGGAGTTTTGGAAAAGGTGAAAAGGAAAAATCTATTTAATGTGAACCTAAGCAATTTTTTGACATAGATGAATCTCTATGACTTCACCACTAAGCGTTTGGAAGATTTAATAATGCCACTCTTAGGCTCTAAGCACGTGACTTTCGATGGATAAAGTGAACCGTTGCCATAAGAGAACAACGAGGAGGAGGTGAAAAAAGAAAAGGAAAATGATGTCCAGAAAGTGTTGGAGGAAGAAGTATTGGGCTACATATGTGGCAAGGCCAGCTCTATAAATAAGCCACCTATACCACTTACATGTAACATTTTTATAAAATTGTAGGAGAAGATGGGGATACCCATGCTTATTGCAACTATTGTTAATCAAGTTGCGCATGAAAAATGGGGAAGGGCAATGGGACTTTTAACAAGCACATGCGATTGAAGCACCCACTAAAGTTCAGCATAGATAAGTCACAATAACAAATATCCTAATCTGATAGTTCACAGTCATCAAGCTTATTTCAGTATTTTGTTAAAAGGTAAAAAGTTGCCCTAGAAGAATACTTCACAAAATGTCACTTATCATAGAGTTATGCATCTTCCACTCATCACTTAGAATACGAATGGGAAGCTTTGAATTCAAGCTCACAAAGGAACAAGCAAAAGACGATGCAATAAATCACTATGAAATTATATCACACCAGTAAGCATGAATTAGTTGCTATATTTAATTTACTTGATACACAAATTTCTATTTGTGCGAATATATGGATCGATCCATAACAAAATGATTCTTACATAAGAATTACATTTCATTAGATAGATGATGCATGGTAAATATAAAAGAGACTAATAGTGCTTAGGATTTTTAACGAACTCTATACGACGTAAAATATTTTCCGTATAATAAGTATTATTTCAAGTGAATACTCATTGATAAAAAAAAAAAAATTCAATTAGTTTTGATAATGTGGTTGCAAACACCACATCCATTGATAAACTTGAAGCGATATGTCAACTCACATTAGATAGGACTTTTTTTCCACATATGATGTATCTATCATATTTTAAATTTTTACATTAGATACGGTCTGAATTATTTAGATTTTAAGATATTCCCAATAAGATAAATAGTTGGCTTTTTAATTGACCATCTATCTATATATAAGGTATAGAGGAAATTTTGTATTGATAACAGAATGCGACCTAAAAATTTTTAAAAAGACATTAAGCATATGTGGACTTCCATTTATCGACTTCTAGAAAGTACAATTCTCTATAAAGATGTGTTGTGTTCTTTTGCTACGATGAACATCACTAAGCTCAAAGTAACCTATTTCTTTAGGTAGCTGTTAATAAAATGGCTACGAAGTGGTTGCTATATTATAAACAAATTTTTGCCATTTATCTTGTTGCTTCTATTTTAGATCCGTGCTGTAAAAAAGACATGATTTTATAATATCCAAAACTGTATTATTAAATTATTGACACATTTTCTAAAACACAAAACACTTATGTCGTTATTGCGACACAAGAATTACGACAAGCAATTCTGATAACAAAATGCTTATTTTCTAACTTTTTTACTACATATGGTGGCCAAGTTTTTACAATCCCCTCACCATCCCTTAGCTCATATGGTGCTACATATAATCATAACTTCCTTGTGCAACAAATGGTAGTACAAAGGTTGAAGCAACACTATACCGATTCCAGTTAGTACACAGAACTTAACCACTATTTCAACATAAACTTTAAATTTGGTGATAGTAGTATTACGGACTTCAACATCTTAAACTAGTGGACGAGATAGAAGAAGAATTATCTGATTCTCTCTTGAATGACTCACCAAGTTTTTTGCTGCTCCTACATCAACAATAGCCATTAAATAAGCTTTTAACATAGTAAGCCTTATCCTAGCATAACGACGATCAAGATTGTCGCTTGTTAATGTTGAGGCATTGACTTGCATGGATGATTGGTTGAGGGTGAGAAGCCGAACACAAGAGTCATACGGGATGTCTAGTAGAGAAAATGGATACTTTAACGACTTTGTCCCATCAAGGGGAAGCTTCACTAGCTCAACTTCCTATCACAGGTAAAATGCAACGAGTTGAATAATATTTATTTCCGTTATGCAATTGTACTATAAGCAAAATTAATTTGTAAGGATAGTGTTATTAGCTTCTTTATTTTTTGAACTTAGTTATATATAATTTGTAAGGGGGGTCGTAATCATTTATTTATTTGCAAAGTTTAAGAAATATGTACAAGAAGTAAGGTCAAATGTCCTCCTCTTTGTATAATATTTTTAATTAATCAATAAAATTTAGGGTTGGCATCCCCTAGTGTATGGGACTTACCAACATTTAATGAAGCAAACCTCATTTATTGTTGAAAAAAATGGTGGATTAACTTTCCAAATGAATAAAACTTAAAAAGAAAAAAAAAACTCACCCAAAAAATACAAATGGATAAGAAAAAGAAAGGGGAAAAAAACACCAACAAAAAATTACAGATAAATAAGAAAAAAAAGAAAAAAAAGACCAATTCACAAGCCTAAACCAGCCTAACCTTTCCTACCTCAAGTTGGTGCCACTTCACCCTTTCCTCAATCCGTAACCCAACGGGTTAGGGTCAAACCCGAGCTGATTCTAAACCGAACTAATGTTTAGTTAAGTCCCTGTCAACCAAAAACAATTAAGGTCTATATTTTAAGTTCTCTCTTTTCTTTTTTTTTTTTTTTCTTTTCAAGGACAAGAACCGTGCTTTAGAAAACGATTTTCAAAGGGTTTTCATCTATAACCTCTGAAGCAACCTATCAGAATTTTTTTCTAAGCATTGACGATCCAATTTTGTGGGAAAACATAGAATTTGCACCTCAAAGCAAAAAATTAAGCAAAATGGCATGTCATCATCTATGTTGAAATTTATCGTCCAACCAAGGGAATTTTGGACGTGGCATTCTTGTTTTGCTTTAAATATTCGTATGGAATTTTAGAATATATATCAGTAGAGTTGCGATAGCATTAGTTACAATGGAAAGAATTTGGATTCGATTTGATGTATATATAAAGGATGCACGTTTTTAATAGTGTAAGACTGTAAGTTGGGGATAAATTTTACTCATAAAACGTCGTGTATATTAAGGATGTTAATTTTTTTTTAATAATTATAAAGATTCTTATAATTTAATAATATAAATATTGATTTTCTAATAAGATAAATTAAATTTAAATTTTCTTAACAAAAAAAACCTCTATTATAATTACATTAATCTTATTATAAGTTATTGATGAACTATTTTGAATGTAAATCTCTAAGCTTAGATTAGTCAATTTAGTGCTAATAAATTGCTATTGATATGGGCTTCAAAGCTTAGGTCGGCTAGCTCAACCTAGAGTTTATAAATACGGGTGGGAAGAGCTTGACAAGTAGGGTAAGTCAACATTCCATAACTCTCCTCATTATTCTCCAAATCTAGAGTTAAGGAGATGATCTTAGGGCATTTTCACTTTCTTATGTGGCTCGATTATTTCCCTATAAATATAATATCAAACCTTTTAGCAAAGGATTAAAACCCTATCATTTTACACTCTTTTATGCCTTTTCATTATTTTAATATTCCAAATCACTGACTTAAGTATTTGAGTAACCATACTAAAATCTATTCCGACACCTCTCTTAGCTCATCTTATTTATCTTGCGCAGGTTGCACACACCCTTACAATGATCCAATAATAATATAAGTACATTAGCTATATACATAGGATTGGCAATTATTAATACAATATGATTATAGAGAAAAAACATAACATATGATACAACACACGATATGAAAACATGATTATGATACAGATAAATATTATTATATTATATCTTAATTATTTATTATTTTTATTTAATTTTATATAATTTTAATACTGATACAAATTAGACATAATTTGAAAACAAAAACATGATTCATTAATATGAATTGCCTATATATACATTTAACGGCAAATATTCGTCCTTTATTTGAGCTTAGTGGTAAAAATACGTTCATGTTATAATATTTATTCTCGTTTTGCTCACTTAAAACGTACCTCTCCTGTATAGTTGAAGGGTACGTGGGTGTTGGTGGCTATAGTTACTCCAATAAAAATGGGTAGCTCAGCTTGTTTGGTACCGGATCTAGCTCCATAATCTTTTGACCTTTTAAGACTAAGACCGCTGCCGTAATAATGCCGCTTTAATGCATCCAGTGTCCTCTTTTAACTTTTAAAATAACCTCGTTACGTATAAGTTGAACTTTGTAAAATAATAACTAAAAATTGTAAAAGAAGTTATGGTACCTGTATTGATAGTTTTTATTTTAATTTTAAATAATTCAAGATTATAGTAAATAAAATTTATTAATAATTAAAAAAATAATTTTATTATATAATCACTTTTTAGTGATTTAACCATAGAATTTTTTTTAAAAAAACTAAATGAGATGGTTAGTGAAAAGCTAGGATTTGTTGATCTAAATTTTTAAATTGGGAAATCTATATTGCTTAGATAAAAACCTTTGGAAAATACTATGTGGACCAAAAAAACCCATATTGCACATGTTTGGATTAGTAATTAATAAATATCAATAACTTTTAAACAAGTAATAATGATAATAAGTATTTTTCTAAAAAAACTATTATTTATGTTTTTACGTGTTAAAATTTTGTTAACACTTACATGTTACCAATTAATCCACATAACCCACATAACGTGTTAATACTATTAAAGCTTTTGTGGTGGCATTGACGTTAGTTTTTAATGAAGTGGATTAAGTTAAACCATCTAAAACAAGAAAATTAAGTTTTAGAAGTAGAAATTTAGCAACAAAAAATATATATAGTTGAAAATACTAATTTGCAACAAATTTTGAATGACACAAAAAAGATATGTTTTTACAAATTTATTTGTTTTTGCAATAGAATCAAAGATGGATTACCAAACGAATTTATGAGAGATTTAATTCTATCGCAATTTCTTCTTTGATTTTAGTATGGGAAATGAGAACATTTCAGCACAATATTTATTTTTTTTTATTCTATTGTAAATCTGTTTCTAAATGTTAAAAATATAATATTATCTTTTAAAGATAGAAAATTTATGTTTTTAACACTAGTGATATATGTTAAATTTTTGGCACAATAAATACATTTTAGAAAACTATTACAAATCTATTTTTAAATTTAATCTCAATATAATCTTGACTTTCATAGACAAATTATTTTTACCTCTTAAAGTAATTATATATGTAAACAAATAAATATTATAATATATTGCAATATATTGTGTATTTTATTTTTCTATCTTATATATAAAAATTATATATTATTTAATATACTTATATCATATTTCTTTGATATATATAATTTATTATAAATTAAATATGTTGTTATGCATTATTAGTTATGTATAAGAAAATGTAACTATAATCATTAAAGCATAGGTTAATAGTATAGATGTGAGTTAGACAAAACTCTAAAGTTAAATGTGCTTAAAGAAGAGTATTATGGGGAAGGGTGACCTCTCATGAAGTCACTCTTATAAGGGATATAATTGTGCTAATAAGAAATAATTAGTATGTGTAAGTAAAGTTACCATGGTTTATAGTACTTTAGTCAATTTATTAAATTTTTAATTAAAAAATAATTTTAATTTAATGGATATTAGAATTAAGAATTTTTCTTATTTGTGATGGAATTTTGTATCTCTAAACCTATTTTATTGCAAATTGGGTTGTTAAATTTTTAATTAAAAGTTAATTTTAATTTAATGTATATTATAGAAAGAAAATTTTCTGATTTGTGATGAAATTTTGTATTTTTGAATTTATTTCATTAACAGTTTTATTAACTTTTACAATGAAATTAATTTATTTTTAAGACAAATTTTTTGTCATAGATTTGCAATAGATGTATTATCCGTGGCTAAATAGATATCTCCTTTTTTTGGCCTATTAGTAAAGTCCTACACAGCGACTTCTCCTTTTATATTTGCACCTCTAATAAGTTCAAATCAAATCCCCCATTTTTCCTATTATGCTCACCAATAAAAAACATAGAAAAAAGCTTTACTTTCCTTTTTCTATTTCTATTTTCAGCCAGTCACTAAAGTCTGCCGCTTGTCCTTTTATATTTGCAGAACCAATAATAAGTTCAAATCCTCATTTCCTGGTTGTCTTCATCAATAATGTTTATATATATATAGTAAAATGTTCTATTTTTTCTTTTTTTTTTTCTCTCTCTTTTTTTTCAGTCAAATTGTAAAGCCCTAGACAACCACTTCTTCTCCAGCAATTCTTAAAGTAACATTTTTAAATATTATAATTTTTAATAAAAATTATAAATATTATATTTAAAAAAAAGGTTACGAAAGCATATACAATACTTACACCTTCAAATAATTTTTTTTGAAAGTGTGAATGATGTCTATATTTTTAATATAAATGTTTTTGTATTAAAGGTGCGGAAATTACAATCTTTAATATAAAAAAATACACTTAAGGTATAAATATCACTTACACTTTTAGTATAATTTTTTACTGAAAATACGAATACTATCTACACATTCAATAAAAATTTATGAAAGCACAGTACAAACTTGTATTTTTATAATCTATTTTTAAAATTATATTTTTGAGTATGATATTTATAATTTTTTTTTAAATCGCAATATTTAAAAATAACCCGACAATTCCCTGACCATAGAGGACTCGATGCATCCGGATCTTTGTATCAACAACAACAACGGTTAGATCACAAGAAGGCCGCATCAAATCTGAATACATCGTGTGCCAAAGTTACTGCCTCAGCTAACTCCCGTCACATGAGCAAGGCCTTTACTACTTGTTGCAACGTCGAAAATGACGTTAACAAGTCTGTTCCAAGTCTATTCAAGGGTATATTGTAGTGTTAATCTGCAGTTTAATTCCTGAATTATGTCATTTTTTCATACGATGATATCACAATGATTTTATCATGATATTTTAATAAATACTTTTCTCGAAATTTCTTTTTACAAAATAGTTTACTGAAGATTACAAACTCAAACATATCTATATGCCCCGATTGAAGAAGGCAATAGTGATGGATGGTCAAAATTACTACCAGACTTCCACTAGTATTTAGAGTACTATTATTGGTAACTACAATTAATATTGATTATTATAATGATATTAAACAGCTGTGAAATTAGAGTACGAAGAAGACAATGCAAGATTGCATATGACCACAGTAGGGAATAAGTAAGATCCATAATTGATATTCTGCACTCTGCTCTATTATTTGTCATTTCAAGAGTCAGATGTCGATAATTCTGAAGGGCAGTCCGCCAGTCTGCTAACTTTCTACTGCGGCACAGTGAGCACACAAATCAAAAAGGATGAGCACATCTTTGAGTACGAAGTACGCAAACCTTCATAATTGATGACAGTAAACAGCGCATCTCTCGTCTCCCAATTTCACAGCTCCAAAGGTTAACAGCGCAACTATAAGAAACTTAAAATAATTTTAAAGGGTAATAATATTAAATATTATAGTTTTTTTTTTTTTTAAATGGTAGTAGTGTTGGTTTAGGTATAATGATGTTGGAGCTGGTAGTCTAGGAAAAAAAAAAGAGTCTAAAAACAAGATATAAAAATCTGGAAGTAACGAATTGAAGCTATAAAAACAAATAAAAAAATAGATACCCAAGAAGGAGAAAAATGAAAATGAGAAAAGGGTTGGATAAATTACTTGTTTTAATGGTGATGTTGATCGTTTGGAACAAGAAAAAGATAACAAAAATTATAGAATTATAAAGTATGTTTAAAAAGACGATGGTTAATGAAAAGTAGCGGAATGCGACTATAAAAAAAAATGCTAAATAAAAGATAAATAAAAATGAGAATAAAAGGAATTGGATAGATTATCTATTTAATGATGTTGGTGTTTGTCTTTAAAAAAAATACAAAAAAACTAGTATGTTATGGAATATACTTATTGCAAGTTTAGTTTACTTTATAGAAATATAATAGAATAATAATTTTTTTTTTGTATATCTAATTTTATATTTAGTTAATGAAATAATTATTTAATAAAATTATTATTATTATAAAATAAAGAAATGAAATTCTTTTATTGAATCAAAGGAATAACCTTTTTTTTTTTTTTCTATCATACTTTTATATCTATTCATAAGATCTTAAATGAATCATAAATAATGGGTATTCATTCTCTATTCCATTTTTTAAGAATTACAATTTTATTCCTACCTTATTTCATTTGATAAATTAAATATTCTAATAAAAATTGAGAAAGAAATGTGAGTAATATAATAAAAATTAAAATAAATAAAAAAGATACAAAAAAAATTAATAAGTTATAGAATAAACTTAAAAAAAAATTATTTAGTAAGTTACATTAGGGAACTACTCATCGGCCACTATGGTAGCGTTTGGTTGGCATTAAAATTCGGCACTGGACTGGACAAAATTTTTTGTCCCCCGTTTGGTTGCAACACATGAAGGAAGTACTGGACAAAATCAGAAATTTTAGTACCGCATGTAATTCGGTACTAAAAATGCGGTATTGGACTAAATGTAATTTTTTTGAAATTCCGAACTTGCCCTTCATAGTTACCTTGAAACCCTGCTGCACAAACGCCTCTCCTTTCCTTTGCTGCAACCGGTCTTGTTTTCCTCCAGCGCCGCACGAGCTTCGAAACAAGGAAGTACGATAAGCCATCGGCGTCGCTCCTTCACTGGCGCCCGTCGTGGAATCGACCGCAAGTTCACCCATCGCCATTGTGAAGCCTGAAGTCACTATCAGGTACATATGGTTCCATTTCTTCTCACATTGTTGCTTCCTTTTGAATATTCCTCGCATGCTTATTCATTGTGTCAGTCAGCAAGTCCCCTAGTGCTCGCATGCTGTTCAAGATTTTTCGCTCACTGTCCATTAGAGGTTGGGGGGGGGGACATTGTTTTGGGGTTTGAATGCATGGCGCGCTTTAGGGGGTTTATTGGTTTTAGTGTTCGAATGCATGCTCTATAATAGAGAAGAGTTAGTTAGGGTTCGAATGCATGCTGAGTACATGGTTGAAAGCACGACCGTGTGTAGAGCTTGGAAAATCCACAAAAGCACACACGATTGAAGGCACGACCGTGTGTTAAGCTTGGAAAATCCATAGAAGCACACACTGTTGAGTACACAGTTGAAGGCACGGTCGTGTGAAGCAGACACGGGCATGTATAAGTCATGTGTCGAGACCGTGTGCTTGAAAAAAGTCAGGAGATTAAATTTGTGGATGGATTTTGTAATTTTATCGATCTAAATGACTTCTTCAAAGTGGTTGATGGATATGTGGATATTTCAGTATAAAAGTGTTTCATGTCTTCAGTAACATATTTAAAATCATAAATAACGTATTATTTCAATAAATATAACATAATTCTTTTCCTTATAATATTTAATATAATATATTAAAACTTCAAATCATTCTTTCTTATAATAATATCAAATATATATAAATAACTATGATATAAATAAAAAGAGCAAAATCGTCAATTTTACTCTGTCTAGTCTAGTACTTTGTAATTTCAAATACTGCACAGCACAAAAGACTTCTCTAGTAATTAAAAAGGGCAAAACTGTCAAATTTACTATGTCCAATCTAGTACTTTGCAATCCAAACACTGGACAGCACAAAAATCCTTGTCTAGTACTGAACAAACCAAACATGGTACAAAAAAAATTTTTGTCCAGTTTTTCTTCTTTAGTACTGTCCAGTACTCCTTGTTCTATTCAGTATTGGTAACCAAACGGTACCTATATGACAAAGAAAAAAAGGAAGATTAGGTGTAATTTACCCTTTTACAATTGAATTTTATCTATCTATTGTCTAATATACTAAGAGAATATCACTTCATTCATCTCCACACTCATTTATAGATATAGTTTAAAAAAGTAAATTACACCAATATCCTTTAATCCTTAAAAAACTACAGTTGTCTACCACTGATAAAACTCCTTACATAATAATTACATGATGCAAAATATGGAGGACGACATCTTCATTAGAAGAAAAACAATATCTATAACCAAGTCTAGAAACATTCAAAAAGGGGAAAAAATTAGTTGCAGACCCAACTTTATCATACACATACAAGTTGAATATTGTATAACTAAGGATTACAAAGTTATTAGGCTTGATTTATTAAAAGAACAGCTGAATACTCGGAATTTTTCAAATGCGTTTTACAAAATGTGATCCTGATATCCGAGAAAGGATTTATTAGATCCAGAGAATTAGCATATTTTGAAAATGTTTAGAGAAACATATAGGAGATATGAGAGCAACGATTCGTCCCCCAAATCGAAGCTAGTTTTACCCAGGAACGATTGTCGGGGAAAGGAAACAAGAAGAAGGAAAATGAAAATGTTCACTCGTCGAAAAATGAGAGATTACAGGGCTATTAATAAGAAAATAAAAACAAACCAAAGACTTTTGGTTTTCCCCTAATAAAGCTAGAAAACTGTTACGAATTGATTTAATTTTAGGAACTCTTCAACTTCTCTAACGCACGTTTGTTGGGAATTGATACCACGCAAGGATTAATGCCAACAAACTCCCCCTTAATCCTGACGTGGTCCAAGCTCACGTACGCCCAAAATGTGACGCATTGTCGCCAGCTTTACTCCTGGCAACGCCTTTGTCAACGCATCAGCCTTTTGCTCCTCTGTGCTCACAAACTCAACAATGATCTCCCCACTTTCGACACAGTCTCGAATAAAATGGTATCGTATGTCAATGTGCTTGCTGCGTCCATGGAACACCGGATTCTTCATCAAGGCAATAGCTGACCTGTTATCAACAAATAGATTCACCGGCTTTGGCTTTTCTTTAGTTAGCTCCCCTAACAAACTCCTTAGCCACAACGCTTGACAAGCTGCCGCTGTAGCCGCCATGAACTCAGCCTCACAGGATGATAAAGCCACCGTCTTTTGCTTTTGCGAATTCCACGTCACAAGATTTTTGTTGACGTAAAACGCCATGCCACCCGTGCTCTTCCGATCATCCAGATCTCCAGCCATATTGCTGTCGCTATAGCCCGTGATCACTTCTTCTCCTACGCCTTTGACATACACAAGTCCACAGTAAATTGTACCTTTCAGGTATCTCAGGATCTGTTTCACCGCCTTATGATGCATCACCATAGGCCTCTCCATAAACCTATTGGCCACTCCAACCGCATAGGAAAGATCAGGTCTTGTATGAAGTAAGTACCTTAGACAACCGATGATACGCCGATAATCCATAGCATCCCCAGGTTCCCCTTCTAAATCCTTATGCAACTGAGCTTTCTGCTCCATAGGATATTTCGTCGGATTGCACTCTGCCATCCCAAACTGTCTCAACACCTTCTTTGCATAAGCTGATTGTTTCAAAGTGATCCAATTTTCTTCTTGCTCCACTTCAATCCCGAGGTAGAAGGAGAGTAACCCAAGGTCACTCATCTCGAACTCCCTCATCATCTGTTTCTTAAGTCGTACAATCTCCTCTCGATTTTCTCCTGTAACTATCAGATCGTCAACATAAACGCCAACAATCAAACCTGTTTGCCCTTCTCCTCGTATGTACACGGCTTGGTCTTGTGCACACTTAGTAAAGCCAAGTTGTTTCAAACTCTTGTCGAGCCTTGTGTTCCATGCCCGTGGTGCTTGCCGAAGCCCATACAATGCCTTGTGAAGTTTGTAGACACACTGCTCCTTGCCCTTCACAACAAATCCTTCCGGCTGTTTGACATAAACTTCCTCCTGAAGCTCTCCTTGTAGGAATGCCGATTTCACATCTAGGTGATGAACCTCCCACCTTCGGTTTGCGGCGATCGCAAGGATGAGACGTACTGTGTCCAGTCTGGCCACCGGGGCAAACACCTCGTCGAAGTCTACACCCGGACGTTGTACAAATCCCTTTGCGACAAGCCTCGCCTTGTGCTTAATTATTCCGCCGTCCGAGTCTCGCTTGAGTTTGTAGACCCACTTCAAGTCGATTCATTTCTGCCCTGCTGGTAGCTTAGTTAGAGTCCAAGTCCCATTTTTTTTAATGGTCTCGATTTCCTTCCGCATCGCCTCCTCCCATTCCGATTGTCCAGCCGCTTCTTCATAACGAGTTGGTTCATCCAGTTCGAGTAGAAACAACTCGCCGTCGACATCTTCTTCTTGCGGCTCCAATTTGCTTGTTTCTCGTAAAAGATCGGTGACACTCTTGAACCGAACTAGTCCTTCATCGCTGTTGTCGGAAAGAGACGTCGACTTTGTCGTGGTCGGCGTGATAGGTTCACTTGTCTCAAGTCTCTGTTTGGTCGCCGCTGCTTCTCTTGTGGCGCGAGCTCGAGCCCTCGTCATAGGACCCAAAGGGATTTTTACTTCCGTTCGTGTCGACGTACGAGGAACTGGTTCTTGAGTCGATGTAGTCACTGGGAATTGAGACTCAATTTCACTCTCGGCTTCCTCTAATTCTGGCTCCGGGAAGAAAACTCCCTCTACGATGAAACTTGGTTCTTCTTTGGCATTGGCATCTACATCCCAACACCATCCAGTTTGTTCCTCGAACTTTACATCTCTACTTACGTGGAGTTTTTCTTTCCGTGGGTCATAGAGACGGTGAGCTTTGCTGCCTTCTTCCACACCAAGATATACCATTCCTTGGCTCCGGTCGTCCAGTTTCTTCAGGTATGGTGTTGTCACCTTTACGTGAGCTAGGCAACCGAACACACGCAAATGAGCCAAGTGTGGCTTCCTCCCCGTCCATGCCTCGAAAGGAGTGCGTTCTCTGAGTGCTTTGGTTGGCAAGTGATTCGACAGATACACCGCATGCCTCACAGCTTCTCCCCAAAATTTGTTGGGAACATTCATGCTCTTGAGAAGGGATCTCGCTATCGCCATCACCATCCGATTTTTCCGCTCCACCACACCATTTTGTTGCGGACTATATGGTGCGGTGAGTTGTCGTTCGATCCCAGCTTGATCACACAAGTCCCTGAAGACAGAAGAGAGGAACTCGCCACCCCGGTCGGTCCTTAATACTTTTACACGGCGACCACTGATGTTTTCCGCTCGTTGTATGATTTTTTTGAAGGCCTCACACGCTTGATCCTTCGTCTTGATCACATCCACCCACATCCATCTGGAATAGTCGTCAACTACCAACATGAAATAATTATTACCTGCTGGTGTTGGAGGGGTGATAGGTCCGCAGAGATCAACATACATGAGTTCCAGCAGCTCCTTCGCTCGACAATTGCTTGATCTTGGAAACGGCTCTCTTGCTTGCTTTGCGACCATACACTCTTGACACAACTTGTCGGGATGTGAGATGTGGGGTACTCCGATTGCCATCTCCTTCTCCGTCAACAACTTGAGAGATTGAAAGTTGACATGTCCCAGCCGAAGATGCCACAGCCAAGCAGGATCCGTTGTGTCGGCCAACAGACAAATCGGCTCAACGGCTTCTATCGTCGCTTTGTAGAGACGATTTGGGGAACTCTTGATCCGGATGAGCAACCTGTCATTGGAATCATACACGAAGAGATGGTCCCTTCGCATAACAATCTTGCTCCCCCGTTCGGCCAGTTGTCCGCGATTGATGATGTTATTGTGTAGCTCCGGATAATTAATAGACCTCCGTAAGAAGTCTTTATTGTCCACCCTTGAATTGAAGCATAACAGACCCTTTGCCTTGGATCTTTACCTTGGAGCCGTCACCAAACCGGACATGTCCCTAAACCGATTGGTCCAAATCTTTGAACTTCCTCCGTTCACCCGACATGTGATTACTGGCACCGTTGTCGAAGTACCAGATGTTGTTGGGGTCCTCCCTCTCATCTCTAGCTTGTAGGAACAATTCTGTATGCATCTCTACGCTCGCCGATAATAACAGTTCCGGCTCCTCCTCAGCCCGTGTGAGGTTAGCCTCCTCAGCACGCTTCTTCTTCCTGCATTCTGAGGCATAGTGCCCCATCATATCACAGTTAAAGCACTTGATATGTCTCTTGTCCCGATAGCCATTAGTGGAGCCACTTGGCCCGTCTTTGCCAGACGAGTCGCCTCGACCATCCCTGCCACGTCCTTTGCCGCGACCGCGCCAACCCTGGCCGCGATTTTCACCAGCACCATTCTTCCCTTTGTTGTTTGAAGACGAATCACCATTGCCGTTTTCTGCCGTGCTTGCCACTCGGCTTGAGTGAGTAGGAGTTGACTGTCTCCGTTTCTTCCTGGATTGCGTAGATGCAACCGCTCCTCGAATGCTTTCAAAAGTCCAACGGCCTCCTCAAACACCATGGTCTCGGTGTCGCAAAACTGCTCGATACCTGCAACAACACGGTAGAACCGATCCGGTACCGAATTCAGGAGCTTCTTCACCAGCGCCGAATCCTCGAGTGTTGCCCCCATGTTAGCATACTGAACCGACATGCCGCTGAGTTTTCCGGCGTACTCGTCCAAGGCATCGCCGTCCTTCATCTGCAACTTGTCGAATTCCCCTTTCAAGGTTGCCAATCTTGCCGACTTGACGCGATCAGCCCCGACAAATCTTGTCTTAAGGCTATCCCACAACTCCTTCGCAGTCCTCTTTGTTGCCACCTGCAACAAAATATCCTCCGGAAGCGTTTGAAGCAGTTGTGCCCTCGCCATCTTGTCCTTCTTCGTTTCCACCTCCGGAGTCACCGCCTCCCAAAGTCCTTGAGCATCCAATAGAGCTTCCACCTTAATAGCCCAGGTGGTATAGTTGGTCGCCGTCAACTGTGGGTACTGGAACGACACACCGCCGCCCTCTCTTGCCGCCGCAGCTTGAGGTACCAAGGCCATTGATTCGTAGTGGATAAACTTGGGCATACGCAACCGCGCGCTCTGATACCAAATGAGAGCAATGATTCGTCCCCCAAATCGAAGCTAGTTTTACCCAGGAACGATTGTCGGGGAAAGGAAACAAGAAGAAAGAAAATGAAAATGTTCACTCGTCGAAAAATGAGAGATTACAGGGCTATTAATAAGAAAATAAAAACAAACCAAAGACTTTTGGTTTTCCCCTAATAAAGCTAGAAACTGTTACGAATTGATTTAATTTTAGGAACTCTTCAACTTCTCCAACGCACGTTTGTTGGGAATTGATACCATAAGGATTAATGCCAACAAGATATAGCTAGATGGGTTTCAAATATTTAAAGATGAGTTCTTTTTGAATATTTTGGGTTCGTTGAAGAAGAAGAACACCACCACCAACTCTTTCTTCTCGTACTGTCGAAGCTTTTATGTCGGAGGACATTATCGCTTCACGCAGAGTGCTGGGATGCAGATAGAAACTATAATTTTTGAGCTTTTGCGTTGGAGGACACTCAATTTCCGCCGCTACTGTCAAGCTTCGTTTCGGAATTGCCATCTTCTCCTTCATGCTTGCCTTTATTTAAGACAAATTTCCCTTTTCTAAATTCATTGTGCTCGGTTGGCTGCTCCGATGGGTTTTGTCATCGAGTTGTTGGAGGTGGTGACAATGCAGCTCTTTCAATTCTGATTTTTTTTGTCTTTGTTTTTATTTTAATAAACTATAGTTTAATGTAATTCAATATGATAAATTATTTTATTTATTTTCTTACTATTTTTATTTTTTAAAGGTAATTATGATGTCGTATATCTATTTGGCAATTTTATGTATTTTTATTTGAGATAAGACAAGTGGCAAGTATCTTTTGGACGGAAATATTAACTAAGCTAACGACGGTTAGGAGTAGTGTTAACAATCAAACTCTCAAATGAGTACCACATTCGACAAATTCAAAGTTCATATAGTAAATTAATTTTTCATGCAAAGTTTAAGTGGTATTTTCATCATTGTCTCTTGTTTTCTTAAAATAATTCTTAAAACCAAAATAATAATCGATGGATGTAGAGTTAAAAATTTAGTGTTTTGATTTAATAATATAAATTAGAGAAAATCGAAGAAAGATCCATATTAAGATATAGGAAAAAGAATACATTAGGAGGGATTATCACATGCAATACTTAGTGATGCTTAAAATTTGACACTTCCCCTACCATTTTGAGAACACTATCACACATAATTAGAAAATCATGTCTATCATTCGGCAATTTTATGCAAGGTGATGTGCCTAAAACCAAGTTTAAGCACATGCAAAACCAATTTGAAATACAATCAAACAATGTTAATCAAACTAATTCAACAATTGTGCAATTTCTCAATATTTATGAACCAATCCTTCAAACAATGGCGTGATCAATTTTAATTCCAATTATGATATAGCTCTAATACCAAAAGATGATGTGCTTAAAAGGGGGTTTAAGTAAATGCAATTAAACCGAATTACAATTCCTAAGAAGACAAGATCAATTCGGTTCCAAGGTCCTAAAGTTGCGTGAACCCTAAATCACAAATATGATCCAAATGCTATATTCCAAGAATGATGAATTCCTCAATTGAAATCACTAAATATACTAAAATTCCCATGAGATTACTACACAAAAACAACAAGATTAAACCATGATCCTCCTTCCCAACAATGACCAACTCACGTCACAAAATGAAGCAAAAATTGATTGTAATAATAAGTGCTAAAACCAATCAATCTTATAACATAATAGATGATTACAAATACAATCAAAATCTGACCAAGAACAATCTAATTCAATCCTAGATATAACTCACTAGTGATGAAAAGCAAAATTGCAACAAAGAGAATTGATATTACTCACAATGCACTTTGAAGCCACTCGCCACAATCTCAATTTTGGGATTGAAATTGATAAGAACAAATTGGAATTAGGAAACCCTAACCCTCAACACGTGAAGTGTTTGTTTTTTTTTTTCCCTAAAAATTATCAAAAGTCTCCCAAAACCCTACTTAAATACTTGCTTCTTTTAGGGTTAAAAAGTCCTTAAAATTACAACTATGCCACTTTAGGGTAGTCGGTCCTAAAAACATAATTATAATCAAATAAAAGTGTCCCAAAAGCTTATACATAAATAGTCTAAAAAAATAATTACAAATAAATGAAAACTAGTCTTCAAGATGCCAGGTCTTCAAAGTCATTAGATATGTGTCCTGACGAGGTTCCTGACTCACTCTAAAGTGTAAGTAATTTGGCACTTTGTAGGACTGATAAATGTATTTGTTGGAATGCACAACAATTATATGATGAGAATGAAGAAATTAAGTTAGCTTCCTCATAATTAAGTTGCTCATAAAGGATTCTCAAAACTAAGTTTTGTAAACTCTTAGCTCAGGCTCTAGTGATAAGTCCTGTAAGAATCTGATTCCTATCACAAAGGGTGTAAATAAGTCAAACCAATTTGCAAGTTACTCACTTTGAGCTTAATATTTACTTAGATTTAACTCAATAACAGTCGATTGAACTCAAGCTTGAGCTATTCAAGTTGAGTTTGAGATTATGGTACTTAGCTTAATAAACTCACAAACCTAATTGATTTTAAGTCAAACTTAAATATCAATTGAATTTGAGTCAAGTTTAAATATAAAAATAATTTTAATTAGGAAAAACAATAATTTTTTGATGAGCAAAATCCAAACAAGCTTAAATCGAGTTGAGTGCAAGTTCATTGAGTATCACTTTGAGTTTGCAATTCTAAACTCAATCAAATTCTAATATTTCAAGTTAAGTTTGAGCTTAACCTTTGCAATAATATCTTAAGGGGAAATTGCAAATAATCCTCCTAAACTTTAATTAAGGTGTAAATATATCTTTTAAAATTTCAAATATCGCAAATAACTTCCTAAATTTTGATAAATTGGCAACACAATGAATATTTTCTTCTTTTTTTTTTGTTTTAAAAAATACATTAAGTTAAAAGTTTAAGGAGTGTTAAGGTACATTTTAACAAGTTCGAATGGTGTTTCTGCACTAAAATCAAAGTTTAGGAAATTATTTATAATTTTTGGAGGTTATTTACTAATTTATCAAAGTTTAGGAGAGTAATATGTAACATTTGAAAGTTTAAGAGATATGTTACACATAGATTAAAATTTAAGGGGATGATTTGCATTTTTCCCATATCTTAAGTCAATTAGCTTGTAATCCTACTCATAAAGAAGCCTTTCTCCATTAAGGCAAAGTAATTAAATCCTCAATTTCCTATGAAAATATATGGAAAGTAATTATGCGAAAAAAATTAATGTACACAATCAATCATAAGAGATTTACTCGTGCCAATAAAAGGAGGAGAAAAAAAAATCATTCCAAATTGACCTTTCACTACCATTGCTCAATTAAGTGCTCCCTTAAATGTCCACCAGGACTAAAGTTACTAATACAAAACCAAGGCACTTTTATCGCAAGCAAAAGCAAATAAGACACCAGGGTCTCAAATTCTTAGGTTTAGCCACTTTAAACATGGTTTGCATCTTGACCATTTCATGTGTTTACTTTACCTACTTCCAAACTTAGTTCAGTCTAAGTGCAAGAGAAATCCGATCACTTTTTCGACTCCAGCGACTCACCGACGTCGGAGGCTATGCCGCTGCCCTTAGGGTCGTCACTTTCATGAGCCAACCGGTGGGCTCTGCGACGGGCGGTTCATGATCGATTTGCTCTCTAAGGTTTTCACATTTGTTACATTTCATTTGGAAACAATCTCTGAATTGCTTCCTTTTTTCTAACTACAAATAATTACCCGGCCTAGATCCACGACATAAAACTAGTAACTAAAAAGCAGAAAATAAACTCATTGCCAAAAATTTAAAATAACATGGATTGTCTATCAATAATTATATATATAAAATACTAAAGCGCTATAGTGGCTGGTCTCACTTATTTTAAAATATTAAAGTTATCTATATTATTGAATCAAATAGGATATAAAGAAGTTATTTGAGACAGAATCTATAAAGTCGTGTGTCTATTGATGATTATCATATATAAAAAGATAGCAATTTTTTCAAACAACCACATCAATGATTTATTTACTAAACAATTTATTTTTGGAGAAAATGAAAATAATAGTCACATTGAACGGTACTTTCCTATGATCCTATCAGAGAAAAAACATTGTTGGAGGTGGTATTTAAGTACCGTGGAAAATACTAATAGAAATTAATAAAAACACAACCGTTTTTTTTTAAATAATGAAAATAGTTTTATTTATTTTCCAATTAACATTTTCCATCTGTTTGGCCAATGCTACTGACTATTCTCACAACCACATATTGCTATACTCACAACCATAACTACATCCTCATAATTATTATGATTACGTTTGACAAATACATGCAGTAAATTATGATGGGTTACGGTGATGAGTGCCTTAGAGAACATTTTATGCAAGAAAATAGTTTCTTTGGTTAACCACCGTTTCTAGGACACCTTATAATTTTTCCAGTTATAATAATATTATTTAAAAAAAAATCCTTTTAGCAGGTAATTGTGTCCTATGAAAGGAAAAGGATCCACTAAACATGATATGCTATTTGGAATATTTAGTGATGGGTAATAAGATATAAAATTTTGAGAACTATCACAACTTAAAAGAAAGGAAGATTATCTTCTCAGACCCCATTTTGACTAGTGAATTTAATTTCCAAGCTTAAAAATACCGAAACCTTGAAATGTTTGGGTAAATACTCGATTTATTAATTATTAAGTTGTATGTATATGTATAAGTATATGTAATAATATTTTATTAAAATAATTTAAGTCAAGATTAAGATAGTGATTAGCTTAAAGCAATGGGGGCAAGATGGTCATTTCACAATTTAAGTATATAAACTTTTATGACCTAAGTTAACTCTTTTCCCTCATTTGCTATAGAACCTTATTTGTACTCTAGAAAAACTCTCTTAGAACCTATACAATAACCTAAGGGAAATCTAACAAGAGAGCATTGGAAATGAGCTAATTATAATCAGGTAAGAATTTAAATCAATGGATACATGTATATAATTGTGGATTCATAACCTTAAGATGGTTTGATGATGTATAATTAGAAATCAGGAATTAGAGTGAGGAGCAAGAAGTGAGGTGAAAAGTGCATAAGAATAGACAATCCAAGAAGTTAGATCGCAATCCATAATGAGTAAGTACCAAAATCCATTGTAATATGATAGGATTAGCATAATTTGGAGGCAATTTAACATATTTATTTAGAAAATTAGGTTAAGATTAGAAAGAACAAAGAATTTTGAATTGGAAAAAAGAGACTTCGTAGTGAACAGTAAGATACATAACCTCCTAACATGGTTGTGTCTTGTTCCATGTCAAATCCAGACCATATAGAGAGATACACAGACTCCCAGCATGGCCATGTCTTGCCTCATGTCAAACCTGGACCATATAAAGAGATATATGTCTCTTAGCATGGCCATATCTTACCTCGTGTCAAAATATAGAATAAACAGAAATGTACATGGCCTTTGGCATGGTTATGTACTCCTCGTGTTCACCTACACGACCTTCGACATGGTCATGTTGAGTTGAAACACATCCATTTCATTTTAATGTGTTGAGATACAATTATAAGATTATGTATAGGTTTGGAGGATTTGTGAGATTGTAGAAGTGGGAAGAAATCAATTGCAATCCAGGTATGTGTATACTTTGTGTTTGTTAAGTTAGATATTGTGTGTAGATTAAATATTATTATAAGTGAACTTGATTGTGTGTGCATGCGTTTGTGAATTGTTGGGTTTGAGAGGGTTGGTGTTCTTGAGGTGGTGCCCCAATGATCAATATGTGACGTTGTTCCTACTGGAATTGTGTACCAAAATGAGAGTGCCCATTGTCATTTATATATATATATATATATAATTTTGTACGGAATAGACTCATAGACAAAATGGGAGTACTCTTTGTCATATATATATATAATTGTTTGTGGAAGTTTTGTGTCGAATTGTGTAAGGTTGTATAATGTTGATAAGATTGTGTGCTAGTTAAATATTATAAAAGATGAATAATTTGTGTTTGAATATTATGTTGCATCATGTACGTGTTGTTATTTTTGTCATGGCATGTGTATGTCTTTATAGGTATGCATAGTACTGGGCATTAGCTCACTCTTTGTGGGAACTTTTTTAGTTGCAGGTACCATAAGAGAAATTGTAGGGTATGATAAGACCCTAATAGAGACAAATCAAGATCAAAATAATGAGGAGACTATAGAATATGTCTATTGTGACAATTGGTAGTTAGATTAGGAAAAAACATATGTTGGAATTACTTGTTAAGTTGTTTTGAGAATTTCTATTATAATTGAATGTTATACACTTCCACTAAATAATTCAAGAAGGCTATTGATGATGGAAATTCTTGTTAATCTCCAATATGTAGTAGATGATTTTTAATTATTATCAAGAGTACATGAATGTGAGTATTGGGGAATATTAGTGATTGAGCATTTGTGTGTCTTCATAAAATGAGGACACATGGCGAGCCGTAGCGTTACTAGGTTCTGGGGTGTTATAGTATGACAAAAGTTAAATACTATGCAAAAGAGTTTATAAATAATGTTAAACTCTTGGTGGAAACATTGGTAGCAAAGGTATAAGCAATGGGCTTTACACTAAAATAATATTTTTTTTTTAAATCCGCAAAATAGTATACTCGAAAAAGTTATTCCAAAAACAGGTTTTGAAGTCACGGATCTGAAATGCTCTGGCAGAGGTAAAAACATCGTGTGGACGAGGGAGTTAGATTTATTGGCAAAGATAAATACCCCCAGTAGTTGTAATATATACACGCGCATATGGCATTGAACTTGCTCTCCATTGGCGTGGGTTAGAAGGACCCAGTACATATCACGAAGCCACATCATGTTGATGTAACCCCCTTATTGCTAGATCTTGGCCTCGCTCCCAGCAATCTATCACATGTTGCACCCTAATTCAAACAACTGCTCCCTATAACTGCTTGACCATCGACATGGAGACCTAGTTGGACCTCAATATCTTGTAAGGTGATAGTGAACTTCTTAGTTGGCATGTGAAATGTGTGCGTCTTTAGCTTCCATCTCTCAACCTGGATAGTTATCATGTGCCAATCCAGTTGTATGAATGGTAGGTGGCTTGCACTTTGGAATCCTGCCAATTGCTGGAATGGCTCCATTCAAGGATTAATAGTGATGATGTTCTCATCACGACGAAGTGATAACTTGCATAATCGAATGACAAACCATGGTTGATCTTAAAATTTAAGAAGTGAAATGTTGTATTATTAACTATGGAATATAAAGAAATCAACAAGTTAAATGTCGCTTACCTCTTTTTCCCAAACGACTTGTGATAGATGTTCTTCCTGTCACATCAAAATTGAAAGATTGAAGGGTCTAGGCTCCATCTATTATGCATAAAAAATGTTAATATTAATATCAAAATAATTTTATGATAGTTTAAATAATAAACCAAGATATTATATTTACAATTAATACAAATTTTTTTACTAATTAATTTTGTAACAATTAATTAATAACAAATTAATGATTAATTAAAAACAACTTAATTTTGTGAAAATTTTCATAACAACAAACCAAGACATTTCATTTACAATCAATGTGAAATTTTTTATTGATTAATTTTCTAACGATTAATTAATGACATATTAGTGACTAATTAATGAAAAATTAACGATTAATTAGCAACTTAACTTTATGACAATTTTCACAATAACAAACCAAGACATTTCATTAACAATTAATACAAAATTTTTTACTAATTAATTTTTTAACGATTAACTAATGATATATTAACGACTGATTAATGACAAATTAATGATTAATTAACAACAACGTAATTTTACAAAAATTTTCACAACAACAAACCAAGACATTTCATTTACAATCAATACAAAATTTTTTACTAATTAATTTTCTAACGATTAATTAATGACATATTAGCAACTAATTAATGACAAATTAATGATTAATTAACAACAACTTAATTTTATGATAATTTTCACAACAACAAACCAAGACATTTCATTTGCAATCAATACAAAATTTTTTGTTAATTAATTTTATAACGATTAATTAATGATTATTAGTGACTAATTAATGATTAATTAATAATAACTACTGGTATTTTAATAAAAATAGTAGACTATGGCGAATTGCATTTAATTTTATGTGGATTAATAGAAAGTAACATAATAGGAAAAAAATTAATTTTTTTACAGGAAAAATGTACCGAAATATAGCCTAATTAAGCTTTTTTCGCTGAAGAAATTGGAAAGATCTCCTGTTAATATTCCTATACTTGTAGATGTATAAGCTAAACTTGTGTAAAAAATAAATTAAGAAAATAGAAAGTGCAAATTGCAAAGGAAGAAGAAATAAAGATGTTTGAATAATGAATCGAGGAACTAAGGAATTGTATTTATAATATAAATTGTTGGTGTAAATTTTTTTTTTTTTTGCACATTCAAGTTCACATATGGTGATACTATACAAATTTATAGTATCAATTTGTAATAATTTTTATAGGTTTGCGATATCAGATGAAATTATTGGATGATGGGGGATGATATCAAAAAAAATTTGTCAGAGTAATTTATTAAAGGTGTATATACGGCCTACGCCTTCAATACAAATTATACTTGAAGGAGTGGATCGTGTTTGCGCCTTCAAGCAAAGGTTCGTGCCTTTAGTTTTGTCAAAAATGGTAAAACTAAAGGCACATTTCGAACCCACGACTTCAAATTTTATTTTTGAAATAATTTTTTTAGGTATGCTATTTTAGAAATAAAAAAATAATATTATTTTAGTGTATTTCCTTATAAGCAACATTATTTATTAAATGGTTCTTTTTTATATACATGCATTCACTTATAATGTACTTGCCATACATAAATCTCAATGGAGAAAGAAAACACATTATCATAATATAATACATTTATCCATTGCAGTTAAAATTAAGGTTGTAAATCAATTGAATTCATAATAATATAATACTAAATTTGAATTTCAGTTCAATATAAAATTTTAAAGATTAAGCTCTCACTCAAAGTGACACTCAAAGATTTTAAACTTGATTTGAAATGACATTTAAAGAGTTTAAACTTACCTCGAATAAACTCGGACTTGAATTTTTCTTTAAAAAATTTAGTGTTTTTTTAATTAAAATTCGAACTTGACTCAAACATAACTAACATTTAGACTTGATTCATGTTTGATTAAGTTTGTGAGTTAATTGAATCAAACATTGTGAAATTTGAGCACAATTTAATAAACTATTCGATTAACTCAAATTTAACACGATAATTATTGAATCGAAATTGAGTAAATATCAAGCTAAATTGAAACAAGTTATCAATAAGTTTGATTCATTTGCTATCAAGTTTAAACATTTACAACCTCTTCTTTTATCATAATTCTCACGTTCCTTATAGATTGACGTTACATGCGAAAGTTTAAATACATGCTACATATCATCTTGTATGTATTCCTTGGCACCAAATTTTAATAGTGGCTTTAACTAGGCGGCGGCGCCACTTATCCAAAACATCAGCCCTTCAATTTGTTCGTCAAGTGATGCAATTCCAACGGTTTAGAAAACTCTCCCAGTTGGTCGTGTCCAGTCGTTATGGAAATTCGATAAGAGAGGAAGACTGTGGGTATGCAATTTATACCATTGACATCGGCCAGAATGATTTTGTTTGCAAATCCTAATATACCCTCCTCCATAACTGAAATGAAATCCACAATTGTCCACGAGAGTTGGATGTCCACAATTATTAAGGTGTGTTCTCGAAACACATCTTTATATTCTATCTTTTCATTCTTTTCCTAGCTTGGATTATGTTTCTTAGCTTCTCTTGGTACTAGTTTTAAAGCACACACTTGCCTATTAAAAATACCAAATACACAGAGTACACATAATCAAATATAGAGTGGATACAAAATGAATAGAAATTAAATATAGAACAAATATTATTGGTTGTATTTCTTTTGTCATCATTGAAACTTTACTCTATAGATATGTTAAGTAGAAAAAAAAAAAATACTACAACACACTCCTAAAAACTACGAAAATTACATAAGTGTGGTGAATATCTGAAATATTACGCTCATACTTATAAAATATAATAACTCAAAATATTTAGAGTATACGCTTGACATTTTACAATTTCAAGGTATCTCTATAACCAAGATAATTTTTTATAGATCTCATTGCAATTTACCCAATACGTTATGGTTGGTACCTTGTCAAACCAAATGCCACGACATGGGGTGGGAATTGGTGAGATTTTATAAATATATCTAAATAAGAATGACCTCATTTTTTTATATTGACTAATTGGGGGTTAACAATACCTTTCAAAATGTTTTTCATTTTTTTTTTAATTATTATGATTTTATAATTACATAATTATACACAGGGGCATTACGATTCTTTTATTTTTTGTTCTTATTCGTTAGTCTATTCTACCCGCTAAACAAAGTTCCGTTAATTTCTCTTAACCTAACTTAACCATTTAGGACTTATTATAATTTTATTCCTTTCATCAACAATAGCTATTATGTTACAGTTTATCCTCTAGATTACTCGTGTAGGATCTTGGCTTGTGTGATCGAAATATAGTATTAGGAGTTTCCATCTATTCACTCACATTGACGAAATCAATTGAAGGAGTCCTGAATGCATGGTGAATGTGAAATGAGGTTGTTTCGCAACGAATGCCCACAATTAATCACAAAAACTTCTGATAAGGGCACATTTTACGAAATGGTACTTAATTATTTTTATTTTGATATTTTTGGTGTTTACGAGCAATGAATGAACATATGAGCAATTTTAAAGGAATCCTACACATTTTAAGTAAATTGGAATAAACAAAAGGCTAGCCTTTTGAAGAACAAGAGCAAGGCCGATAGATACCAATTAAAGGCTATCGGCCTTTATGGCCGGCCTACATGAAGAACATCGCCAGTTTACAAAGTTTAAACACTGGCAGCTTAAAGGAGAAAGCCGGCAGCTCTCAAATTTAAGACCGCCACCCTTACTACTGGCTTACATGGAAAAATAAACAACTTGAAGAGTTTTGAAGCCTTCCTTTTGTTGCTTGATATAAATACTTCCCAAGTCATTATTTGGGGATCTTTTGGTTACTTTTTAAACCTAGAGAGAGTGGAGAGGGAGAACTTGTTCTTGTGCGGCAATTTTTAGTTGATTGAATTTATTAGGACCATCAAGGAAAGACTCCATCAAGTATTTACAAGGTTATTGTATTGCGATTGATTTTTGTTCTATTGAATTGGTGATCTCTAAACTAGCAATTTCCTATTCAATTCATTGATTGAGTTTGTTATCAATCATGAATTTCATTATAGTAACTTCTTTGATTTATATTTGTGTTTTCAATTCCATGATGTTCTAAGCTTTTTTTTTTTTTTTGGTGGAAAGATGATGAAACCCTAGAATAGCTAAGATGATGATTGTAGTTATATTACGAGATTGTTAGATATGTGGAAGATTCATATTGTAAATCTTATACTATAAATTTTGATTTCTTGTTTGAATTAGGATTATAGGAATTTTAATGACTCGAAAGGGAAATTAGGGTTCAACAGGATTCTTAATTAAGGTTGAATAAGAATTGCGGAAGTAGGATTATTTTAATTTGATTAGAAATTGTTTTAGAGCTTAATGCAATATTTCTAATTAGTTTCTCACTAAGGAATTAGGAGAAATTATGATAAAATATTAGTTAACTATATAATTGGGAGATTTGTAATTGAATAATAGAATCATCTATTAATTTGCCTAACGGAAGCTAATAAATTGATTTTGGGATTTTGAGTTTTTAAAACTTGGAAAAGAATTAAAGACTTTCACAATTTTGTATGAATATCCACATAGCTAAAAATTATTATAATATGATAGTAATTTGATTAGTGAAACTAGGGTAGATTCAGTTTTCCTACTTTCAATTGATATATTCTCGTAACAATTCTCTTATGTTCTTCGTGAAAGTCTAGGTTGATTAGATTAATTAGTAATTGATTAGTTAATTCTCTCAATTTGATTACGTAAATAATAATAGAATATGATATCGATTTAGTACTTAATTAATCATCATTGAATCAACACTTGACTCATTACAATATTACTTGATCTGACCCAGTGCACTTGCTGGTAGAATTTGCTTTTAAAATTTTATATACATTTATAGTGGATCAACTCCTCAATCAATTAGTGAAATGATAAAATTTAAATCAATTAAGAATAGCAAATTATTAATTTACTTAAGGCTTCATGGATCGTTTCAATTCATTGAAGATGTGAAGCAATTATTCCATTTATCAAAAATAATATGCAAAGTTGTAAGTAAGCTAATTATATGTTGTTCTTAATTGGTTTAATTTTTATCATTTCAATAATTGATTGAGGAGTTTATTTCATCAATATGTGAAACAATCTCATTTTGCATATATGAGACTAAAAAAGACTTGTGTATTTAAGACACCCTTCATTAATTTCGTCGATTTGAATGAAGAGACATAAGCTGATAACTATCCATTTTGATTATACAAGTGGAGACCCTGCAAGAATAATCTAAAGGATAGAATATAATGTATATTTTTTTATGAATGAAATAAAGTTGTAATAAATCTTAAATGGTTATTACATTATTCAGTTGTGTGGATGAAGCTAATAATAGCAGAATAGGTGGGCAATAAGAGGTGAATAGTTTTAAAAGTACTATAATTACAACATAAGGTAAGAATTTAATGGTCTACACCCTAAATAACGAAATGAGTTAAAAGAACTTTCAAGTTGGCCACTTGCTCTATCACGGTCAACTAAACTAAATTGCTAGGATAGGGGCAAAGACAAATTAGTGAGCATGAGAACTATAGGGCCCAACTAACTTTAGGCAAGAGACTAGTACCTAAGGTAGTGATTTAAGATGAGGATAAGAGGATAGTGGTAATTTAGTCCAAACCTGTAGTATGAGTGACTCCACTCTATCGTTGAGGGTACTTATGCCTAGTAGGGATGAAATGTTTTAAGCCCTATGAAGAAAAAGATTGTAAAGGACCTCTAAAGCATGCAATGCATGCAGATGAATGGTCTAAACGGCAAAGATTGTAAGAATAAGGTTATACGACCTGTATTCTACTACTATTACTAATAAAGGAGACATAGAATATCATAATGTAAGGAGGCAAGGAATTAAGGAGCATCTATAGTCCTAACAAGGAGGCCTTAAACCATAGTATGGATTAGTAGATCCTAAGTAGGTGGATAGAAACAAAAGACTAAGATCCTTGTATTTGCTATGCACCATCAAGATGCCTTAGATATAGACATTTTGAAGTATTTTTATTGCATAATGTATGTGTTTTGTTTGATATTGGTGTATCAAATTCTTATGTGTGCGAATCATTTGTTAATATGCATGTGTCATCTCCCTTTATACTTTTAGTATTGGTTGGTGTCTGTTATAGAAATTTTCGAACAATGGTAAGATTGTACTTAATTCCACAACATATATAGCGGACTATTATAATAGGGGTTAGAATATTTCACATATAAATCACATGTTGCCTTTTTTAGATAAGAACATATTGACATTCTTGGTATAGATCATGTCATAGGTCATACTTGGCCTAGAATTACCGGGTTGCAATTCCAAGATGGTCGAATTGGCCATCGAATCACAATTGGTGAACTGGGCTTGTTCCTAGGAACCAGCGGTTCACAAGTCTGGATTTAGGATCCAATCGTGATAACTTTTTTTATTTTATTTTATTTTTTAAAATGACTTAAATTAAAATTTTTAAGTTCAAATTAAAAAAATCTATGAATAAAACATTCTTAAAAGCTTTTTGCTCATTTAAAAATAGATTAAAAAAGATTTACATTAGCAGACCGTTATGATAGGGGGTTAAGATATTTCATATATAAATCACGTGTTGCCTTTTTTACATAAGAACTTATTGACATTCTTGGTATAGACCATGTCATAGGTCATAGAACCAATAGGTCACAATTACAAGATGGCCAAATCGGCTATGAAACCGCAATTGATGAGCCACGCATGTTCCCAGCAACCAGCAGTTCACAAGTCTGGATTTGGGACTCGAGTCATAACTTTTTTTTTCATTTTTTTTTCAAAATGACTTAAATTAAAAAAATTCAAGTTAAAATTGAAAAAAAAAAAAAAAAACTATGAGCCAAATCTCTTAATGACTTTTTGCTCATTTTATAAATAAATAAAAAAGCATTTATGTTTATTTATATAGGGTCACACCTAAGAAAAATTGTTGTCTTAGTAATAAAAAAGTTAAAAAAAATAATAAAAATTGATTTTAGTCTCATATTACTAAGGAATGAAATTTTTCTCTTAGTGAAATTTATAAATATCCAAATAAGTATGTTTTTATAATATATTTATTTCTTATATTATTAATAATAATGATACATTAAATACTATGAATGGAAATTAATTTCTTTTATTTCACATGGAAATAGTTTAAGTTTTTAATATTGTTTTAATTTTTCTTCATTCAATTATATTTATATTTTAAACTTTTTTTCTTTAATTTATTTCTTGTCTTTCTTTTTTATTATTTATTCTAGCGAATGGTTTCGAAATTACCGGTTCTAGGTCCGGTCAAACAACCTGCCTTTGACCTATTGAACCGCCGGTTCCTATATGGGTTTTGAACCTTTTGTACGGGGCCGGTTTGTGACTCCCTCTATCTTGGTAAATTAAAACATAATTGGTTGTTCAAAGTTTTGGACCAGCACAATACTACTTCTAAGAATTTTCTTTGGTTCTACTCTTTTGCTGCATGGGAATTACCTTTTATCAAGAGACTCATAATTGGATTCCCGTTGTACCTTTCAGAGTGTGCCTTCTTACTTTTTCCCGTATTATAAAAGCTTCTTGCGTCGTCCGGACAATCCTTTGTTCTAGCAATTTTTATTGGTTGTGCACACTCCCTAATTTAGGGAATCTTTTTCCGTCTTTTTATTCTTTTAAATATTTTTTACCATATTTTTAAATCATATGTTTATCAAAATAAAATAAGAAAAAAAATAAAAACATATATACATATATAAATATATACCATTTTTGAAAAATTAAAGACCTCATAAATTCCTATAAAAGTAGCTTATGTATACTTTATTTTATCTAGTTGAAAAAGGAAGAAAATCAAGACACTATTTAGTCTCAACTCTTATTCTCCAATGGACATCTTCACCATAATTATAATGCCCATGCAAAAGCAAGAATTTATTCATATATCATATTTGGAATCATAACAGATCAAACACAAAATAAATAATTGCACACATAAATAATATAAATAAGTTGAGAAAAAGAAAAGCAATGGAAATCACGATTGATATTTAGTATGCCTTGTGTGCCTCTTGATGTAAATAGAATTTAGACATACTGAGAACGCCAAAGAAATATCACAAGATTTCAATAAATTCGGATGAAAATTTTCGTAACGTTTGACCCAGTTTAAAGGGGCAACTACAAGTAGCTAAATGAAATAGATAGAAAGACCAAACCACTAATTCAAATTCTTCCATAAAAAATAATGGGGAGATAAGACGCAATAAGTTATAAATACACCTTTTTAGATTTATTCCATATATATTTAACTCTATATTTTTTAAATGGATTATTGATACTCATAATCTTTTATTTCTAGCTAGGATTTTGATTAAAAAGACGTGCCTAAAAAGCCAAGTCCCCCGGATAAGGTTAAGAAGAATGGGTTATAGTATGGTCTTTTCCTTCTTTCTTGGCTTCACTACCCGGGAAAGCAAAGATGCTAGATTGGAGAATTTAATCTCTTTCCCAAGAAAAACAAAAGAAAAAAGAAAAAGAAAAAGAAAATTGAAGCTAGAGCATAAAAGTTTGGAGGAGCTAGGGTCCATGCATCTTTAGAAAAATCCCAAAAATCCATGGATTGCTTTTATAGCTTTATCTTATCATATTAGCAAACTTTAGTGTGTTTGTGTATGTATTTGTCTATGTATCTATGTGCATGTCTCTGTCTATATATGTGTTTGTGTCTCTGTGTGTGCGTGTGTGTATGTGTATGTGTGTTTATGTTTGTGTCCGTATCTATCTTTATGTGTGTGTGTATGGTGGAGGTATGGAGTAAGATTTTTATAATTTAACGGTATAAATATTGATATTTTAGTGGGATAGATTAAATTCAATCCTCATATCTTGATAATTGTAATAAATAATTGGTAAAAAAGAAAACCCTTTCCCACCTTGTGAAGCAATTAGAATAGGGAATGTGAGGTAGGTAAAAAAAATTTAGCTTGCAAGATGTCCAGGTTGTTTTGGCCTGCCTTATGTGGCCTGCGGATCGGGGCAAGCCACCTCATTGTGGGCATGAGTTGGCATGCATGGCTTGCCCAAATATTTAAAAAAAAAAAAGGAAACAAAACAATCAAAGTTTCTCACTAGATGTTAGATCAAACATTAGACTCAATAGTGCTCCCACGTCTCGCCTCCCATCATCGTCTCGTCTCACAGACTCAACTCATTGTCTTCTCTTATTCTCTCATATCTTACATCTCACATTCTCTCTCATCTCACAGCACCAGTTGCCTTGCCACTCACTGCCACTCTTCATTTGCCAATCCACTAGTCTCATTGTCTCGTCTCATGTGTGGAGCATCAAATGTGGTGAGTCTTCTCCTCATATCGTGTTGTACTGTACTGTTATTGCATTTGTTTGTTTGTTTGTTTTTTTTTCTTGTTTTTAGTTAGCCAACTACTAATGTTTAAGTTTGACGTATGGGTTTGGAGTTGCAGTTTAGGGGTTTGGGTTTGGAGTTGCGGTTTGGGGTTAAGGGGTTCGACCATTTGGCCAGTGGGTAGGGCTTTGGGTTGGGGTTGAGGTTTGGGTTTGTTGTTGTAATTTTGTAATTTGCAAAAAAAAAAAAAAAATTCGTATGGGTTGACAAGCCTACTCACGTTGGCTCACGAGACGTGTTAGGTTAACTTCTTCGGTAGGCCACCATAGGTCAACTTGATTCGATTCACATATGGGCTCATTTGGCTTGCATTCTTAACTTTAGAAGCAATGGACAACCTGATTTTGAAAGATATAATATATCTAACCCACAGGGTAAGGCTGCAACCGTCCATCCAATCCCCTCTCTTCTTAATTTCGTATATTTCGTACTAAAAGATTTATTTCATAACGAGGACAATGATAGGCAAAAAAGAAGGAGATGAAGAAGAAGAAGAAAAAGATAGGTATGGCTACAAAATCACATGTATCAGCTTTAACACCTTTTCATTCTAACTTGTGCTATTTTCTACTTTCAATTAGAAGACTTGAGTTTTCAAATTTTCTTTTTTATTTGCATATTTGTATTTTTTTTTCCCTTCATATTTTATAATAATTCCATTTTTTGTGTATTTTCATTTTTCACTTTGTATATTTATATCATTATTTTTTTTGAGTTATATACAAAGACTAATCAAATCTAAATTTTATTACAATTACCGTGTTATCATGATTTCCTTTAGGCTTTTCATTTTTCATTGGTATAGTGACATTCTTATAGCGAAGCTGATATTGTGTAATTGAAAATCTAATAACAAAGATACTCAAAGTATAAAAAATAAAAAAAAATGCAAAAAAAAAAAATCTCAGATTATATAATTGAAAAAAATAATGAAGTATTTTTAGTTGAAAAACATAACACTCACATATATATATATTTTAGTCAATTTGATTAAAATAACATGGGAAAGAGGCGAACAGTATTGCATCTGTTTAACAATAATAATAATAGTAATAATAAATAAATAAATAAAAGCTGCAAAAGTTGCAAAGGACGTTTTTGTCTTGTCGAATCATTAAAAGCGTTTTCCTTAGAATTTATTTTAACCACAAGTTTTCATGGAATCCCCGCAAAGAAGCTGAGAAATGTTCAAGTTGCTCCAGTTGGGACTTGATGATAAGGCCTGTGTCCATTTCCTCCATGAAAATGGTATTTTCTGCAATTATTTCGTATTGAAAGCCTAAACATTGACTATACAGCAATTCATACTTTCAGTAGTTTCCCTCATTGATGTGCCGACGTAAAAATCGCGTTTCCAAATTCCTCTGACTTTCTTGCATCGAGGAAAATTAGAAATGCCCAGAATACTGTTTGATTAATTCTTCCGTGCACCAAAATAAAAAAAAAAAGTGTTAATACGACACAGAAAATTATAATTTTTTTTTGAACTATCTATTATCACTTTCATGTGACTCTTCTTTAATTATATATTACTAGCTCGCATGAATGAAAAAAAAAAAAAGAAAACTCTAATTAATCATTATACAGCAAGAGATATCATTGATAATATACGTATACCAACACGGCACAGAATTTATAACAGTTATTATATATCCATACTCTGCTTACAGAATTTATCAAGAAAAAGATGTTCCTTATCTCGTTCCTAAACTTGAACCTGAGTTACTTAGACGAGCATGATAATACCTCTACTGTATTGCGGCAAAGTAAACTGCATGCAGTAGAAACTAGAAAATTACGCGTAATAGAAAATTGTATTCCACAGACTAAAGCTTGAGTTTCGGTTTTAATTTTCTATCAGCATCATTCTCCATTTCCTTCCTTTTCGTCTTCTCCCTTCTGCACGATGAAGAAGAAGAAGATGTTGTTTTAAACTCAAAATCAACGCTGAAATCTTCCCACTCAAATTTTGGAACCCAACTTGTTGCTTTGTTATTATTATTACTATGCGATTTCTCGCCATTCTTCTCGAAAGCCTTACCTTCCATTAATTCAAGTTCCCTCCTCCTCTTGATCTCTTCTTGTTGGAATTTCTCTTCTTCCTCCAGTTCTTTTCTTCGTCTGTTACTTGCTTCTACGTACCTCCTAAGAATGGCGAAGAACAACTCCATTTTCTCATCCTCGTCGTCCTCCATCTTCTTCTCCTCAACACCATCGTTCTCGTACTTACTGTCTTCTCTCGATTTCCCATTCGGAGATTCCATGATATATTCAGAAGCAGAAGAGGAGTGATAACGATTTATGGGATTAAATTAGCAAGAAAGTAATAACAAGGAAAGCGCGTAACTAGGAGACTTGTAAGAGACAACGATTCCAAGGGGGTACATATAGAACTAGTGGACCGGCACTCGTTGGATGGAAATATCGTGGTGACTGGTGACGTAATGACTCGGCGTCATCTCATCGCCAGTGAGTATTTTATCACAGCAACGTGGACCACGCAAGTTTTAAAGTCAACATATATTAATATGCTTTCTTGAAGTATTAAAATAGTATTTTTTGTTGTTGTTATTGTACTGTTGAGAGCAAGCGCTATATATGTATTGTCCGTCATAATAAGCTTCCTTTCAGCCGTTCTTAGATCCGGAACGGACAATTATATTATATATGCCGTAGGTCCTTTGTGATTTAATAAAAAATATCAGAAAAAAACATAAACCACTACCGGCCACATAAATTATACTTTCAACAACTGTGAATTTGGACTTAATTTGTAGTGTCAAAGAGGGCCCTAAGAGTCTAGTCCCAATCAGTCCCAATCCACCATTAAGGTGTCTCTGGTTTGGTTCGCCTCCATCTAAGAGTAGAATCAAAATCGATCTGAATTTTAAATAATTTGATTTAAATTTTTAATAAATTAAATCATTTTAAATAATTTGAGGTTCTAAACTAAATCATATTTGATTTGATTAGAACTGTTTTTTAAAAAGTAACTTGTTCAGCCGATAATATTAATAATAATTGAAGTTTTCAACCAACAATGATGTTTAAATTAAGGAATATTATGTAAGAATTAAAGTCATAAAATATTATATCATAATAATATTACATTTTAGATGATAGTAAAGCCTACTTATGAGATAAGAAAGAATGGTGAAAGAAAAAAAGTGAACTGTGAAGATTTATGCTTAATTTATTTTTTAAAATGGAATAGATAGAGAATAAAAAAGTTATTCCTTAAAAATAATTATTACTAAGAATTGCTTAATTATTCTTATTTTAGTATTTACTTTATGTAATTTTTTTTTATTGTATGAAATACTCATTTAAATATTTATTTTATCTAATATATACGTTTTGAAACATATAGGTTAGAGAATACTCTATAGAACCTATGAGTCTTTAAATTTTTTCTAATATTATAATATGTTTATGTATAATTTATCATTTATAAAAATTAATTGTTTAATATTTTAGCTAATTTTATGCCATAATCAATAACTTTCATTCTACAAATATGTCTGAAAATTCTGATCCTCCAAATGGGAAGCATCTACTAGCCATTGAATTTATGTACATTGATAAAATAATTTATCCCGTAATTAAGTAGTGTGGTTTAATCTTTTGAGGAAAAAATCATAGAAAATATTAAATTAGAGGTAAATGGGATTTATCCCCTACGTGGCCAGGCAGCGGTGCTGAACTTGCTGGTGCAACCACTGTTAATTTGGACGTATCCCTGCTGCTAAAGTGGGTAGTACTTATTAGATGTCCATTAACAGCATATAATAATTTTAGAATGTAATCCTAAATAATAGCAACCGATTATCAAGACAGATACCTCTTCAAACACGTTCGCAATTTAGGATCCAAGTCATAAATTCAATTATGATAAGATTTGATCATAAATAGGTTTGAGTTATCAAAAATTAATATAAATAATAAATAGATTAAACTAAAAAAATAATACATAACTTGAGTTTAGGTCCAACATATAGACTCATTTATCAACTTGTTATTAAATTGTTCTCATTAATAGGTCTCAAGTTTGACCAACCTATTTAATATCAATAATATTTTAAATATAGTTATATTTATATTATTTTCATTAATAGTTTATTCCATCTCACATTATACTTTCAAATTTCATAATTTCACCAAGGTCTAGGATTTCCATATATCATTTTTACTTTTTCTTTTCATCTATCTCTTTCTTAGTTTTTCTTAGCAATAGCACAACACAAGCAAAAGCAATCAAAGCATTTCACTTTTTAGATAAAAATCTCTTTCTTAGTTTCATTTATTTTCTTTCCAACCTTTTCACTTTTTATGTAAAAATCTCATTTTACTTAGCATCATCCTCAAAATTCATTACTTTTGCTATTACATTAGATCTATGATATAAACTTGATTTTGTTGAGTAGAGTTTTCAGAGAATTTATGGTGATTACTTCAATGAGTTTATGAAAGTATAAAAAAAAAAAAAACATTATTCTCCTTCTGGAATAAATATATAACACTTTAAATTTAGAATGCTACAACTCATTATGTGTCCCTATCAACTAATGATACATTAAGGCTCTAAAAACCAGTTCTACTTTCTCCATTAATACTTGAACTTATCGCTAACAAGAATATAATAAACATTGAACATGACTCCACACACTACACTGAATGACTCATAAAAGAGTCATTCCAACCACAAGTGCTTAAAGAAAAGGCACTAGGATTTAAATCCTACATCACTAGGAACAACATCGATAACTTAACAATAGAACACCTAGAGTCCCATCTCTAAATAAACATAGTCATAAGTGGTACATTCATCATAATAATAAAAACAATCGTCATTCTCCTCAATCCTAATAATAGTAATAAGCATCTCTGCATTCATCATAATTAGTACATTCATCATAAGTACCTGCAGTTGAAAAAGATAAAATAGTGAACCTAAGCCCAATATGTAATACCACATATACAAGTATATGAACACAATAGTAAGCTCACATGCAAGTAATGCAGACAAAGAAATCAACCAATCACTTATTATCTTATTTAAACTCAGCAAAATTAACAAATGAGTACTCATAAGTTTGCTCTCTCTCTCTCTCTCTCTCTCTCATACACACACACACACACACACACTCACACATAAAGTTTAATCCTAAGTTGGAAACTACCACCTCTGGCTCCTTTAAATGGTGTTAGAAATTGCCACCACCGACTCAAACACCCCTAGATTTATCCCAAAATATTTTAGTACACAATTCCATTAGAGATAATATCACATACCGATTATCAAGATGCCTCTTAGAGTTTTACCACCTTTGACCCCTAAACTAAGCCACTCACAACCAACACATCAAATATCATTTGTCTAGTAGTTGTTAGATTCATTTTCATCACTAACCTATTAAAACACAAGCAACAAGCACGGTATCACATACTTAAATGAGTAAACTTTATAGATTCCCATTTCATAACATGACTAACACCTGAATAAGGATATAAAAAACATCACAGTATAACCTAAAAGCTATATTAACTCTTTTAGATTGAAAAGGCCTAAAAAAAGACCTATTTTAAAGTATATGGCCATGTTCTTTGACGGTGTATTTCTCTATACCAAAGCAACAAACAACATGGTCACGTTTAGAGGTGTGTATTGAAGTATACGACCAAATATATGGCCATGTAGTTGACCATGTATCTCTTGTCCTCAAATTTCCTTTCGCCAATCACATGAGCATAGTCAGCTACATGGCCATGTACCTAAGCTTATTTCCCTTTGTTCAATTTTCCTCCTCCTTTGCTCCCAAAATGAGATCCAAACTCATTCTTACTCCTTCCTACACCCCTTTCAAACCATAATCACACATTTTGAACTCTCATAATCTACCATTTACACTCATGCAACAACAATGACACCTAACTCCAATTATACTCTTCCATATACTTATGGGAACTTCAAGGAAACTGATGTAAGGATGGAAAAACTTATTGAAAATTTGCAAAACCATGTCATATGCATATAATTTGAAGATTTCTACACAAAAAAACAATCAACAAAAAATTGGAAACATTACTCTCATGACAATTGAAGCATCTCTATTGAAGCATCTCTACACATTCTAAAATGCAAGACTTATTGACTTTAGTTTGCCCTAATTCTCCTTATGTTGGAATCCTAATTTTCTTGAATAAATTCCCTAGTTTTAGTAGGTAGGATGGATAACTTTCCTCTTAACCCAAATTTGATTACTCCCTTAGCTAGAGAGATTTTTAGCAATACTTTATCTCCCACTTGAAACTACAAAGGGCATTGCCTCTTATTTAAATAATTGTTTTAGCAACTTTAGGTCACTTGCATTCACTATTAGATCACTTTGAATTTTTTTTTGCAGCGTCTTACATTAACTATGGCCCCAAAAGCCATCTTTCTCCCCCTTCATCCTAATGAATAGGTGATTTGCACTTCTCCTGTATAATGCCTTATACAGAGCCATTTATATAGTTACCTGATAGTTATTGTTTAAGTGAACTCAACTAGTGGCAAATGCTTGTTCTAGTTTCCACCAAATTCTAAGGCACATGCTCTTAGCATATCTTCTAGGATCTATATTGTTCTTTCCAATTGCCCATCAATTTGAGAGTGAAATGCATTATTGAATTGTACCTTGGTACCCAAGGCCTTATGTAAGTTCTCCAAAATCTACTCACAAATTGAGTATCCTTGTCAAAAGTTATAGTCACGAGCACCCCATGTAGCCTTACCACTTCTTGAATATATAACCTAGTTAACCATTCCAATTTATATCCCAAGTTGATTGGTATGAAGTGGGTTGATTTCGTTAACTTGTCCACTATCACCTACACTATATCCTGCTTTTGTTTGAATCTAAGAAAGGTTGTGACAAAATCCATGGTCACATTCTCCCATGTCCATTAAGGTATTAAAACTAGTTGCATCTCTTTTATCGACCATTGATATTCCATCTTAATTTTTTGACAAGTTGCATACTTAATAATATACCCAACTATCTCCCGCTTTATATTATTCCACCAATAATGGGCCTTTAAATCTCTATATATCTTGGTGCTTCTTGAAAGTATTGCATACCTTAAGTAAAGAGTTTCCTTTAACAATTCTCCCTTCAACTTCGATCTTGTCGGCACACATAACCTCATTCCATATCTCTAAAATCCCTCTGCATCAATATTAACTCGATAGCTTTGGCTTGGTCCACCATGTTCTAGATTTCCAAGATACTCACATCTTCCATGTGGGCGGCCTTGATCTTATCAATAAAAGTAGGCTTGATGTGTCGATTGGCTAAACACAACCTTACCTCATGAGTGAAAACTTGCAGCTCCATCCTTCTCATAGCCTCTAGTAAGTGTCTTTGAGTAATGAGTAGTGTTGTTATATTACCTTATCTTTTCCTACTAAGGGCGTTTGCTACCATGTTTACTTTTTCAGGTGGTATTGAATATCAACATCATAATCCTTGATTAATCCCAACCATCTCCTTTGCTTCATATTCAACTCCTTTAGAGTAAAGATATACTTCAAACTCTTATTATCAATGAAAATTTTGCATTTTCCTCTATATAGGCAATATTTCCTTAACTTAGGTGCCAACACCACTATTACCAGTTCTAAGTCATGTGTGGGGTATTTCTTTTCATGTACTTTTAGTTGAAATGATACATAGGTTATAACTATCCCTTCCTACATTAAAATACAACCTAACCCTTGGGTAGATGCATTACTGAAAATAGTAAATTATTTCCCACTTTAGGGTAAAGCCAAAGTTAAAGCTAAAACGAGCTTCTCCTTCACCTCTTGAAAACTAGCCCCACACCCATCACCTCATTCAAATTTTACTCCCTTCTGAATCAGTCTAGTGAGAGTAGAGGTTATTCTAAAGAATCCCTTTATAAATCTTTTATAGTACCTTGATAATCTTAGAAAGCTTCTAATTTCCATCACTATCTTTGGCTTGGGCTAATCTACTACAACTTTTACCTTTTGTGGGTTAACCGAGATTCCACCCTTATTTACATGTACTAAGAAGGACACCTACTCTCACACTTCTTGAACTTCACATACAACTTTTTAGCTTGTAATCTGCTCAATATTAGCCTCAAGTGCTTCTCATACTCTTCTTTACTCTTTGAGTATATTAGAATGTCTTCAATAAAGATGACTATAAACTTATCTAAGAAGTCTCAAAACACCCTATTTATTAAATCTATAAAAGTTGCTAGTACATTTGTCAAACCAAATGGTATTACTAAAAATTCTAATTGTCCATATTGTGTTCTAAAAGTAGTCTTCTAAATATCTTTTTTCTTGATCCCCAATTGATGATATCCCAATCTTAGGTCAATTTCTAAGAATACCTAAACTCCTTATAGTTAGTTAAGCAAATCCTTTATCTTAGGGAGGGGATACTTGTTCTTAATTGTAACTCAATTTAAGTCCTTGTAGTCTATATAGAGCCTTATACTACTATTCTTCTTCTTCACAAAGAAGATAAATATACTGTAGGTTAACACACTTGGTCTAATAAAACCTTTATCCTGTAACTTATACAACTGCAACTTTAATTCCACCAATTTTATTGGCACCATTCTATAAGCTGGTTTGCAAATTGGCGTTGTACCAAATGCTAGATCAATGCTAAACTCTATCTCACTAACCGAAGGTAACCTGGGTAGGTCTTCTAGGAAACATCTACAAATTCCTTCACAACCGGTACCTCTTTTAGCTTCATGGTTTAGCTCAAGTCCATCGATAGATTATATGTGGGCAGTTATGTTGACCTTTAAGCCTCTAACTTTAGACTCATTGAGTCTTCTCTTGGATAATTGAAGTATACCACTAAGTTGTGGTATTTGATGGTGGCATAAACCTTAGACAACCAATTTGCTCCCAAGATGATGTTAAAGTCGGTCATCTTTAAGACCCAAAGATTGGTTGGCATAACTTGCTCATAGATCACTATTTGCACATCTCTACATACTTTTTCTAATGCCCTTTTGACACCTAAGGGTGTGCTTACACTCAAAGGATCACTCAACAGTTGATCTTTCAAACCATACACACACATAAAAACTTTAGAAATACATGAAAGTGTTGCACTAGTATCAAAAAGTACAAAGGTACTAGCTAAGTATACAAGAAGTTTACCTACAATAATGTCTTAGTTAAAGGTTTCTAGTGCTACTACTGCTAAAGGGCAAGCATGCGGGTTGGGGCTCTCTATCTCAGTCCAATTGTCTAAGGTCTATCAAACTAAACCTAACCTTATGCTGTAATTATCTATTAAACCTGACTAGTTATAGAGCTGTAACTGCTTGACTCCTTATAGTGCCACAATCAAAAGCTTGATGACCCTACTGTTTACAATTATGGTAGAAAGTTTAGGGAATGTCTTTCTTATTACAATTCCTACTAACATGTCATACCTTCCTTAATGAGAAACAAGCTTCCTTTGGCCAGCTACACTAACTCAACTCATGTGACTCAAAACATCTAGGGCACCTATGTCTTGCTCCAGCCAATAGAGGTGGTGGTAACATTGGAAATGCAAGTCTCATCAGAATTGGGGGTAGAGAAAAAGTCACATGTCAAGGCTAACCACATAGGGCCTTTTACCCCTCTCTTAGAACATAACTCTCGGTGCTTGCCTCTTTCTTAGAACCACTCCCATTCTATAGGCTAGCTATTCTTTGGTTCTCTTCTTACTTTATTCCATAAACTTGGCCTTATCCACTACCTTAGCATGAGTAGGTAGCTAAAATGGCCTTACCTCATGCTAGAGGTTAGGCTCCAAGCCTCTCACAAATCTATATACTCTAAAGGCATCATTAACTCACACATTCTTAGGTAGAAATTTGATGAGGTGATTCAACTTTGCTTTGTACTACTCAATTGATTGGTTGCCCTGTTGGCAATTATAATAAGTAGCCTCCATCTTATCTCGAATACTGCTTAGGAAATACATCTAATAGAAAAGGTTTTTGAACCTCTGCCAATCCATCAATCCCCCTACTAACCTTGGAACCGTGGTTCAATAATTAGTTATAGATCCCTTCAACATATAAGAGACATAACTTACTTTCCTCTCCATAGGCACCTTAAAAGCTACAAAGGTTTTCTCAATCTCCTCCATCCAATGCTTAGCCTCAATTGGATCATCCACCTTGAGGTTGAACTCCTTTTCCAACCTCACAAACTTATCTAGGCTAATATGCTCTTCATGTCTTGCATAAACTTGCTTGAGACCTAGCTATTGCTGCTAAGCAAGCATCCCAATCAAAATGTTGATTGTCACCAATAGGTGGGCATTTTGACTAGTTGTCCATCCCTATCCCTTTTGAGGTGGCTGATGTCAAGGGTGTCATCTATCTTAGGCATTTTGCCTAGTGCCAAAAGTTAAACCTAGTATTATGTAGACACCCCATTTTTGCCTCTTAATCATAAATAATGTTTCATTTGTCAATTTTTTCATTTTTTCAATTTCCTTCTATTTTGCAAAAATAAAGGAAAAATTATGAAAAAATAAAATAAATAGTAACGATACACCAATTTTGGAAAATGATGGCATAAACAATAATAAAAGGGTTAAATAATTTTTATAAATTTTTAGAATTTCAAAATAATAAAAATTGCAACGCATATATACTAATTTCGTTTAATAAAAAAAATGAGAAAGTAGGCTAGCCCAGCTAGTCCGATCGCTGACCTTATGCGCATGGGGAAGGGGTCAGGTCGCAGGTTCAAAACGCGGGGGAGGCACTTTATGCGTTTTTTTTCTTTCTAGAGGACACGTGGCAGCATACGATTGGACGGAGGATCGCATGCGCTAGGCGTGTGCTTGTCTTTAACCTCCGTTCGAGATTGGCGCCAGCAGCGGGGAGGGGAAATCTGACCATTTAGATTCGATTTTTTGCACAAATCCAACAAATCTTTGACTGAAATGAGATAAACATCATCCAATTAGCACGAATCTTAACAAAAATCAAAGATTTACACGAATCAAAGGTAGATAAAAAACGGATTAAATCGCAAATTCGATCTATGCTTATCGGAGTAAAATCTGAGCTTATCAAGCTCAGTTTTTTGAGCCTAAAAATAGTACTTGATGAGAGGAAGTGAGGGCACAGATCAGAAGAGAGAAAGAGAGAGAAAACACGAGAGTTCGAAGCCTTCACTGGAGTTCCCCAAATCGCGACCAACGACCGCCCTCCGAACCACCACTTGGAGAGGTTCTTGAAGAAAACCACCACCACCTTTGAATTGCCCACCTTTGAAAAGTCCAGAAGCAGCCCTTAACTACCTTCAACAGCCACCAAAAAGCCGCCATTGAAGAGCTCCAACCGCCGTGACCCAACCTATGATCTAACTCGCGAACCGCGACCCGTGTCCAGGTTAGTCAGTTATTTATTTATTTGTTTGTTTATTATTAGAATATGTGTGGAAAAATAATATATATATATATATGAAAATAAGGAAATTTTTTTTTCTTTTTTTGTAGAATAAGTTAATTAGAATTAGGTTTAGAGTTTTCTAAAAAATAAATATATATGTCTATTATAATTAATAGATAATTAATAAAAATTAATAAAAAATAAATATTTTTATCACTTAGAAAACTTCTTTTCATAAAAAAAATATAATCGATTTTTTTTTTAAATTAGAGGTTTTAGTTTTTTTTTAAATAAAAAAATAATAATAAAGCTTAGACTTAGAATTTTTTTGAAAAAATTTTAAAATGATAATAAATGTAAACCCAACATGTTTTCATAATTAAAATCAAAGTAATCCACTAAAAATTTATAAAAAGCGAACTACGGCTTGTTTGATCCCTAATAGCGGATACGTAGGCACCCTTATGGGGCAACTCTAAAAGGAATAAAAAATCATTTTCCAAATCATTATTAGTGTAATTGTTATATCATTTTTTAATATCGTCTTTTTTATGAAAAAAAAAAGGTATCATAACATAACTTAAATTTCAGAAGAGTAAGGTGGTAACTTTAGGGTTTTAATATAATAGCTCATGAGTCGAGAATCTCTGGTTTTTCTTTCTTCTTCTTTTTCTTTCATAAGAATAAAAAGAGGAGATTTCGTCGACTAGTTGTCTAAACTAGAATTAATCTGCTCAATTAGTTCTAATTCAATAATTTTTCCTAACTTCAGTTAGGTGGTGACTCCAAACAAATAATAAAATTCCTAATTTAAGTCGAGGATTTATATTAAATGAGCATAGGATCTAATATGAATCGAATTAAGGAGATAATATAAAATTTTAAAATTAGACTCGACATCTTAAAATCCTCTTGAGTATTCCATAAAGAGAAATAAAGAATATATAAGATTGATAAAGTTATGTAGGGAAAAATAGATAAAGTTAGAGTGTGATAACCCACTACACGTCCCTATCAACTAATGACATGTTTAGGCTCTAAAAACCAAATCTACTTTCTCCATTAATACTTGAACTTATGACCAACAAGAATGTAATAAACATTGAGCATAACTTTGCACACTGTATTGAATTACTTGCAGGCAAGTCATTCCAACCACAAGTGCATAAAAAAAAGGCACTAGGATTTAAATCATATGTTACTAAGAACAACATCAACAACTTAGCATCAAACCACTTGGAGTCTCATCTCCAAATAAACAGTCATACTATAAACTAACATTAGCTCCTACTAGACATATCCCATTGACCATCCTCATAATAATAAAAGAAATCGTCGCTTTCTCCATCTAAATAGTAATCATATGTGTCTCCATATTCATCATAAGTGGCACACTCATCATAAGTACCTGTAGTTGAAAAAGATAAAAGAGTGAGCTTAAATCCAATATGTAATACCACATATACAAGTGCATGACCATAGTAGCAAACTCACATGCAAGTAATGTAGATAGAGAAATCAACCTTTTACTCGTTATCTTATTTAAAGTCAACAAAAATAATAAAGGAATACTCATGAGTCCGCTTACACACACACATACATACACACTTTTATAGTTTAATCCTAAGTTGAAAACTGCCACCTTTGACCCCTCCAAATGGTATCAAGAATTGCCACTACTAATCCTAACACCTTTAAATTTACCCTAAATCATTTTAGTATACAACTTCATTAGGAAAAATATCATGTACCGATCATTAAAGTGCCTCTTAGGCTACTGCCACCTTTGACCCCTAAGCAAGCTACTCACAACACATCAAATATCATTCATCTAATAGTTATTAGATTCATTTTCGCCACTAACTATCCAAATGCAAGCAGCAAGCACGATATCACATATCTAAATGAGCAAACTCTACAAATTCCCATTCTGCAACATGATTAACACTTGAATAAGGATATAAACAATCTCGCATTAGGACCTAGAAGCTATACTAACTCTTTTGGATTGAAAAAGCCTAAGAAAAAAGAGAAAAAGACCCATTTTAGAGTACACGATTAGAAACATGACAATATATCTCTCTATACTAAGGCAACAAACAACACGATCATGTTTAGGAGGCATGTTGAAGTATGTAGCTGATGCACGCTTATCGATCATATCAAATTCCAAATTTATAAACCCAATTAAATCTATGGTTTGAGTTAAGCAAGTGTACCTATCTAATGTAGCATAGATTTTGGGGTGTTGTCCATAAGGATTTTGAAAACAAGTACTAGTGTTATCGCTTTTCTACTATTTAGCCTAAATTTTGAAGTGAGATTTATGATTCAAATATTAAGCAACTAATCTAGCAACCGTAAGATCGATTATGTATGCTTTCAAAAGATGAATTCAATCACAAGACATACCCCTCACCGTGATTCACCCTAAACCTTAAAATTCTTATAATAATGGATTGATTAATGAATTATTCATGCTTTGCATTGTAGGATCTCATCAATTAAATTAATTACTCCATCAAGTCAATTAATTCCTAGCCATACATGAGATAGTGGAGACCTCTCCCTCACTAACGTTGTATAAGATTGCATAAAGTTCAAGATCCTTATGACAAGAATTGAATTCTTAAAGTAGAAAATTGGAATTTCTCTACCTTTAGGTGAAACACTCAATTTCTCTACTCATGAAGATCTATCATAGCAGATGAAACCTTTTTCTATTTAATAAGAATCAAACATTCAATTAATTCGTGCATAAATCAATCACAAGACAATGAAATCACATGAATAGATACAAAAACATGAATTTTTCATTAACCAAATAGCAATTCAATTCACATGCTTTAGGGTTTCACAAAGTGCAGGGTATGAGAATTTTACTCCTCCATGGAGTTTTACAATAAGCACAAAAGATCTAGAGAAGATAAAAACAATTCATGATGTAAAGATAAGACCCTTGTAATTGGTGTCTTGTGATCTCCAATGATGTATAAGTAATTTCTCCCTTTGAGCTCTTCGTATTTTCTCTCTTAGGGTTTTGATTAAAACTACTCTAAAAGTATCTAAAAAATTCCAAGCTAAACTCTCTAATTTATAACTTTTTAATGATCACAGGTTAGGACAACTTGTTGCATGGTCGTGCTCGAGGCAAGGTTGAAAAAAATAGTTTGTATATTTGTTGTAGTCAACCTTACCATTTAGCATGGCCATGCTGAACATAGGGGTTGAAAAAGAAAAATTTGTTCTTTTGCAAAATTGATCCAAAGTTGTTTAATTTGCCTTAATTTCTCTTTAATTATCATGAAATCTTCCAAATGAGCTCTTTGAACCCTAAAATGATTTTTTCACAAAATAAGTATAATTTTTTTTCAACAAATCACAAGAAATACATAACAAATGTATCAAAATAAGCACAAATAATAAAGGTCTTTTGATACTTATTAAACTTCCTCACACTTAATCGTTTACTTGTCCTCAAGCAAAAAAAACAAGGACAAGATCTATCATCAATTATACTCATAAGAAAATATTAAATCAAGCATAGCATTCTTTGATCCAATCAATCCAAAGTAACTCATTAGTGCCTATTGCTCAAGCCTACCATATTTGTACTTGTACTTAGTATATTATAGTTAAATTTTTAAGACTAATCCAAGTAAGTCAAACTATCTCACCATTTAATAACCACTTCCAAAGTCACAACGAAAAGACAAATTCAAACAAAGCAAAAGCAGCATGGTTACATCTCACCACTTACTAGCAAGCATATAAACCATTCAAACATCTCTCTAAGCACAACAACCTAAAGTGAAAGTACATGGTATCCATCATTTCCTTGGATTTTTCTTCTTTTTAAATCTCTTCATTTTTTTTTTTAGCCTTCAGAGAGAAAGGTTTTTGCCTTTATCTTTTCTTTTACTCTAGACAAGTTCTGGCTTGCCTCTTTTCGGCTTAGCTTTTTTTGTTTCGTTATATATATATATGCTTACCTAATCAACAGTGGGGTTAGAACTTCGCTCTTCTAAGGGACTAAAGCTCGCCCATATTGACGTAGCTTGCTCCTTTATCTATTTTTTTAAAATTATTTAGAGATTAGTTGAGAAGAATCACCAAGTGATAGATTTCATATGCCCCTTTCACAAAAGAGTAGAAAAGCTCTCAAAGTGGTTGAAAAGCAAATATGCCACTAACAAGCTTAGAAGCATAACCATTTAACTTTACACTAGGAACTTTGACTCTTTCACAACTCTAAATTCAATTATTAAATGATAAGTAAATTTGTCTTACTTAGATTTTATCCTAAAGCTTTGACTAAGTATAACAAGTTCAAAATGTGTAAATAAGGCACACAAAATCACTATTCTTCATCTTTTGAATGCTAGCCTTACAAAAATATGAGTATAATTTCAAGATTTTAAACTTTAAAATATATCAACTTTAAAAATTCGTTTGCAAACTCATAAATGGAAGAATTTTGATTAACAAGTGCATCATTAAGCCCAAATAAAACCTAAATATTTTCTCTCTCTAGAATATCCCTTCCCTATACTTAAACGAGACATTGTCCCCCAATGTCATCGTAATCAAGCACAAGGAAAAAGGGTAAGAAAGAAATAAGAAAATGACACTAAAAACTTCTCCAGTTCATGTAGAGATGGCAGCAAGAATTTTCCTAAATCAAAACAATACAGGAGAAATTTGAATTGTGAAGATCAATAGTGGCATCATCATGGTTGTGAACTCTACCAAAATAGAAGTTCCAACCTATAGATAAAACCAAGCAAAAACAATAAAAATAAAGTGACCGAAAGATTGGCCTATCCTATGTTGAACAATTAAGTATACAAGAATTTAACAAAGATGAAAGTCTGCCCCTAAGTTGGGAGCTCAAAAGTACAGACCAAAATATTGAAGCAAATAACAGAAAATTAAAATCAAGCATTTCTAACATCAATCATATGATCCTCTTCTTCACCCTCATGAAAATATGTGAGAGAAAAAAATTAATACAAAACAACATCAAAATAATACATGCTCAAAATATGGAAATGATACTCAATTGCAACCATAATAGATGATGGAGAAAGTATAGGAGCAAGAAACAAACATGAAATATCATCAAATCTAAAATGGGGAACAAAATAATTTCTATACGGCTTAGGCAACATGGTCGTGTAGAGGGGTGGTGTTCCAAATAGAATGTGTGCAAAAGTTAGCCCTCCTTTGCTACATGGCCGGGTAAGAGAGGCAATGTCATGGACGAAATGTGTATAGAAGTCAATCCCTCCTTCTACACGGCTATGCTTAGGGCTAAGGTGACTTCAAATCATAAAAAATTTTCTTTTTGCATTTGCAAATGATTAGTTATGTTTCAAATTGCCCAATATGTAGTAGAAAAATTTTAAGTTTCCATAATTAATCTAACATATAATATGCACAAAATTCTTGGAGATTGGATGAAAACTTACCTCACTCTCATTTGGAATTAAATCATACCAAAATATGCTTCTCCCTACACTTAAGATTGAACTTGCATTGTTTCATGAATAAGCAAAAATATCATAACACCTATAATTTTAACATAAAAATGGACTTGGGATACTGACAAACAAAGAAAAACAAAAGGAACTCAACTCACAAAAGTTAGACATGGGTTGCCTCTCATTAAGCATACTTTTTTAACGTCATTAGCTTGACGTCCTTCAAATTTCTAAGCTCATAAAGCTAGTGATTAAAGTTTAAACTCCTCTCAGTTTTCATGCTCCCTTTCTCCTTCTAAATATAACTTCAATCTCTTTTTGAAATTTCTTAAGATGATGAATGTGAGAATCAAGATATTTTTTATATTAGAAATTTTCCAAGTAATGGCTTGTTTATGTGCCTTGAAGACCTTCAAAAGCTGGTGTTTTTGTCCAAAAGACAATTCTGAAGCAATAATGATCGATAACTTTGAATTTTTTTGCTAAAAATCATACTTCAAATAATCTGGAATTTGTTTTAATTCCAAAACCAATGGGTCATCAATGGAAGTTTTAAGCCTTGCTTCACTTCCCTCTGTCAATTCTTCGAAACTACCTTGAGGAGTAATTTCCTTAGTTGAATCAAGTTGTAATGACAATGATTCAACCTCCAAATTTGTCACGTCCTTTCCTTCTACATAAACTAAGCTCAGTTTTAACTCATCCTTACATAGTATCTCTTTAAGGTGCTTGTCTACTGAAGAATCAACAACATCAATTGCATAACATGAATCATCCGCATTCATTGAATACTTCAAAGTTGGATCAATTTTCACCACCAATTCTTCATCTCCTACCCTTAAAGTAAGCTTATCTTCCTCCACATCAATCAATGCCTTAGTTGTTACAAGGAAAGGTCTTTCTAAAATTAAAGGTACATCTTTATTCTCATCCATATCTAAGATAAAAAAATCCATAGGATAAATGAAATTGCCAACTTTCACCAAAACATCTTCAATGATCTCCTTAGGAATTTTCACAGAATGGTCAACAAGTTGCAAACTCATAGTAGTAGGCTTAGGTTCAGCAAGTCCCAACTTCTTGAAGAAAGAATAGGGCATCAAATTGAGACTTGCCCCTAAGTTAGCTAAAGCATTATCAACAGTAATATCACCTACTATACAAAGGATTGTGAAACTACCTAGACCCTTCAACTTTGGAGGGAGCTTGTTTTGAATAATGGATGAACAACTAGCTCCAACTTCAATAGTAGAAATATATTTTGGCATATATGCAAGTGCTTTAACAAAAGGAATGTTAATGTGCAATTATTTGAAGAGATTAAGAAATTTACCAAATTGCTCTTTGTCCTTGGTTTAATTAAGGTGTGGTGGGTATGGAATCCATGGTGTGTAATCTTTTACAACTATAGATGATGATTTCTTTTTAGGCTTTAACATTTTAGATATCACTTTTTCTAACATAGGCCTTTGACTTTCTTCTTTATCTTGTTCTTTTGGCTTCTCAAAGTGGAACTCCTTCCTACTTCTCAAAGTAATAGCTTTTGCTTGTTCCCTTGGATTAGGCTTGGTATTACTAGGAAGAGAACCCAATAGTCTCTCAAACAACATATTAGGTAATTGGTCAATTTGTTTCTCAAGGTTGTGGATAAAAGCTTCATGATTCTGATTTCTTGCCTCGAAGCTTTGAATGAATTGAGTCATAACATCTTCCAAACTTGCCTTCTTTTTAGATGGTGATAGAGCTAGGAGTTGAGGCATTGGTTGAGGTAATGGAAATTGTGATCTTTGAAATCCTGGAGCTAGATAGTTAGCTCGTTCATTGTTTGTATTACCATAGTCGAGATTAGGGTGATTCTGCCAACCCAGATTATATGTGTTACTATAAGATTTTTTTGTTGTCTATTTTGATTGCCCAAATAGTCAACATGTTCTTGATGTTCAAAGAAGCTTCTATGATCTCTAGATAATTCTCCAAATTAAATTGTTAGTGTTGATGCATTCTTGATACTAGCAACTTGTCTACTTAATGCATCCATCTTAGCAACAATAGTGGTTATGAAATCTACCTCATACAATCCAGCTATTCTTCGCTTGCCTTGGTTGTTTCGCCATTGATAATTGTTCTTGGCCATATCTTCAAAAAGCTTCAAGAACTCCTTTGATGTCTTAGAATTCAAAGTACCACTAGTTGCAGCATCAACTAGTTTTCTAGTGGTTATGTTGAGCCTATTGTAAAAGGTCTGAACTTGCGTCTATGGTGGTAACTAATGATGTGGACATCATCTTAATAACTCTTTCTACCTTTGCCAAGCATCATATAAAGTTTCGGCATCATTTTAAACAAAGGAAGAAATGTCATTCCTTAACTTGGTAGTCTTGCGCAGAGCAAAATAATTGTCCAAAAATTGCTTAACCATATCTTCCTAAGTAGTAATAGCTCCAACACCCAAAGATGTCAACCAAGTCTTGGCTTTCCCTCTCAATGAAAAAGGGAACAATCACAATCACACCGCATCATCTATAACTCTATTATTTTTAAAAGTTTCACAAATTTCTAAGAAACCTTGAATATGTGCATGTAGATCTTCATCTGGTAATCCATTAAATTGATAAGATTATTGCAAGAGTTGAATCACAACACATATCTCAAAATTGTTAGTTCCAATTGGAGTTTTCACAATTGTGGGACTGGTGCTATCAAGTGTAAGCTTAGCATACTTTAAATTGGTTTTGTAATGTTTCCTCTTCTCCAAACGATTCTACATTTGCTTCCATCTTAGCTTTAATATTAAGAGCCTCTTCCTTAATTGTCGATTGCATAGAAGAACTAGCAACTATGTTTTTTTTGAATTCTACAAGTTGTCTTCTCGATTTTAGGATCTAGATTAAGAATATTTGTAGAAAACCTCCTTGTCAAGCACCGGCAAAATCAAATAATCACAAATTAGAATAATTCAAAAACAGAGGAAAGAGAAGAAAATAAAATAAATAAAAAAATGACTAAAGTAGTAGGTACTAAGACTTCCTAATATTGCTTTGATAGGTCTCTAGCAACAATGCCAAAAACTTGATACGCACTTGCTAATTGCATCAAATTTTAAATTTATAAACCCAATTAAATTTATGATTTGAGCTAAGCAAGTGTACTTATTTAATGTAGCATAGATTTTAGGGTTCCATCTATAAGGATCTTGAGAATGAGTATTGGTATTACCCTTTTTTTACTATTTAGCCTAAATTTTAAAGTGAGATTTATGATTCAAATATTAAACAATTAATCTAGCAACTCTAAGATCAATTATGTATGCTTTTAGAAGATGAATTCAATCACAAGACATACCCCTCGCCTTAATCTACCATAAACCTTAAAATTCTTATAATAATGGATTGATTAATGAATTATTCATGCTTTGTGCTGCAGGATCTCATCAATTAAATCAATTACTCCCTCGATTCAATTAATTCCTAACTATACATGATATAGTGGAGACCTCTCCCTTATTAACGCCACATAAGATTGCATGAAGTTTAGGATCCTTATGATAAGAATTAAATTCTTATAACAGAAAATTGGAATTTCCCTACCTTTAGGTGAAACACTTAATTTCTTTACTCATGAAGATCTATCCTAGTATATGAAACCTCTTGCTATCTAATAAGAATCAAACAAGTAATTAATTCATGCACAAATCAATCACAAGACAATAAAATCACATGAATAGATACAAAAACATGAATTTTTCATTAATCAAATAACAATTCAATTCACATGTTTAGGGTTTTACAATGCAAGGTATGAGAAATTCACTCCTCCATGGAGTTTGCAATAAGCACAAAAGATCTAAAGAAGTTAAAAGAAATCATGATGTAAAGAAAAGACCCTTGTAATTGGTGTCTTGTGATCTCCAGTGATGTATAAGCAATTTCTCCCTTTGAGTTCTTCGTATTTTCTCTCCTAAGGTTTTGAAAAAAACTGTCTAAAAAACTCCAAGCTAAACTCTCTAATTAACCCTAATACAAAATAACGATGATATATATAACTTCTTAATGATCACAAGTCAACACGACCCGCTACACGGTTATGCTTGGGGTGGGGTTGAAAAAACATAGTCTATATGCTTGGTGTGGTCTAAATGTAGTGGCTGAAAAAGAAAAATTTGTTCATTTGCAAAATTAATCCAAACTTATTTAATTTGCCTTAATTTCTCTTTGACCATCATGAAATCTTTCAAATGAGAACTTTAAACCTTGAAATGAATTTTTCACAAAATAAGTATATTTTTCTTCAACAAATCACAAGAAATACACAACAAATGTGTTTAAATAAGCACAAATACAAAGGGTTTTTTGATACTTATTAGCAGCTAAGTACATAGCTGTGTAGTTAGCCGTATGTTTCTCACCCTCAAATTCATTTTGCCTTTCATGTGAACACGGTTGTGTACCTTGGTATGTTCCCCTTGTTTAATTTTCCTCCTTTGCTCCAAAAATTTGATCTCAACTCATTCCTACTCCTTTCTACACCCCTTTTCAATGTATAATCGCATATCCCGAACCCTCCTAATCCATCATTTACACTCACACAACAACAAGCACACCTAACTCTAATTACATTCCTCTATATACTTATAGGAGCTTCAAGGAATCTAATGTAGGGATAAAAAAAACTTATCAAAAAGTTTCAGAACCATGCCATCTGCGTGCAATTTGAAGATTTCTACACATAACAACAACCAACAGAAACTAGAACCATTACTCTCACGTCAATTGAAGCATCTCTACACATTTTAAAACACAAGACTTATTAACTTTGGTTTGTTTAGATTCACGTAGTGTTAGAACCTTAATTTTCTTGAATAAATTCCTTAGTTTCGGTGGGTAGGGTAGATGGATCTGCTTAGGGTGCTTAATGTAAGCCACAAGAAAGAAAGGGAAGGGAAAAAAGAAAAAGGGCTATTATGAACGTATCATATGCTTTTTTGGGGGGCTGAGGGGAGTTTAAAATCTTATAAAGAAACTACCCTCCCCTTTTAAAAGTAATTATTATATTTTTATTACTATTTATTATTATTGTTGTTTTTGTGATATATTTTCATATTTTCTTAGAATATGTGAAAAAAGATGGAAAAGGTTCATATCAAAGTATTGGTAGCAGTAAGTCAGAAACCAAGAAACTCATTATTGATGGATGGGGTGACAAATTGCAAGTAACCTTATTTTTTTACAACAATGTATATTGTTTTTACACTTTTGAAGTTAATTTCATTTCATATGTCGTATATAATTTTTTATCTTATCTATTTATCTAAAAAAAATTATCTTATTTAGAAATTTCAATCTTTTGAAGCATGCATATCCTTAAGGGTACCACCAAATCTAAACTAGAGTTATATTTGGCTAAGAAATGACATAAAATAGTTGAATTTGATGTATTAAGTTACTAGAAAGCCAATTAATTTTGATATCCTCAAGTTATAAGAATAACACGTGATATCTTAAGCATATCGATATCTACAATAGTTTCCAAATTCACATTTAGTACTAGAGGAAAAATCCTTGATCAACATCGTAGCTTCTTAATGTCAAAAACTGTAAAAGCTATTTCATGTACAAAGGATTAACTCTATAGAGAAAAAGGTAATAAACTAAACTTTTTTTTTCTTTTAATTTTCGATGTCATTGTTATAATTCTTTTTTATATGTAAATTCTTTGACTATCTCTCTTAAAGATCTGATAGAGAATGTGATAAATTTGAAAGTCACTACTAGTGATAATGCCCATTTAAGCCATGGTTTAACCTAATTCAATATTGTTATCCAACTAATGAGTTTTCAAATTTGTTATATTTGATAAAAATTTACTTTACTAAAAGTGTTGTTTGTGTTGTAATTTTATATTAATCTTTAAGACTTGATAGCATTAGTATTTGTAAAGGTTAATTTTATTATCACCCTTTTCACGTCAAATATGTAAGTATTTTATATATTTATTTATAATTTTTTAATCAATAAACGGTTTAACTTAGATACAAGACATGCAAATTGGGTCGTAGGTTAGGTTTTCATACACAATTAATAAATGAGTTATGTTAAGAGTTGAGATTTTTTATACACGAATACAACTAGACCTATGCAAGTGGAGCAAGTCATGTAGGCAAGTCCATTTAACCTACAAAAAAAAAAAAAAAAAAAAAAAAAAACAAGTTAGGGCAAAAATTTTAATTTGCATATAAAGTGAGCCAAAGTGGGCTAGCCTACCTTGACCTACAATTTGATGTGGATCTGGGTGAGTTGGCTCATTTAGCCTTAGAACTATGTAAACAAATGTGAGTTGTGCCAAATATTGCAATACACTTATTAAGTGAGTTGGCTTACATTGACTTACAGGTTACTATAAGTCGAGGTGGGTTAGTCCATTTAGCCCGCTTATACAACTCTAGATACAACACATGACATAGTAATACGAAATATTAGCTTATACAACTCTAGATATGACATATAACATAGTAACACGAATTGCAAGTCTTATCCTAAATTCGTGATACAATAAGAATAATTTATTACTTCATATAGCATGTTAAGATGATTTCCATGTATAATTACAAATACTTTTATGTGCTAAATTTTTATTTAATCTTATATACTACATTATAATCCACATGACATCATTTTTAATGAAATCTTTCTCTCATGTTGTTTAAGCTTATATTATTTGCATAAATATGGCTTCCAAAAGAAAAACATGGCATAGCCCTTCTTTGCCAAAAGTAAAACATTTTATGTGGAAAACGGCTAATAATGCAATGGCATCTCAATGCAACCTTATGCATAGAAATATTGTACATTCAAAAGAATTTCTGTGTTGTGATAGTGAAGAATCCATAGAGCATGCACTACTGTGCTACCTATGGATGCTAAGAGTGTGGTTAGTAGTTATGGGCATTATGATTGATGTTGCAATAGTGTCTACAATTGATTAGTGGCTGACCTAGTGTTAGGAAGGGATTGCACTTGATAAGAAAGGAAAAGCTACCCTAATTGCAAAACTCTACACAGTAATGTGGTGTATTTGGAAAGGTAAGTGCAAAGGGGTGTTCGAAGTAAAAGGACCAGATGTAATGTCTGTTATTCACATAACTTAGCAAGCTCTAATGGAAGTGGAAATCTAATATGAGGAAAATATTCACAAGAAACAACATCTATAGGAGAATGAGGGTTATGACTCTTAGCCATTGGATGGTAGCTTAGCTCATGGGTAGCTTTAACCCACTGTACACAAGGGGTGACTGATCATGAACAAGATGTCACAAATAACACCAATGTGGCAACAACAATCTCCACAATGTCTCATGCACATAGGATCAACATGCAGCATCAGGTATGCATTTTTCCTAGAGAAGAACAACCGAATGTTGGTAGTTCTTTTCACTGGAAAGTACCTTTAGGAATAACCATGAAATTAAACATTGATGGAGCCTTTGATTCATCATCAGAAGAGGCTACTATTGCCTTTGTGGCTAGAAATAATCTAGGCCATGTTTGTGGAGGAGGTGCAAGAATGTGCCGGGCTACATTTGCAAATATCGCGGAAACCATGGTTGTTGTTGAGGCTATGAAATATGCAGGAAATAAGGGATGGGAGGATGTTGTTATTGATACTGATTGTACATCTTTTCATCAAGTATTTGTAAGTACACGAGTATTTTTACATATAATTATATATATGTAATTAACATTAATAAAAATTCAGCCAAGGTTAACATAGTAAATAACCCAAAAGAAATAAAGGAAATTCAGTAATTGGACAAGGAGGTATAAATAGGCTACTATAACATTTGGTAACCTTTTTCCACATTTGCACCTCACAGCACTTTAGACACTCTTTTATAGGCATAAGAGAGAAAGAGATGACTACATTTCGACTCTAGCCTATCGAATTAAGGTGAGTAAATCAATCAATAATGGTTGATCATTGATTACGTATACATTTTAAATTAGAGATTAATGCATTAGGACTCTTTACAGACCAATTTGTGCTATGCAAGGTTCAAGCAAGGATTCAAGCGTTAGGATGACTCAATCTGATAAGTCATTAATCTAACCCTAATTAACATTTTTTTATGAAAAATAATGCACAGTTAGGTTTAGAATTGTCGGATTTGATTTAAGGTTAGAAAGAGTTGAGGATTTTGCAAACTAGAAATGAAATTAGGGATGAACAGTAAACTACTCGGCTAGGTACATGCCCGTGTACTTGCCCATCCTGAAATGCAAAAATGCATAGAAAGGTACATGGTCATTGATACACCCATGTGCATGGGAGTGTTTAATTTCAAAATTTTATAAAAAGATACATTGCCTCTAGCACAGTTGTGTACTTCCTTGTGTCAAATTGCTAGAATTTATAGAAAGGTACATGGCCTCTAGCATGGTCATGTATTGAACTATGTCCCCGACTTCTAGCATGGCCGTGTATTGAACCATGTCCCTTAACATGGCCATGTTGAGTTGAAACACATCCTATTTTGTTTTACTTTATCGAAATAAAATTCTAAGAGCATGTAATTAGAAATATGTATAGGTTTGGATGATTTGTGAGATTGTAGAATTGTGAGGAAACCAAATTTGGCAATTTAAGTACGTGTATACCATGTGTGTTGTTTGTGCTTGCTAATTTAGAAATGTGTGTGGACTAAATAATGTTGAGTAATGAATGAGATTGATTGCATGTGTGATTGTGATTTGATGGGTCTGAGAAAGTGAGTGCGGGTCGATGTTCTTGAGGTGGTACCTTGATGATCAATATGTGACGTTATCTCTAGTGGAGTTGTCTATCGAAATGATTCGGGTAATATGTGGAAGGATATTGTATGTTGTGGAAGGATGCTTTGAAAGGACTCATGAGCTCATGAATAGTGGGGAGTACCCACTATTGCATACTTATCATTATTATATATAGAATAGACTCACGGATAAAAGGGGAGCATCATTTGTCGTATATATATTTGTTTGTAGAAGAATTGTGTGGATATGTGTAAGAATGTACGGTGATTTTGATTATAAGACTGTGTATTGAGTAAATGATGTGAAAGATAAATAACTTGTGTATGAATATTGTATTGCATCATGTATGTGTTATTGTTTTTGTCATGGCATGCATATGTATGTGTAGGTATACATAGTGTCGAGCATTAGCTTACCTCTCGTGAGACCTTTCTTTAGTTACATGTGGTATAGGAGAAATTGTAGGGTATGATGAAACCTTAATAAAGACCAATTAGGATATTGAGGAGAATATGGAATACATATTCTATGATGAGTAGTATTCCGATTAGGAAAAATGAGAGATAGTGGATATTTCTGTAAATGTGGTTTTTAGTCTGTTATTAGATTTAATTATTGAAAGATTCCGCTATATTAAATTGAAAAAATTGGATATGAATTATGTATTAATGACATATGTTTTCTTCAAAAGTTGTAGTATTTGAGTTTATGAATGCTTACGCTGTAGTAATTTGAGGAGTTTAATTATTATTATGAATGCTTGAAGGTTAATGTTTGAAGAATTGTAATGTTTAAGCCTTCAGTTGTTTGCACATAATGAGAACACATGGTGGGTTGTAACATTCCCGGGTTCTAGAGCGTTATAGTATTAAAGTCCTAGAGAGCCGCCTTGGCACCTATTCATTTTCATTCAAGATTTGTAGGTTTGGACAGCAAATTTTAAGTCCATCAATTTCAACCTAGTTAGGTGTCGAGCAAATCAAATAGTAGATTGGATTGTGAAGCACATCGGATTGAAGATGTATCTTTACGATTGGGTGTACAAACCTCATCTTTATTAAAATCTCTTCTTATATTAGATGTTAATCTTTCTCTTGCTTATTTGGATTGTAACGAGAACTCTGATCTCCTAAACTCTTTCCTCTATAATGTCATCTTTACACTTTCTAGCAAAAAAAAAAAGGTTTTTCTTCCACGTAGCGGATTTGAACTTTTATGCTGCTGCTTAAAGGCCTTTTAATTAGACACATGTCACTTCGAATGGAAAATTCAGTTCAACATTCGGAGGAATAATCATTTTTCTCATAGAGCTTACTGGCAATATAATTTCAAGCTCTTTCCCATAGAGCTCACGCTAGATCACAAAACTTTTGAAAGAGTTAGGATCTATGCATTAAGAGCCTTGATTAGGAATCTTTAGATTTCAATCTCATTTAGTGCTCGTATAGCCCTACTGACCTCAACACCAAACTTTTGGGGCAGCTTATAATGCTCCAAAGGATTTTTGAATATGGAACCTAAGTGTGCTCTGTGGGCTGTATTGATAATTAGTCACAATTAATTCCATGAGGAGTTAATTAACCGGTAGCTTTGCTAATCCCTCCGAATACATGGCCCATATGGTGGGATTATGGGATGGGAAATATACTTAAATAATATAATTTAAAAAAAAAATCAGTATTTATAAAAATTATCTCAAAAATAGATTATGAAGATATGGATACAATCCGCTTTTACCGATTTGTATTAAAGGTACTGCGCTTTGTTATAATTGCTTGTACGTACTTTTAATATAAATTTTTTTTGAAATTTTTTTTTTTACATTCATTTGACTTTCTTCCACAGACGAAAAACAGAAAGCGCAGACGTCTGAATTCTTCCACAACCGAGAAAGGTTTCGGTAGTACTCACATGCCTTGTAAAAGATTTTTTTTTTTTTTTTTTTGTGGAACAATTTCCATTATCACTATCCAATAACATATTATTACTGTTCATGAATAAAAGAGCAATAAACTAGACAATAACTAAATTTAATTAATCATTACATATAGAGAGATATCACTATTAGATATAACAACTGTATATCCATACTCGGCTTATTGCTTACAGAATATAGAAGGAGAAAACTTTTCTTATCCCACTTCTTCAGAGGATTTAACCTAGGTTGCTTAGATGAGCTAGCAGGGTAATACCTCAATTACTGCGATAAAATAAACTTCCATAGAAACAAGAAAATTCGGCCATAGTAGAAAATTATTCTACAAATTAAAGAGTGAGCTTCAACTTTAATTTTCTATCCGCGTCTTTCTCTATTTCGTTACTTTTCCTCTTCTCCCCGCTGCACAGTGAAGACGAAGATGATGTTTTTTTAAACGCAAAATCAGTGTTGAAATCTTCCCACTCAAATTTTGGAACCCAACTTGTTGCTTTGTCATTACTAACATGCAATTTCTCACAATTCTTCGTTAAAGTTTTACCTTCCATTAATTCAAGTTCCCTCCTTCTCTTGACCTCTTCTTCTTTGAATTTCTCTTCTTCCTCCAACTCTTTTCTTCTTCTATTCCTTGCTTCGACGTAACTCCTAAGAATGGCAAAGAACTTCTCCATTTTCTCGTCCTCGTCCTCGTCCTCCATCTCCTTCTTCTCGTACGTATTGTCTTCTCTTAACTTCCCATCTGGAAATTCCATGGTATTTTATATTATTGAAGAAACAGAAGAAGAGTGATACGATTTAAGGGACTAAAATGCAAGGAAGATACAGGGAAATTGTGGAACAAGTTACGTGGTGTCGGAGACTTTATAAAAGGGGGAGATTCCTAGGAGTTACAGTTGGAACTATTCGAATATCACAAAGTGGACCGACCAAGTTTAAAGGTCAATATATATTAATATGCAACTGCTCTTAATATATAACATGTACTGTTGATGAGAGTAAACTATTTTAAGTATCGTGCATTTGGTGTGATACGATAAAAATAGATAATTTAAATTATTGACAAATTTGTGGATTAAACTGCAACAAGTTGTTTGGTATATTTTTAGAAGTTTTAGAAGCAAATTCTAAGAATTCTGATCCCAAAAAACAAAAGAAGAAAAAAAAAAGAAAAGAAAAGAAAAAGAAAAAGAAACCTTTAGTAGCTATTGAGTTTATTGTGTATGTTTACATAAGTGTCTATATGACAAATACATATCAAATTTTGAATTGTAATTTTTGAATTTGAAGTAATCAACTAGCACCTTTCATAAAGACTAATATATAAATAGTAGCAGATAGTGCCTCCCGATGTGTGTCAATCATAGCAATTTCAACACAAAAAGGACACAATGTATTTCACTTTGTTCTATCTCCCAATTACTTGAATTAATCAATATGCAACAATACTTTATGCCCCTTACTTAATAATAATAATAATAAATGAAGTTTTAAAACTTCTTGCACATTCGGCATACACATAATTTTTTTTGAAAACATGAATATTTATAAATAGAAAAGATTCCTTTACGTTATAGTCATTTTGATAAGGAGATTAAATTCTAGCAAATTAAATCAAGCAAGGTAAATTAATAATAATAGTAAAAATAAGAAGAAAATGAAGAGGAGGAGAAGTAGAAGGAGAAGAGAAAGAGGAGAAAAAGAAGGAACTCATAGCTTTTTTCTTGAACTTGAGTTTTCTCAACAATTAGATTGGCTTAAGAGAAATGATAGGTAGAAGATGAAGAAAAGAAAATAAATACAAAAGTTTTCATTTTTTTTTAATAACTGAGGATTGATGGCCCATTGCAATAATTGTCGATTGTGGTAAAGTTAATTAGCAATTATAACTCTAGTCAAATAATTTTCATACATTAAAAAAAAATGAAATGCTCGTATTGTAAAATTATAAATAATTAAGCTACAAAAATACTAAGAACACCAAATAGACTCTCTTTGCCTTAAATAATAATATAGATATATAATATTGGTATCCATTTCCATAAATATGTTGTATGTAAATGGTTAAAAAAACTATTGGATGCAAGTGGGGCATTTTAATTTTGGATTTTTATAATCCAAAATTTTTTAAATACTTTACCTTCAAATTCAGCCGAATAAATTGGACTTGTAGTGCCAATGAGGGAAGTAGTAGTCCACTAGAGGGAAGTAGTAGTCCACTACACTAGCAGCATATAATAATTGGACAAAATATAAATTTAATTTTTGAGATTCTTTTCATTTGAGTTTTTTTTTTTTTAATTCTTAACATTTTGAATTTTTTTTTTATTTAAGACTTTTTAATAATTGTACTGAAAATCCCATCAAGAATAGATGCATATGAACCCCAAACGCTCACGTAATTGCTTACAATTTAGCAGTAGAAATCAGAAAAATCACACAATGAGTTATACGAACTGATTAAGTACCATTGACACTTTCTACGAAGTCCCCTTGCGGACGATGATAAGCTTTTTCCAAGTTTAACTTGGAAGGAAAGTAAGCTTCGTTCAATGGAATGCTTTTGTTTGTTCCACTCAGAAGGTCCTCCTTCTCGGTTAAGTATGGTAGAAGGCGCAACTCCAAGGAAACTCAAGTGAAGGAGCTGTGGGCCAAACAAAAAGGGCAAGGGAGACATGAATTTATGGAGCTTAATCGAAAAGTTTCTTCCAAATGAATAAAATAAGGGATGATATCATAAATAATATTTTAACTTTGTTTAATTTTATAATTAAATATTTAAATTTTAAAATAGTTAATTTATTACTTAATTGAACTTTTCCATGTTATTTATACTATTTATATTAACATTATCAATTGCCTTAGATGATGTGGCTTTTTTAATGAATAGTGAAGCAACTTGTGTCCTTATGTGTGAAAAAAAAAAAAAAAACTCATGAAGGTCAACTCATTGCAAGATAGCATTTTTTTTTTTTTTGGGTAAATAGCTACAATAAAAGCATACTGGTTCATCTTCATATAGCCCAACAAAAAGAGAGAGAGAGATATGTAGAGTAATATTTGATTAAATCACAAAATCTAGCCATGATTCATTTTTTTTTTCATAATATAAAAATGATTTATATTAAAAGCAATAAAAAATGATTTGAATTTGAGCATAAAGATTAGAGTTTTGAAACTCAAATCTAACTCGATTCGATTCAAACTAATTTGATGCCCCCTATTTAAATCTAATGTGATATATATACATAATAAAGGATCATAAATAAGAATCTATGGTTCGAATCAATTAGGTTTAAATTGAATCAAATACAGTTTCTCTCTCTAGCATGAGCCCAAGACCCACAAAAATTTCTCTCTAGATTTCCCATCATTCTAGGTAAAATCGAAACATGAAATTGGATTGGATTTATTCTAAACTATTTCTAGATTTGTAAAAGTACTATCTTTTGTTTCACTTTGATTGAAATAGATATTGATTGTCAAGTCCTCTTTCATCATTTTGGGGTTGTCATAAACCACCATTTGTTGCCACTTCCTAAGCATAAATGATCAATATTACTGGGTTGCCTATCATTAATAAAAACCGGTTGATGCAACGGCATGCTTCAATAACTACCATGCAAGTTCGAAGAAGGAAAAAAAGTTCTGTAGCAAGGTTCTGCTAGTTCAACCCATTGTGGCATAATTTGCTTTATTTTTTCTAATATGTTTTTTTCTTTTTTCCTAATTAATCTAGTTGATTGTCCACATGAATTGCTATTATGTTAAATTAATGCTAAAATTCACATGTCAAGTTGTAATTGATCGAGAAATCCACAGCAATGTTAGGATAAATAGTATAAGTAATATCAAAAAGTTCAACTACATAGTAAATTAACTATTTAAAAATTTAAGTATTTAATCATAAAAATAGGTTAAGTTATTATTTATAATATTATCCCTAATAATAATAATTGTAATAATTAATTTACCTTTCAACCCATTAGCAAAGTTTGACAAGGTTATCACACAAAACTTCAGTTTCTATTACAACTACCAAAAACAGAACTCCATCCCTCACCAGGATTAGTCAACAACACACGTGATGCATGTACTTCAAAGAATAAATGAATTAAAGTCCAGTTTTCTCACTTGTACCCACAGCTGAGCATGCGTTGATTACGCCATATGTTACTTCTCGTAAAGCATTTATTTCTTATGATAAGTTATGAACAGAATTAAGTTATGAGCAGCATTTATTTCTTTTTCCTATTTAGTTCTAAAAAGTTTATTATCCAAAACATTAATGATACGTTTAATTTGAGAATGGAACAAGTTATGAACGGAATTATAGTTCTTAATGAATAAAATAATAAAGAAGTAATAATTATTATTTACACTTAAAAAGATATTAGTAATAAATTAATAATATGTATAAAAATATTAATATATGTTTGCCTTAGTCATGCCTTGACTATTAGCTAGGATCTTATTTTATATAGAGAGTATGGGAACTATGCAAGAGAAGATTAAGGAATAATAATTTCTCTAATTTTAAGAAGGAATTGCAATTTCTTATTTGAAAATATAAGAATTCTATGGATTAATAATTCCACAAATCAAATGTGATAATATACTAAAATAATGGAACATAAATTTGAAAGCCATCTTTTTTTTTTTTTTTAACCATATGCAGCATGTATATATTATCAATTGCTCTATAAAATACTATAGAGAAAAAGGTAATAATGCTTTACGGAAACTCGTTAAGAGAGAGATCACAATGTAGATAATGTACGTTAACTTCCAAGCGAGGAATCAACGTTTAGACCAAATTTATATAAAAGATTAAACTTTTAAGTAATTAAAATAAAATATCAATATTATACCGAGTGATTACAATATATGATCAAATTTTCAAATTGTTAAAATAAAAAATCAACATTAATTTCTTATTTTAACCATTTAAAAGTTCAATATTTTATTTAAATTAACTCTTCAATTAATTTGATTTAATTCTCTTTCTTACATTATTGTCTTCATCATCTTTTCTTATTTAATTAGATCATCCAATTCCCTTCTTCTTTCATTTTATCTATTTGTTCCATTTGAGTTTTTATTTGCATTGTTCTATTTTTAATTTGCATCTATTTGACGTCCATTATGTAACATTTATATATTTATTTAATTTCATATTTCTATCATTTAAATGTTCAGTTTAAAATGGTAGCAAAACATATCAAAATGACGGTAAAAAAATAGTAAGTATTGTGAAGAAACTTCTCAATTTTCTCTTTTTATAATCCATTTTTTGGTCACATTTATCATCTTTTAATATTTCCCGTTTTACATTTTCCATGATGAAAAAGACAAAAACACTAAGAAAAAGGTCATTTTATTTATTAAATAAATCAAGATAGGAATTGCTGGGTGTGAAGACTTTTCTCATTATTATTATTATTTATAATTTTAAGCAGAGTGGTCCAGCCCCAGGCGTTGATTTTTGCAATGTAGTCCCCGTGTAGGTCTTTGAATAAATGAGAAATTTTTGCGTAGGGAAGTGAAAAACGATTGTGATACGACAAAGAAGGACGAAACGGAACTGTTTTTGTGTGGAAATTTATGGGGGTGGGGGGTTGGGGTGACGTCCAACATGTGGCGTCATGGCCTCCACGATTGTGTGGCTTGGTTTGGTTGGAATCAGTCCACAACGTGTCATCTGCTTTCGTCCTACTCGTACAAAGTTTCTGGCCGGCCAATGAAAAAAACCAAAGTCAATAGTAAAAATAAATAAATAAATAAAACTTTACTCTCTTTTTTTAAGTTAATTATCTAAATTTTATAAATTTTAATTTATTATTAAATTTTTTTAATATTATTTATAATTATAAAAATAAAGAAAATTTAGTAATTAAATATTGCACGGAGAGATAGAGGGAGCGCAAAAGTTGGACACACCAGCTCTAGAAACTAATTTTATTCGAGTTTTAATATATAGTTAATCAATATGTAATAATATTTCATGCATCCTCTTACTTAAATAAATAAATAAAAGAAGTTTTAAAACTTCTTACATATTTGCGTACAAATAATTTTTTTGAAAACATGAATACTTGCAAATGAAAAAGATGCCTTATTAAGAAAAATAATACAAAAGTACAAAGATTAGTAAAGAGAACATATATTACATGAAAGTTGTCAACCTAAATGTTATATATAAATGAGATTTGCAAATATATAAATTGAGGATCAAAATGAAACCAAAATATTGAAGTATTCAATATTTAAATTATTAGTCATCTATATTTATAATATTAAAGCGTAATAAATTAGTTTTTGTGTCAAGCTTTTTATCACCAAATTCCTTTAATAACCCCTTCAAAATTGTATGTTGCATATCTCACGTACAATGAATGTCAATTCTAATAAATAAGTAATTGTTTTTTTCACTTTTGTAGTTTTTATTTTCCTTTATTATACTCACTTAGATAAGGAGATTGAATTTCAACAAATTAGACTACGAAAATAGGGTTTCAAGAACTTTATTGTTTCATATTCTATATTTTAATATGTTACATTTGTTTATATTGTCATTATATTAATCATTAATTATATGTTTCAATTCTCACATAAATTTCAAAGTTAAATCAAAAGTAAATGGTTATCGACATCAATACTAATTGTTTAAAATTTAGGTATATTTGAATAACTTTATCATTTGTAAACCATGATAATTAGTCAATCATTTTGGAAACTTCAAATTGCTTTAATAATTTGTTAATGCATTATATCCCTTGCATGAAATGTCTCCAATTTTAATTTTGTTCAAATGCAGAGTCATTTTACATCTATAGCCATGATAAATAATATGAAATCAATAAGACATTATGAATAATTCATTTTTGAAAACTTAAATTGCTTAAATAGTTTCTAAATACATCTTACGATGTATTCATATTGGTAAAAGTACACAACAACTTGTCATTAATCATACATCTTAATTTCCATGATTAATTTAAAATCTAAATAAAAAATAAATATTTATCATCATCAATGTTGATTATCTTTATTTGAGTAATTTGAACATTTTCATAAAATCCTTTCCATTTTAAATTTTATAAATGCAATCATTTTTCCATTTATAATGATGTAAAAAGTTCAAATAACCCAAAAATTCTAATAATGCAAAATACAAAAAAAAAAATAAGTTGTTGAATTAAAATGAGTCAACCTTTTTTTCCCGCATTTTTCATTCAAAAAGGAAAAAAAAAAAAGAAATAAATCAAGTCAATGGCAACAGAATTCTAACAGCATCGAACATGAAAAATAGCAATTAAGAGAAAAGAGAAAGCACGTACCCGGTGATGAAAATATTGACTTTTTTTATTTTTTTAATTCAAAAAGCCAAAATATAAATTAAATCAAGCCAAGATATAATAATAATAATAATAATAATAGAGTCCCACAACTTCTTTCCTGAAGTTGAGTTTTGCAGCAATTAGATGGGTTTAAGAGAAACGATAGGTAGAAGACGAAGATTAAGAAATAAATGCCGTAACGTACATATTATCCCATGCATTGAGGATGTAGATTTTGGACAGAGAAAAAAGCTTTTACAGGGAGTTATTTTAGCTGAAGCTTTCTTTGTTTCTTTATAAGTGGGCGTTGATAGGCAACTATCATTTTCAATTGTGGTAAAGGTTAGGGTGTAAACTATATTTAAAATGGTTTAATTCAAATTTTTAATGAATCAAACCATTAAAAAACGATATCGAATTAAACCGTTTAAAATGTAATTTAGTTTGATTTGGTTTGATTCAAACTGTTTTTTTTTTAAATACATTATTCAAGTTGATAATACTAATAATTATAGGAGTTTTCAAACTTATATTAATATTCAAATTGAGGAACATTACATGAGATTATGTAACATATACATTATATAATAGTGACATTATATCTTATGTAATAATAAAAGCACACTCGTTTGTTTAACTCGTTTGTTTAAGAGATTAGAAACAAAGATGAAGAAAAAGAAATAAACTACGAAGATTGGAAGTGAAATAAGAGTTGACCAAAAAGAATTGATAAATAGGGTTATATAGAAAAGCCAATTGGGTTCAAAACTAAAAAACATTGCTTAATTTTTATTTTTTAATAAAAAGCTGTTTGGTTCAAAGTTAAATGGTTCGGTTCGATTTGGTTTCATTTAATCCTCAAACCAAAGTATAAACTATTTGAATCATCTTTAAATCGAATCATAAACTAAACCAAAATATGAAAAAAATTACATTTTGTGGTTCAATTTAAGTTTCAATTTAATTTAGTTCGGTTTAATAAATAACCCTAATAAAGGTAATTAATAACTATAACTCTAATCAAATAACTTTTATATGCTAAAAAGAAGAAGAAGCATGTAATGGTTATGTGTAAGACTATAAACAATTAAGTTAGAAAAATACTAAATACACCTAATAGACTCATATTACCTTTAATAGAGATGGTATCAAAACAAGTCATCTTCTGGTGACTTAAAAAGAAGTATCCTTCATTAAATCTTTTTAAATTGTTGAATTGTGATTTATTCTAATAATTTGTCCTTATAGACATATAATATTGGTATGACATTTTTATAAATTTGTTGTATGTAAATGGATAAAAAACTGTTGGATGCAAAGGGAACATCTTAATTTTGGATTTTACACGAAAATTTTTGGAATACCATACCTCCTGATTCTGCCGAATAAATTGGACTTGTAACAGCTCTTAGTTTGGACCTCTCTGTAGTGCCAAGAGCAAAGTAGTAGTCCACTAAATACGCTAACAGCAATATAATAATTGGACAAAACACAAATTTAATTTTCTTTCTTTTTCAGATTCTTTTTATTTGAGTCCTTTACTATGTTTTTTTTTTCCTTTAAGTTTTTAACATTTTAAAAAATTTCTACTTAGCTAGAGAAATAAAAAAACCCACAACTGATATGTTGTTGGAGATGAAATAAATTGAAATTAGGATTACATACTTAAATATTGTTATTTAAAAAATTACGTAAATATTGTATCTGTAAAAATTATTACTAAAATAGGTTGTGAAGTCACGAATACTGGAAAATTATACGCTGAAGGCGTAGACTCGATCTATATGGACCTCATTAGTGCCTTCATTACAAGCTAAACCCAATCACCACCGTTCAATTTTATATTATAATCGTAGATTTAGAAACAAAAATCATGTGATAACAGTATGGAAAGTAAAAAATATAAATAGAGTAATAGTTAGAAACACAACACACAGAAAATACCCACTCACCTAGATCTAGTTTTGCTCTGTTCGTTCACACATAGGAAAGAGGAAGAAGAATAAGAAAGAAGGGATTTGCCCAGATCTAAATGGTTTTTGAATAGTTAATCAATTGTAATATGTTTTTTTTTTTTTAAGTTGCAGTTTTTTATTTGTGTTGAAGATTTTTTATTTGTGTTTATATTTGGTATAAGAATTTAGGAAAATATTAGTATAATTGTATATTTTATAGAAAATGTTATTGGGTGTTGTTATATTATAATTTATTAAATATGATTTATATTGATGTTGCAATGTAGAACATGTAATATTAATTTTTGTATTAGAATAAAGATTTGTTATTGTAAAGAATGTGAAATATTGCAGTATTATACGGAAATTTTTGAAATATTTAGTGGAAAAATATTGTTGAAAAATAATTTTGGACAAATATTTAGAAAAAAAATTGTTTGGAACTAATGGAAGAAAAATTAAAATTAAAATTTGGAAATGACACGAAACTTTTTTTTGTATAAATATTATGAATGTTGTTATTGAAAATTAAAAAAAATATATTTTGATGAGAATTTGTAATATTTGGAATGTGAAATAATTTTTATAACATTGTAAAATGATATGGAAATGGTTGGAATTTTTAGCAACGAAAATGTTATTAAGAAATAACATCTGACAAATTTTTAGAAAAAAATCTTTTGGCAATAATGGGGAAAATATTTAATATTTGAAAAGTTATGGATTTTTTTTTTAATTTTTAGAATGTTATTATTGGAAATTGTCATATTTATTTAAAAAATTATAATTTATATATACTGTAGATAGGGAAAGAATGACTGATTATGTGAAGTTGATAATATGCATTTGGAAATAATGTGGCTGGTAAGTGGGGACTGGAGTATAACAGGGATCCGACAAAGAAATTGAAAATAAAGAAAAATGTCAACTATAGCAAATTTTTATATAGAATATGTCGCAGCATCGAAGTTGATTCAACTAAAGTGGGGGTTGAGATAATTCACAAGTATCTTATGTTCCATCGGGGCAATATATGTTATGTGTTGATGGTAATCAGAGACAACGAAGATGTTGATTGAAATGGCTAAATCATATGAAGATCGTGATATACAACAATTATTCATTATAATTTTTGACAATTTGGAGGGCTCTTCGGTAAGGCAGACATTCAATACAAGCAATCAGCTACAATCGTCACACGACATGGCAGAAATGCAGCCAGAGTCGTCAACATTTCAACCCTTAATTCCAACCCCGATGAAAGTGAACAATGAGGATGAAATAGACAGAGTAGTTACTCTAGTATTATAATGGCCAAATACATGGGATCCATACATGGTTTATGTAGGAGTGGAAGCTGCAACTGACATCGATGGTGAAATGGGTGTTGAATAAGAGAGTAACGATAACGTGGAAAGTTCGGATGAGGAAAATGAGGAGAGTGAGAATGAGGGGGATAAAGTACCGGAAGAAGAGTCTTCAATCGTACATACCTACTTGAGACAGCCAATATATTGAGCAAAGAAGGCTGAACCACCAACCATGGCAGTTAGAGATCTTATTCTGTATTACAATTTTGGGGATGATAGTGGTTACATTTATTTCGAGCAAGAGTAAATGAATATTTGCAATGGTTCAAGCAGCAATGGTGATTTCTATAAGGGCATGAGATTCTAGATGAAAGCAAATGTTATTCAAGCAGTGAAGTCTTACCATGTGAAGAACCATTGCAACTTCACTATTATAGAGTCTAGTCCACTATTGTGGTCTGTTTATTGTTTGGGATGGGATGACGGTTGTAAATGGAGGCTTCAGGCCTGAAAGAAGAAGTTGGAGGGCATGTTCATGGTGACAAGATTCAACGATCCACACACATACAATAACCCGTTGATTAGTCAAGATCACCCATAGTTGAATTACAATCTTGTCGAGTCTAATTTTTTATTTTCCATTTCCTAATCCGATCTATACTAGACCCTATACTCATCTAATGTAGATCCTCGACTTGAGTTAGGAATTTCTTTTTACTTCGGAGTCGCCACCCAATTGTTGTTGGGAAAGATTGAATTAGGACAAATTGAGCAGATTATTCCTAATTTGGACCACTAATCGTCATGATTTCCTCTTCTCGTTTTTTTTTTTTTGTGAAAAGAGGAAGGGGGAAAACCATAGTTTCTGAGTTTGGAGGCTAACCTATTAAAACCCTAAGGTTACCACCCTAATCTCCTAAAATCTACTCTATCTAGAATGTCTTTTATTTATTTTTTATTATCTTTTTATTTTGTTTTTGAATAACCTATTCTGAGAATGTTTTTATTCCTTTTTAGGGTTGCCCCAAATGGATGCCTACGTACCTGCTATTCAGGATCAAACATGCCGTAGTTCGCTTTTCCTGAAAACTTTAATGTGTTGGTGATTTTTAATTATGAAATTTCTTTTTATTTATGTTTTTACCATCTTAGTATTTTTCTAAAAAATCTAAGCCTAAACTTGATAATTTGATTTTTTTTGAAAAATAATAATTATTTTTAGGAAAAACCAATTTTGAATTTATTTAAGAAAATGATTTTTCTAAGTGAAAAAAACTTCATTTTTCTATTGTTTAAATTATTTCTACTATTATAAAATTTTATTGATTTTTATTAATTTTTTGATAATTTTCATTAATTTTTATTTAATTTTTTATTGAAAGGTTCTCTTTTATATTGTTTATCTACCATAAACTAAAATCTAATTTTTATATATTTTTCATATTTTTTTGTATTTTTGTAATTTATTATTATTATTATTATTATTTTATTATTTTCTACTATCCTTGCTAAATTAAATCCTAAAAAAAACTAATCTAAATTCCAATATTTTTCTACTTTTGAATCATAAATAACAAATAGATAAATAAATAAATTCAAAAAAATAAATAAAATAACTAAATAAATAAATAAAATAAAATAAATCGAAAAATCCGACTTACCTAGATCCGGGTTGGTGCGCGGGTCGAGTCAAGCCGATCGGGCACAGTAGCTGTGAGTGCTCATTGACGGCGTCCCGGCAGCCTTTCGGAGCAATTGAGGTGTCGGTTGCTAGGTTTTCGGAGGTGGGGAACTCAACTGTAGCGGTGGATTTCTCCAAAAACACATCCTGGTGGCAGCTCGATGCTTGATTGGCGGTCGCGGCTGACATGGTTTATGTAGGGGCATGAGATTCCAGATGAAAGCAAATGTCATTCAAGCAGTGAAGTCTTACCATGTGAAGAACCATTGCAACTTCACTATTATAGAGTCTAGTCCACTATTGTGGTCTGTTTATTATTTGGGATGGGATGACGGTTGTAAATGGAGGCTTCGAGCCTGAAAGAAGAAGTTGGAGGGCATGTTCATGGTGACAAGATTCAACGATCCACACACATACAATAACTCGTTGATTAGTCAAGATCACCCATAGTTGAATTACAATCTTGTCGAGTCTAATTTTTTATTTTCCATTTCCTAATTCGATCTATACTAGACCATATACTCATCTAATGTAGATTCTCGACTTGAGTTAGGAATTTCTTTTTGTTTTGGAGTCGCCACCCAACTGTTGTTGGGAAAGATTGAATTAGGACTAATTGAGCAGATTATTCCTAATTTGGACCACTAGTCGTTATGATTTCCTCTTCTCGTTTTTTTTGTGAAAAGAGGAAAGGGGAAAACCAAAGTTTCTGAGTTCGGAGGCTAACCTATTAAAACCCTAAGGTTACTACCCTAATATCCTAAAATCTACTCTATCTAGAATGTCTTTTATTTATTTTTTATTATCTTTTTATTTTGTTTTTGAATAACCTATTCTTAGAATGTTTTTATTCCTTTTTAGGGTTGCCCCAAATGAGTGCTTATGTACCTGCTATTCAGGATCAAACATGTCGTAGTTCGCTTTTCCTGAAAACTTTAATGTGTTGGTGATTTTTAATTATGAAATTTCTTTTTATTTATGTTTTTACCATCTTAGTATTTTTCTAAAAAATCTAAGCCTAAACTTGATAATTTGATTTTTTTTGAAAAATAATAATTATTTTTAGGAAAAACCAATTTTGAATTTATTTAAGAAAATGATTTTTCTAAGTGACAAAAACTTCATTTTTCTATTGTTCAAATTATTTCTACTATTATAAATTTTTATTGATTTTTATTAATTTTTATAATTTTTATTAATTTTTTGTTAATTTTTATTAATTTTTTGATAATTTTCATTAATTTTTTATTGAAAGGTTCTCTTTTATATTGTTTATCTAGCATAAACTAAAATCTAATTTTTATATATTTTTCATTTTTTTTGTATTTTTGTAATTTATTATTATTATTATTATTTTATTATTTTCTACTATCCTTGCTAAATTAAATCCTAACAAAAACTAATCTAAATTCCAATATTTTTCTATTTTTGAATCATAAATAACAAATAGATAAATAAATAAATTCAAAAAAATAAATAAAATAACTAAATAAATAAATAAAATAAAATAAATCGAAAAATCCGACTTACCTAAATCCGGGTTGGTGCGCGGGTCGGGTCAGGCCGATCGGGCACGGTAGCTAGGAGTGCTCATTGACGGCATTCCGGCAGCCTTTCGGAGCGATTGAGGTGTCGGTTGCTAGGTTTTCGGGGGTGGGGAACTCAACTGTAGCAGTGGATTTCTCCAAAAACACCTCCTGGTGGCAGCTCGATGCTTGATCGGTGGTCACGGCTGACATGTTTATGTAGGGGCATGAGATTCCAGATGAAAGCAAATGTCATTCAAGCAGTGAAGTCTTACCATGTGAAGAACCATTGCAACTTCACTATTATAGAGTCTAGTCCACTATTATGGTCTGTTTATTGTTTGGGATGGGATGACAGTTGTAAATGGAGGCTTCGAGCCTGAAAGAAGAAGTTGGAGGGCATGTTCATGGTGACAAGATTCAACGATCTACACACATACAATAACCCGTTGATTAGTCAAGATCACCCATAGTTGAATTACAATCTTGTCGAGTCTAATTTTTTATTTTCCATTTCCTAATCCGATCTATACTAGACCCTACACTCATCTAATGTAGATCCTCGACTTGAGTTTGGAATTTCTTTTTGTTTTGGAGTCGCCACCCAACTGTTGTTGGGAAAGATTGAATTAGAACTAATTGAGCAGATTATTCCTAATTTGGACCACTAGTCGTCATGATTTCCTCTTCTCGTTTTTTTTGTGAAAAGAGGAAAGGGGAAAACCAAAGTTTCTGAGTTCGGAGGCTAACCTATTAAAACCCTAAGGTTACCACCCTAATCTCCTAAAATCTACTCTATCTAGAATGTCTTTTATTTATTTTTTATTATCTTTTTATTTTGTTTTTTAATAACCTATTCTTAGAATGTTTTTATTCCTTTTTAGGGTTGCCCCAAATAAGTGCCTATGTACCTGCTATTCAGGATCAAACATGCCGTAGTTCGCTTTTCCTGAAAACTTTAATGTGTTGGTGATTTTTAATTATGAAATTTCTTTTTATTTATGTTTTTACCATCTTAGTATTTTTCTAAAAAATCTAAGCCTAAACTTGATAATTTGATTTTTTTTGAAAAATAATAATTATTTTTAGGAAAAACCAATTTTGAATTTATTTAAGAAAATGATTTTTCTAAGTGACAAAAACTTCATTTTTCTATTGTTCAAATTATTTCTACTATTATAAAATTTTATTGATTTTTATTAATTTTTATTAATTTTTTGATAATTTTCATTAATTTTTATTTAATTTTTATTGAAAGGTTCTCTTTTATATTGTTTATCTACCATAAACTAAAATCTAATTTTTATATATTTTTATTATTTTTCATTTTTTTTTGTATTTTTGTAATTTATTATTATTATTATTATGATTTTATTATTTTCTACTATCCTTGCTAAATTAAATCCTAAAAAAAACTAATCTAAATTCCAATATTTTTCTACTTTTGAATCATAAATAACAAATAGATAAATAAATAAATTCAAAAAAATAAATAAAATAACTAAATAAATAAAATAAAATAAAATAAATCGGAAAATCCGACTTACCTAGATCCGGGTTGGTGCGTGGGTTGGGTCAAAGCGGGTCGGGTCAGGCCGATCAGGCACAGCAGTTGGGAGTGCTCGTTGATGGCGTTCCGGCAGCCTTTCGGAGCGATTGAGGTGTCAGTTCCTAGATTTTCGAGGGTGGGGAACTCAACTGTGGCGATGGATTTGTCCAATAACGCCTCCTGGTGGCAGCTCAATGCTTGATCGGCTTGGCAACTCCAGCGAGGCTTCGATTCTCTCTCTTTTCTCTCATTTTCTCACTTTTGATCTGTGCTTCTGCCTCCTTCCTTTATCCTCTATTTATAGGCATAAGAAATCGAGCTAGATAAGCTCGGATTTCCACCGATTGAGGCAAATCGGATTTCGGTTGAAACCCATCTCCGATTTGTGCAAATCCTTTGATTTGTTGCGATTTGATTCCAATTGGATGATGTTTATCTTATTTCTGTTGAAGATCTGCTGGATTTGTGCAAAAAATCGAATCAAAATGGCCGAAATTTGATTTTTCCTCCTCGCCGGCGATCTCGGACGAAGGTTGAAGATGATCACTCGCCCGGCGCGTGCGTCCGCTCCAGTCAATCAGCTGTTGCCACGTGTCCCAAGCGATGAAGAAAAATTACAAAACGCGGGATCTGCCTTTCCCGCGTTTCGAACCTGTGACCGAGCCCCCCCCCCCCCCCCCCCTCCCCCGCGCGCGCGCCTTAGGCCATGGTCCGGACCAACTGGGCTAGCCCACTTACTCGATTTTTTATTTTCGCGATTTGCATATATGCAATGCGATTTTTTTTATTTTTTTTGAAATTTCAAAAATTTGTAAAATTTATTTAATCCTTTTTATTACTATTTTTGCAATTATTTTCCAAAATTGATATATTTTTCCTATTTATTTTATATTTTTGAATGTTTTTCCTATTTTTGCTAAATTAGAGAAAAAATTGGCAAAAATAGTAATTGATTATTGTTGATTATTATTGATTACTAGGGCAAAAATGGGGTGTTTACAAATCTCCTAGCCAGTCGATTTGTAAATCTTCTTGGGGACAATCGTGATATGAAGGTGGCCAAGTTGACTTCCTTTATTAAACAGGAACTTGGCTACAAGATCAATAGGAGACGGGTTTGGGAGGGAAAGAAATGGGCTATTGAGCTCATGTACGGGAATTGGGAGAAGTCTTATGATAAATTGCCAAAACTTCTTAATGCAATTGAAAATACAAATCCTTAAACACGAATAGACTAGGGTTGCAATAGATCGAGTACCCCCAATGTGTCTACTTTAAAGTGAGTATTCTAGACATTTGGGCTGTGCATTGCAACGTAGAGATTCCTTAGACCTATTGTTACCATTGATGCCACTTTTTTGTATGGGAAGTACATCCACAAGTTGCTAATTTCTTATGGCATTAATGGCAACAACCATATACTTGGGTTGGCATTTACTCTTGTTGATTAGGAGACAATTGAGATATAGGGCTAGTTTTTGAGGAAATTGAAGGTATATATTGTCAATGACCGTAAAGGTCGTAAAACCATTTGCCTCATATCAGATAGACACGCAAGCATCATATTAGTAGTCCGAGAAGAAGCGAATGGATGGCGGCCTTCATTTGCGATGTGACAGTTCTGCCTCCGACGCATTGCGAGCAACTTCAACTTGGCACATAAAAACACCCAATGTAAGAAGTTAGTCACATATGTCAGGTTGCAAGTACAATCTCGTAAGTTGAATTATGTGATGGAATAGGTGGGGATGACTAAACCGGATGTGTTAGACTAGTTTAACGATGTGTCGTCGGATATGTGGACACTAACTTATGACGGTTGCTATTGATTTGGGTATATGACCTCCAATGTTGTTGAAAGTTACAATTTCGTGTTGAAGGGGGCTTAAGGGTTACCTGTGACTGCTTTGGTAAAGAAGACATTCTACAATTGTGTCAAATACTTCCTCGAGAAGCATATAAAGGCATTGAAAATATAGCGAAGGGTAGAATTTTCACCAAATATGCAAACAAAAAAATTGACTGATGGAGTGCATGAGCTAGCAACCACAAAGTCATCGACTATTGTAGGGACAAAAATTTTTTTGAAGTCCTCACTGATAGTCGTTACGTTGTTAACGGGTTAAGGGGAGGGGGGCGAACACGCATTGTTGACTTTGCCCGCAGCATATGCAATTGCCAGAAGTGGCAAATGTATAGAATTTCATACTCCCATACATATGTAGTGGCCGACTCACTTTAGCTTGATATGATATATTTTATACCCGATTGGTATAGATGGACACATCAGGACTAAACATATAAGATGCACTTCATGCCTATAGGGGACAAGTTGGATTGAGAGCTAGTGTAGTTCCCGTCACTTTGCCCAAGGGGAGACCTTGTACTGAAGAAGGGAAAGTTGAGGCAGAAAAGATACCATATGAAGATGGACATTAGGGAGCATTTAGATCAAATCACATGTGAACTTTGCGAAGCGAAGAGGCATCATAGAAGAATGTACCTGCGTCGATGTAATAATAGCAACTGATGGATACCAATACATATTTCATCACCTTCGACATTGCATTTGTGATGCTAACTTAGCCTTTTCTCTTTTGCAGCTTAGGTGAATCCCCGAATGCTTCATCTATTTTGTTTAAAAACATGGCAAAAGGGAGATGCTTGATATTTTGTATATGCACTTGCAATTTTTTCATTTGTTGAGAATTTTTTTGAATGTTAATTTGTTTAGACATTTATTAAATGTTATGAAATATTCGAAATTGTAAAATGCATATTGATTTATTATAAATTGTAAAAATATATCAACTTAATCATTGCAGTGGACTACATATATATGTAAATAATTAAAAAAAACACATCTCTTCCTATCCCTATCCCCTCTCATCTCCTACCCCTAGTCAAGTGCCTAGCTAGCCGAGCGAAGGCGTTGGTTGGCCTTTCATGCAAAGCTAGAGGAGCTTTAGACTCTTGGGTTGGATGTCGATGGGGAGTACTTCCAAACGCTCGTAGAGGCATGGGACTCCGATTTATTGGCTGACTAGATGATTCACCCTAGTACATAGCTTGTTTTCCATGGCGTTTCTTCTGTGGAGCTGGCGATGTTGAGATAAGAACACTTATAGAATGTTGATGCAATGTCTCGTCTTGGCTGAACATCGGCCTTAAGCTAACATGCACTACATTGGAATCAATATGCATCTATTCGTCCTGCCTTGGATTTTCCTGTAGCTTATCTCAGTTTCGAGGTCATTGTCGTACCCCTATCCATCGCCACACTAGAGTCAGTCCTGCCTCCTCTTGGGTTCGTTGCGATTGTGAATATAGCGTTACCCCACCCCCCCCATAGAGAAGCATGAACTAAAGACCTTGAGTAATTATTCTCACGGCCGTATCTACATCTAGCGATAAGCAGATTTGTCGTAAAGTGTCACCCTGTAAGAATGAACAAAACATAAATTAAGATTAATAGGATTATGTAATTATTTAGACATTATTAAGTCTTTATGTAAATTATGCTTACTAGGAATCCAATAATAGCCACCATGCGTCCAATGTATTGCCTGCAAATCGATCCATACCATTGTAGGTAACTATTATGCACACCACAAAGGCCATCCACATGAACGACTCGACCGGTCCACTATTCCCACATATTCAAATATACTGCATGTTGGACTGTTTAATTAACATCAATCCGACCACGCAGGTCAATTTCATGGAGCTCTAGTTGAGGGATATATTGGAACCCACTAAACTGTCTTGCCACTCGATCTGGAAATGCCACTCAACAATGTGGAAACAGATAAGTGGCATCCAAGTTTCCTAAACGTGCATGCCAATTTTGCAGAAATACAGTAGGAGATTAATTAAATTCCTATCGTACGACTCCCATTCAACTTGAAAATAGGAAATTATATTGACTTCAAATTATAAATATGATTAATTGTAAGAAAAAAAAATTGGTTACTAAAGTACCAGTGACATGTTTTGCCTACCCAACGCATCCCAATATGCACCAACTACATGGGTGAGGTGAAACTGTGTGTTCTAACGTGTCACCAGTAGAGATCCAGTTGATATATATAGTTTGTGTCGACTAATAGGTACAATGTGAGGAAATCTATTCCAAGCTTACACCTGTAGCAAAATGGAAGCCCCTCCAATCTCGTGTACCAACGATGATGACACGACACATAGTTGGCGATACAACCACACCAGACATGCAAACCCCCAACTATATGTCCTAGAGATGTCGAATGCTCTAGCAAAGGCAACCACATCGCGTGGACAAGAGCGCTAGATTTGTCGGCAAAGATAAATCCTCCTAAGAGTTGTAGTATGTACACACGCATAGCTCAATGTATTTGCTCAAAATCGGCATCTGGTGGGGTCAGCCAGAACATATCATGAAGCCATATCATACTAATACGGCCCCCCCTAACGCTAGACCTTAGTCTTGCCCCCAGCAATTCTTTACATATTGCTTCTCAATCCAGGTAACTACTCCCTGTGATTGCTTGTCAATCCATAAGGAGTCTCAGCTAGATCTTCACATCCTATAACGTAATTGTAAACTTCCCCATCGACATGTGGAATGTGTACGTCTCTGGATGCCATCGCTCCACTAATGTTGTAATCATGTGCCAATCAAGGGATATGTATGGCAAGCGACTTATACCTTTGAATCCAACCAACTGCAAGTATGGCTCTATTCGAGTATCAAATGAGATGGTATGTTCATCGCAATAAAGTGACAACTCATGTCGTCAAATAGCGAGGGTTACTTGATCTTATGCCAACAACATGTAAAATGTTTTCCTATTTCTAATGCAATATAAACTAATAGATAAGTAAAACGTCGGTTACCTCTCCATCTTAGACAGCTTGTGATCGATGACTCACCTGCTGCATCAAGACTGAAGGATCGAAATATCCAGGCTCCTTCTATTATGCAAAACCATAAAAATAATTTACATTTGCAACAAATACTTAATTTTTCACTAGTTAATTTTATAACAATTAATTAACAATATATTAATGAATAATCACCTTTAATTAATAGATAATTATTAATTGCTTAATTTTATGACTAATTCTACAAAATCATACAAATATTTTACATTTGCAACCAATACAAAATTTTTTACTAATTAGTTTTATAACAATTAATTAATAATATATTAACAACTAATCCTCTTTGGATTAATGGATAATTAATAACTAATTAATTTTATAACTCATTCTACAAAACCATACAAATATTTTCACTTTGCAACAAATATAAAATTTTTCACTAACTAATTTTATAACAATTAATTAATGACTAATCACCTTTAATTAACAGATAATTAACAACTACTTACTTTTATGACTAATTCTACAAAACCATACAAATATTTTTCATTTGCAATGAATATAAAATTTTTCACTAATTAATTAACGACATATTAACGACTAATCACCTTTAATTAATGGATAATTAAGTACTTACTTTTATGACTAATTCCACAAAACCAAATAAATATTTTACATTTGCAATAAATAAAAAAAATTTTACTAATTAATTTTATACCAATTAATTAACGACTAATCATCTTTAATTAACGGATAATTAATAACTACTTATTTTTATGACTAATTTTATAAAATCATACAAATATTTTTTATTTACAACAAATACGAAAATTTTCACTAATTAATTTTATACTAATTAATTAATGACATATTAACGACTAATCATTTCTAATTAATAGTTAATTAATAATAACTTAATTTAATGGCTATATTTAAAAAATTACATTATAATAACATATATACATAGTTCATTTACTAATGTTAAATAATCATATATTAACAATTAATTAATTACTAATTAACAATAACTATTATTTCAATAAAATTTATGCAGTATATATATTTACATGTTTTTTTTTTTGCATTTATCCAAAGTAGTATAACAACAACAAAAATATTTTTTTTTAAGAAAATATATCGAGATCTTGATAAAGGTATTTCCACACACGTATTTCAATAGAGTAAAACTTGCATAAAACAAAAATTTACAAATAACGATAGACAGTGAAATTTACAGAGGAAATTTTGAAATATGGAAATGTGAATATAAGAACTGAGGATTCGTATTTATATTAGAAATTTTTTATATAAATTTTTTTATGTGTATTACTGTGTAAATTTATTATATCATTTTTATAGGTTTACAACAATTTTGTAATAATTTTAAAGATTTGCAAGCAAAAAAAAAATAGCATAAAATTTTTCAGTATTTCTAAAGTCACATACGTGACAACTTCATAACTTATTTTAGTAATAATTTTTATCAGTACAATATTTATGTTTTTTTTTAAATAACAATATTTAAATATGTAATCCTCGAAATTAAGTTTCTATTGCGATTACCTTAATCCTAAGGAAAAGTAAGAGCACTTATTTTAAACCCTACAATGTAATTATATGATAGGGAAAGGGGGAATATATAGCCGAATTATTATTTTTATTATTGTTTTTCTCCTTTACAAGTAAAAGAACAATCTAATCGTTAATGTTGATACTGATGCCCATTAAGTAATATTTTTAAACTATTGTGAAACTTACACATCCTAAAACATACAACTTAGAGGATACATTATATACGAAACCTATTAACCATCTTTTTTTTTTTTATAATACTTTTACCTATATTATCATCATTTAAAAAAAAAGTGTTTAAATATTATGGCTAATTTTGTGCTATAATCAATAACGGGGTGGAGGTGTGGAACACAGAAAATATTAAGTTAGAGGTAAGTGGGGGTTGATTAAATTTTAGAGGAATTTGATATTTAATATTTTAAAGTGGAAAAATTACAAGTAAGGGGATTAATATTTAGGATTAAGTTTAAATAAAAAATTAAAATTTTAAATGATTAAAATAAAAAATTAATATTATATTAAATAGTTTAAATAAAAAATCCTATTATAGCATTATTATGGATAGTAATGAATTCAATTTAACATATTTATATAATAATAACATATTCTTTATTTAAATTATTTATTATAATATTAATTTGTTATTTTAATTATTTTAAAATTTATTTTTATTATTTAATATAATATAAATTTTTTATCTCTATTTAAAGTTGAAAGCAGACGTGATTTTGATTTGACGGAATCTTCACGTTTTAAAACATTATACGACACAGCCAGCCGAATAACGTGGACTTCAAGCCACTATGAGTTTGGACGCATCTGTAGTGCCAAATGGGGCGGCAGTAATTAGTAGCCGTCCTTGTCCATCACCAGCATGTAATAATTTTAAAACGTAAACCTAAATAATAGCAACCAATTATTAAAACACAGGGAAAAACCATTCATTACGGGTAAGATAAATATTTATTTATTTTATATATCATATCGTAATTTATATTTATATGATGTATTTTTCGATAGCATGTTTGTCGTGATATATAGGTGATATAATTTCTCGAAGGCATCGAGTCTGGTTTTTCTCCCACTCAGCAAATCTGAATTTTTATGTTGTTACCTAAAGACCTTCTAGTCATACACATGTCTTTTCAAAAGGAAAATAATTTCAGGCTCATTCATCATGGAGCTTACATAGTGAACCAGGAGAAATCATTAAAAAAAAAAATGAAAAAGTGAATAAACGATGAATGTATTTCAAATAAAAAATGAATTAAGGCCAAATCTGCTCACTTTTTTTTTTTTCTTTTGCCAAAAATCTGCTCACTTATACCCACAGCTAATCGTTGATTATTTCCTTTGCAAAAGAATATTAAAAAATAGCTATTTTTTTAATCTTAAAAAGAAATTATAATTCTTTATTTGAAAGCAATAGAAATTCTATAGAATAATAATTTCACAAATCAAATGTGATAATAAATCTATAAAAGTAAAATAACTATTATACTCCATCCTATTTAATTGTTTCATCTGATTTTTATGTGTACCATTCTATTTTTAATCTGTATCTCTTTAATGTCCATTTTGTAGTGTATATTTGTCCATTTATTTATTTATTTAGTTTTTCATATTTCTATCATCTAAATGTTTAGTTTAAACTAGTAGCAAAATGTTAAGAACTTTATAGTCTAGTGGAATAAATGCCTCTCTTCATATTTTCAAATCTCTCTTCTCACATGATAATTACCAAGGGGAAAAAATGGTAGCAAAACATGCCAAAATAACTAGTAAAAAAGATACTTAAGTATTATGAAGAAACTTCTCAATCTAAGGCAAACCAAAAGGGGTAACTGAAAGGGACCATAGCTCCCTCATGCCTAGAAAAAAAATTATTTAATTAAATTTATTTTAAAATTAGAAATATATATTATATTTATATTTTTGTGTAAATTTTATTATAAAACTTTATATGCTTTAGTGGTTAAATGGTTATTTTTACATATTGAAAGTTATGGGTTCAATTCCCATTAGAGTTACTTCTATTTTTTTCAAGTTTCAATTATTGTCTATCTCTCAATAAATGATTTTTATTTTCTTTTTGTTTTGTTTTTTTTGCTATAACTAATAAAATTAAATTTCATCAATGAAAAAATGATAGTTAACTAAATCAATTCTCAATAAACACTTCATTTATTAGTAGCTTTGTAATAAATAATAATTATATTCAATAATATAAGTGTTTCAATCATATTAGATAAAATATTAGTAAATAATAGCAGTTTATATTACTTAAATATTAACATTTTATTTCACTATTAATATTTTGAAAAAGAATGAGCATTATTGAATAACCAATTATCTAATTATTTATATTGAAAATACATACATCCATACATGCATACATACTTATGACATCAATAATGAAATAATCTTATAAAATCAATATAAAAAATTATAAAATATTATATTATTTATATTATGCTGTCATTTTTAGTTTACTTGTATTTTTTTGTTTATATACTTATGATTTATTTTGGTTAACAATGAAACTTATGCAAGTTTTATGTTTTAATTTCTTTTTCTTTTTATAAATTGACAGTAATATTTTGATTACTATATATACTTAATGAAATGTTAAAAAATTTACTATTTCAACCTTTTATAAAGTATATCAAGTATCGATAATTGATATATAAAAAAATTTTAAATTTACTTTTCCATTCAATATTAAATTGTATTAAGAATATATTTATTTCTATACATATAAGATGCATTATAATTACAATAATAAGTAAATATTTTTCTACAAATGATTCTAATATCGATTTTAATGTAGTAGATCCACCATGCCCCCCTCCTCACCCCCTAGTGAGTCTAATATTGATTTTAATCCTAAGAATACAATAGTTAGAATTGTGTCTTAAAGATACAATTTCTTAAAAATATATATATATTCATTAAATTAAAATAGTGTTTTGAAGTCATGATTTTAATGTAACTTAAAATCTTGTCTTTAAAATATGATTTTAAATGTTATGTTTTTAGGAATATTTTAATAAAAAACATACTTTTAATTATTATTTTTTTTTTAGGAAAGACTACTACTAAGATGACATACATTTACTTCCAAGTGCAAGTAGTCATAGAATTTGCTTGTATCATGTGTGTAGTTTTTATTAAGGATGATGTTAACTTCTTATTATAATTGCGTTAATTTGTCATAAGTATATCCTCTAGTTACATTTCTAGCAAGCATAGATCTCCAATATGCACAATGTGTTCTAATGTTTATCCTCTCTTTAAGCTTAGCAACAAACTTATATTTCCTACATCTCACATTTGCAGTACTTTATGAGAAAGAAATTGCACAAAGCACCTACTCCATTAAAGGATCAATATAAGCTCTAATCCCTCATGAACACCTTCCTTCTCCCTTGTTTTCTTCTACTCTTTTTTACCATCTTTGCTTGAACATTCAAATGAAAATGAGATAGAAGAGGAAGAACTTTTGTATGATACCCTAAGTATTTAACAAGGGATTGAGATCTCCCATGTGAGTGAAATCCTATATGAATTGTGGGAGATATTGAATAATGATATATATGGTTAAATAGTAAATAACTTGTTAATGTTAACTAGAAACTTTTGGATCAAGTTATTAAAAAATATTTATTAATGTTGGTTGAGTTGATTATTAACTACTTTTGGTCTAAGGCTTTACAAATGGTATCAGAGTCAACCCCTTATCAATAGATATCTAATTTAGGGATGACCAAAAATGAGGAAAGATTTAAGCTCAATTATAAGGTCTTATAATAAGAATGTCACTTGTTGAAGAAAGGGAGATTGTGATATCCTATGTGTTTAAGAGAGGAGATTGAGATCTCCCCATGTGAGTGAAGTCTCATATGAATTGTGAAAGATATTAAGTAGTGGTATATAAGACTAAATAGTGAACAACTTACTAAGACTAGCTAGACCTTTTGGATCAAGTGGTTGAGAAAATGCTAGTTAGTATTTGTTATTGACTATTTTGGGCTTAGGACATTATATTTTAAACTCAAAATTGGCATTAAAAACCTCTTCAACTAATTTAATCTAATTATTTTCCTTGCATTCTTGTCTTCATCATCTTTTCTTATCTAATTAGCTCAACCAATTCCTTTTTTCTTCTATCCCATCTATTTGTTTCATCTAATTTTTGTTGATGTCATTCTATTTTTCATTTGCATATATTTAATATATGTTTTATAATATATATTTAACTGTTAATTTATTTATTTATTTTATTTTTATCTTCTAAATTTTTAGTTTAGTCTAGTGACAAAACATGCCAAAATGATTTGTCAAGAGAATACTTAAGTATTTTAAAGAAACTTCTCAATTTTCTCTTTTTATAATCCATCTTCCATTCACACTTGTCATCTTTTAATAATTTCCCCATTTTGCATTTCCATGATGAAAAAGATAAGAACACTAAGAACAAGGTCATCTTGTTAATCAAATAAATCGTGAAAATGGAATTGGTAGGACATTGTCTATTATTATTATTGTTATTATTTTAAGCAGAAAGTGGTCCAGCTCCAGGCGTTGATTTTCGCGATTTAGTCCACGTGTAGGGCTTTAAATAAATGGGAAACTTTTGCATAGGGAGGTGAAAAGAATCGTTTCTATGTGGAAATTTTGGAGGGAGTGACGTCAACCATTTGGCGTCATGCATATCGACAAAATCGATACGACTGTCTCTACAACGTGAAAACTCTGCTTCTGTCGAAAAAAAAAAAACAATAGTAGGTATAAGAACAAATACTAGATTAGGATGATATGGTACAACGTTTGGTACATTTTCATCGGAATAAAAGTTCTATTCAAAATATCATCGCGTGCTTCAAAATAAAAAAATAAAAAATAAAATCAATCTTTTAACTGCTTGTATTAAATATGAATAATTAAAAAAATATATTATTAATAATTGTTTGTTATATATAAAGAATAACTATAAAGATGTCTCCATGAGAGATTAGAATTTAGTTTCTTCGAAATCGTGATGACGAGCAGGTGTTTATTCTACTGCATGTTGATGAACGTCGTAGAAAGAGAACGCAATTAGTTGGATCCCCCAACTCTAGAAACTAATTTTCACACTGTTTTTATTACACATCAAGAACACTTTGATAGAGTTGGATGGCTAGTCCGAGACAAATCAACTATTTTTTCCAAAGAGAGGAGTAAAACCTGGGTGATTCTCACATCTCAAAACCTTTTTTTCCTTTTTCCTTACTATGTTAATGAACGTTGGTACAAAAAAAAATAAAGATAACAAATAATTAATTATGACACTCCACTTGAGGAGTACACAATTAAATAATGTAGTTTTTTTAAATATGTCATTTTATAAATTTTTTTTTCAAAAACTACATTATTTATGCGTATATCCCTCCATTTGACATATTTTATTCCACTTTTTTTAAATTTTAGTGAAATTAATTAATAAGAAGAAGAAAAAAAAAACAATTTTTAAGGTTTCGATTCCATATTTTATGTCTAAATTTGAAAATGTTGCAAGAATTCTTTAATCGTATTAACGTCTATGAAGACTACTTACTGAGATTTTTTTGTTTTCCACGTGATTATCGTAGCCCATAACTTTTACCCAAGTGAGTATTATTATATTATCAATGAGAATTATTGAACATTGACCCAAATCGTGGATCAAGTGGTACTAACTTTCAACTCGTGAGGTGTCACATGCGATGGCATTGCCGAAAGTGCAAGCCTGATTTATAAATTACAATCGGTACTATATTCCAACTCCGGTCGTTGGCCGGCGTAGTAGCCACGTTATTCTGATGTAGCATATATATATATGTTTTGTGAATAGGACTTTATGCGGTTAGTTTTCTAATTTTTGTACCATCATTATACATTTTAAACTAAAATGGAAACGTCTTTCAAAAGCCCCAAATAATCTGACTGTTTAGAAAAACTAGTGTATCTGATTTTATATAATTTTGTTATTTTCTTTTATTTTTAATGATTTTTTTTCTTCTTCTTCTTCTTCTTTGTTTTTTTACCATTTGTACCATGTGGGGGAACTTAAATGCATATTTTTGCAGATTAATTTTAAAGTTAAAAGGATTAAACACGTTTGGAGCAACAATTCAAGCGACTACGATTGCAATTATTCGGTTTTCCGTTGGAAACAACATGTGAGAATTTTATATCTCCTAAAATATAAAAATGAACTAGAATGGTTGAATGAAGAAGGGGAAAGGAAACAACTAATGTTATTTAAAAAAAAAATCCTAAAAATAGAATATTTTTAAAAATAATTTTAAGAATATAGCAATTAGAATTGTGTCTTGAAAATAGAATTTCTTTAAAAAAAATTAATTTTTATTAAATTAAAGTAGTGTTTTGAAGCCACAATTTTAATGCAATTTAAAAATAGATTCACATTAGCAGCACTTTATGAGAAAGAAATTGCACAAAGCACCCACTCCATTAAAGGATCAATGTAAGCTCTAATCTATCATCACCACCTTCCTTCTCCCTTGTTTTCTTCTACTCTTTTTTACCATCTTTGCACGAACATTCAAATGAAAATGAGATAGAAGAGGAAGAACTTTTGTGTGATACCCTAAGTATTTAGGAGGGGATTGAGATCTCTTATGTTGGTGAAATCCTATAAGAATTGTGGGAGATATTGAATAATAGTATATAAGTTTAAATAGTGAATAACTTGTCAACACTAACTAGAAACTTTTGAATCAAGTGATTGAAAATACTTATTAATGTATGTTAACTTGATTATTAACTACTTTTAGCCTAAAGCATTATAAGTGATATCAAAGTTAACCTCCTATCAATAGGTATCTGATTTAGGGATGACCAAAGAGGGGAAAAGACCCGAACTCAATTATAAGGTCTCGTGATAAGAACATTGCTTGTTTAAGAAGAGGAGACTAAAATACCCTATGTGTTTAAGAGAACAGATTGTGATCCTCCCATGCAAGTGAAATCTCACATAAATTGTAGAAAATGTTGAGTAAGAGTATATAGGGCTAAATAATGAACAACTTACTATGACTAACTAGAATTTTTTGGTCAAGTGGTTGGAAAAGTGCTCGTTAATGTTTGTTGGTTTTGTTATTGACTACTTTGAACTTGGGGCATTACATTTTAAACTCAAAATTGGCATTAAAAAACTCTTCAACTAACTTGATGTAATTATCTTCCTTTCATTATTATCATCCTCATCATCTTTTCTTATCCAATTAGCTTAACTAATTCCCTTTTTCTTCCATCCCATCTACTTGTTTCATCTAATTCTTATCCATACCATTCTATCTTTCATCTACGTATGTTTAATACCCATTCTATAATGTATATTTATCTGTTAATTTATTTATTTTCATATTTCTTTCATCCAAATTTCTAGTTTAGAATAGTAGCAAAACATGTCAAAATGACCTATAAAAAAGATACTTAATTTTGATAGAACATTTTGGACTCGACCCCTCAAGGTCCTTGTTAGCTGACTCAAGCGCTCGTCCAAGCTCATCAAACTCCTACTAACCTAGAATTATGTGATTCGGCTCTAAATCGAAAGTTCCCGATCTCTTCCTCTAAATTGGATTCCTAGACCTATCCCCACAATGGATAAGCGTGTTGGAACGATACAAATAAGCAAAAGGTAATTGGTTAAAGATACGCCTTTGCTAGGTTAGGAGAAGATTTTGAGAATTAATACACCAGTTAAGTTAGGATCGTCTAAGATGCTTATAAATAGAGGATAAGGGCGATCGGATAAAGAACTTTTGAACCCTCAAATTCTTGATATTCTCCTTATTCTTCTCTTGTGCTGACTTGTGCATTAGAGTGACCATGTCAGAACAAACTTCAACACCCTCAAAGCCTAATTTGTTTCTACTTTATAAGCCATTCAACTACCCATTGGAAACTCGGCACAACATTTGGCGTCAACAACTTTGTGATCTTACTCACAACCAAATAAATGGCACCTCACTTGAAAACAACCAAGTTGAAGGAAATCATAGACGTTATGATAGTGGACCAAAATGTCCAAGCCACAATGTCCCAATAGCTTCACCATTAAACTACAAACCTACGTTCTTATGAAATCGACATCTAGTATTTTCTAGATTTGGAAAACCTTTGCAAAATGTTGGCAGCCTAAAATGAATCAATAATGAATGATAATGCCAAGCTCTAAGCTCGAGTGATAGAATTGGAGCAACTCAACAATATGCCAAAACTAGAGAATGTGTCTACACATTCTCTAGAACACAATAACATTCTACCGCCTCAATTTGCACCAACTTTACAAGTTGCTCAACAAGATAGGTCTATGAAAAACCGCAACCTTACTCCTACTAACTAAATTCTCCCTATAGACTCCCAAGGTAGTGCATGTTCCCGTAATGCCATGCTAGCTGCATTATGTAGCCTCAATACTAATCCTACTTAAAGCAACATGCTTGAGCCATTAGATGCTTGTACATAGGCTAATAAGCAAGTTGATAACATGGACATTGATTAAATTGATGATTATATCAAGCTTGCTAGAGATTTCTTTAAATCCTTGGTGAAGAGGAAGCCTAATAACTTTGAAAAGTTTAAGGAGAAATCCAAGAAATACATCCAACAAGAGAACTTCATCCTAGTTAGGAGGCAATTCAACCAAAACAAGTCGGACAAAAAGGATAATAAAGGATCTATCAAAGATTGTTTGGGCCCAAAATAAGGTGAAGGGTCATCAAGAGATGATGGTCTAAGACATAGAAAACTCTCCATCCCAAGCTTCACAACATATATCCTACTAAACCAACTAGTGGGGATATTTTCATAGAAGTTCGCAATGTGAGTGCTCTACCTAAACTAACAAGGCTGCAAGGAAATTTGAATAGAAAAAACTCTAACAATATTGCAACTTCCATCGAAGCAAGGGTCACAATACGGATGAATGCTATTATCTTAAAAATGCTCATGAAGATCTTATCTAATGTAGATATCTTCGAGAGTATATTGTTAACCCTAATAACTTCATTGAACGATCTACTCAGAGATGGCAGGAAGAGCAAGGTCATAATGAGCTAGAAGAAGGCAACAATAACAACCACCATAACCAAGCCCCTAATGATGTTATTAACACCATTGTTAAGGCCCCAAAAAATGAGGTTGATCGAGCTCCTTGAGCTTGACTAATGCTCTAACTAGCCAGCAGGTGATGTTCTTGCATGACAAGAAGCCAAGAATGGATACATCTATATCTTTTTTTTATGACAACCTTGAGGGGATACAAACCCTTCATGATGATGCCTTAGTGATTAGTGCTGGGATTGCCAAATTTGACGTGAGGAAAATCTTAGTCGACACAGGCAACTCTACAGATATAATCTTCAAACATACCTTTGATCAAATGCAGCCTAAGCTTACGACGAATACGAAACTATACAATTGTGATTTATATGGGTTCAATAACTAACCCGTATGGACTACGATCATTGTCACCATCCCCATAGAGCTTAAAGATGACAACATTGTGGCCTATTTAAGATAATTTCCTCAATGCATTTAATTCTTTAAGAATTCCTAGTGGTAGATTGTTGGTCGCCTTACAATGTAATCTTTGGAAAATTAAGCTAGAACACATTTAAGATAATTTCCTCAATGCCACACTTAAAGGAAAAATTCTCAACACATAAAGGAGTGGGTGTACGCTGAGGAAACTAAGAGCTAGCACGTAATTTATATTTAAGGACTTTAAAGCAGGAGGAGATATTTACCGTAAAAGCCAGACCTAAGGAGAAGCCAAGTTCTAGGGGAGAACCAACTAAGGAGATTGAAGAAATCCAGCTTGGTAGCAGCTTTGAGCAGACGATATGAGTAGGAATGCCAATGCTCATACAACTCAAACATCAAATTTTTTACTTTCTTAAGTCTAATAACAATATGTTTTCTTAGCCCCCATCAAACATACTAGACATCTCTCTTGAAATGATGATGCACCACCTTAACATCGATAGCAATGCCAAAGTCATTAAACAAAAAAAGAGACACTTTGCACCAAAATGGTAGGTAACCATCAAGGAAGAGATGTAAAAGCTGCTAAAGGCAGGATTCGTAAAGGAGGAATATTACTTGACCTTTTTAGTTAATTGCATGGTAGTTAAGAAGTCTAATAGGAAGTAGTAGATGTGTATAAACTACACAAATCTCAATCGTGTGTACCCAAAAGACCATTTTTGCCTCCCTTGAATTGATCAACTCGCTAACTCTACCTCTGATCATGCACTCGTTAGTTTTATGGATGCTTTCTCTAGATACAACAAGATCAAGATGGAGTTGGAGGATGAAGCACACACTTTATTTGTCATCAACTTTAGAACTTATTGCTATAAAGCCATGCCTTTTAACCTGAAAGATGCCAAGGCCACATACTAGAGATTGGTGGCAAAAATGTTTAAAATACAAATTAGGAAAAATATTGAAGTGCATGTTGATGACATAATCCTCAAAAGCATAAGGCTTGAAAACCATCTCCAAGACTAGCAAGAAACATTCGATACTTTGAGGTAATATAATATGAAATAGAACCCCCAAAAGTGTGTCTTTAGCGCCGTCTTAGGCAAGTTTCTTGGACACATGGTCACATGGTGCAACATCGAGGCTAAGTCAAAGAAGATACAAGTCATACTTGAAATGTAGCCCCCTATATCAATAAAAGAGGTGCAATGGCTCATTAGAAAAATTGCCGCACTAAACAGATTTGTGCCTAAAAGTGAAGATAAGTGTTCCGAGTTCTTTAATGTCCTGAAAAGCCTAGCAAATTTTCAATGGACTAAACAATGTCAAATTGCATTTGAGAAGTTAAAATAGTCCTTGAGAAGCCCACTTATACTCTTCAAATTGGCTCTAGGTGAGGACTTATTCTTATATTTATCTGTCAGTGACCAAGCTCTCTCCTCGATACTAGTGTGAGCTAAAGGGAGGGAGCATAAGCCAATTTACTACATTAATCATGTCCTCCAGGGGGCTCGAAATGATGTACCTAAAGGTGGGGAAATTTGCCATCGCGGTGGTAATCTTAGCTAAAAGACTACGACCCTATTTTGAAGTGCATCAAGAGTAGAGCCCTTTATGTTAAAGCACTCAAACTTGGCTATTACTAACTTACCATGAGGGAAGATTTAGAATGCTTCATAAGGAAATGCGTACAGTGTCAAAAGCTTGCACCTGTGGAACATGCACCAAGCAACTACTTGAAGTCCCTTATCAGCCCTTAGCCTTTTTCTTAGTAGAGGTTGGACATTTTGGGACCTTTCCTTAAAGTGTTTAGACAATGGCAGTTTATCATTGTTTCCATAGATTACTTCACCAAATGGGTAGAGACTTAGGTCGTAGCCAAAATTACCAAGAAAAATGTTGAAGCCTTCGTTCTCAATAACATCCTTAGCAAATATTGTGCTCTATACGTGTTAACAATGGACAACAAGATGCAGTTTGAAAACCAAATGTTTAGAAAATTTTGCAATGACAATCACATCAAAGTTCACTACACCTTAGTGGCATATCCTTAATCCAATGGGTAAGTCAAGGTAGTGAACAGGATTGTCCTAAATAGCATTAAAAAGGGAGTGGACTAGGCCAAAGGTAAGTGGACATATGAACTTCTAACCATCTTATGGGGTTATCAAACTACCTATCGAACCTCGATAGGGGAAATGCCATTTAGACTTGCCTTTCTTTGAGGTCGTCCACCCTATCGAATCGAAGCATCCAAATATAAGAACAAAAAATATGGATTTAGCAACCAATCAGCTAGGACTATACGTTAACCTTGACACGATAAAGGAAATTTGAGACACTACTCAAATACACGTAGTCGTGTATGAACATTAAGTTACTCACTATTATGACAAGAAGGTTAAGAATAAAGTCTTTTGGCCTAGTGACCTAGTTTGTAAAAGGTTAGAAGCAATAAGATCTAAAGAAGTTCAAGGAAAATTTTCACTAAATTGGGAAGACCCTATTAGAATTATTGAAGACTTAGACAATGGAGCATACAGGCTAAAACAATTGGATGGTCAACCTATTCCCTACACCTAGAATTCCAATAACCTTAGGTTTTGCTTAGATTAAATTTTTTATTTCTTTGAATATTCAACCATTCTAACAGAGAATAAATTTTTTATACATTGTATGTCCTTTGCTATTCATTACGTTTCTATGTGTTGTTCTAACTATTCCTGAGGTGAATGAACTAATTAAATTTACCAAGTCCCAACTTGTTTAGGGTGAGAAGACTCTTCATCACAATTAGTCCTGACCTTATTATGGTTATTGGACTATTAACCAGATTAGGTCCATGCGTCCATTAACCACATTAGGTCTATGCTTTAAAAACTAATAAGCATATGGATTCTTGACGACTTAAAATCCACCCCCACCACCACCCCCTTTGAGGGGTAGATGGACTTTTTAGCTCTTAGACTACTATTAAAAAATCATAGCACCCAACCTCTTTAAGTCTTCTTAAGAACATTTATGAGTAATTCATTAACAAGACTTAAAAGGTCTAAATGTCTGAGAACACCCGACAAGCAGAACTTATAAAATAAATAGATTAATATAAGAATTCAAATTCAAATGAATAAAGAACCTAAATTTTACAATAAGTGAAGCATCCAAGACAATTAAGGCATAAAAGCAATTAAACAAGGGCATATTGTATTCCAAATCAAAATCATTCAGGTCCATGAAATTATACATCGTAAAAGTCAGCATATCAACTTAGCAAGTAACATATGAGAAAAATAAAATTTTATCTCATCTCTCAAGGGAAAGGATTATGAGAGCTTCAATTATCTCATCTACCTCGGTTATGGGAATCCTCTCCAAAAGGTGCAACTCGAAAGGTTGAGGTGGATCTTTGGGCCAGAGCTTAGAGGGGTAGGGGAGTAGTATCTTTGGGGGGCTCCTAACTTAGTGCTTGGCCTTGATCTTGTTCTGGCTTACTCAAAAGTGGTTGCTCTTAAGGAAGATCCTTAATCATTCCCCCATCAGCTACATCCTCTTCGGCACCTTCTTTAAGCTCGTCGTGGAAGGAGAGATAGCTAAGGTCGTACTTTAGGTGTACCTTAAGGACTTTTAATAGAGCAGTCCGAATGCCCTTAGTGAACTTACACTCCTGGAGGTCTACCACTCTGCGCTATCCATGATTTTTTCGAAGACCTCCCTCTCCATTATGGCTTAATCTACCTAGCCAGAAGTAGACCCGGTAATGCGGGCCAAATGGGCCGGCCCGCCTCGACTCGCACCAGCCCGCGGGTCGTCGTGGGCTGGCCTGCAGTGGCCCGCAAGTCTGGCAGGTCAAGAAAATCGGTCCACTTCACCCCTTGAGCCAATGTAGGTTGGCCCGCGATGACCCGCAATTTTTTTTTAAACTATATTATGTAAAAAAAAATTTTCATGCTGGTTTGTGAGGTAGAATTGGAAGACACTGGACGATGGAAAACGGCCGACGGAGTGTGCGGTGTGACTGTGTGAGTGTGTGAGTGAGAGTGCGGAGTGCGGACTCCGATCTACACACGATTGGGTGGGTGTGGTACCGTGGGCGTAGGGTGTGGCTGTGTAGGCTGCTGCGTGCGCATGCTGCGGAGTGCGAGGTCGAGCTGCGAAGTGCATGACTGGGTGCTGTCTGTGTTTGTCCTGTGTCCTGTCGAGGTTAAGCTGTGGAGTGCGAACTACGAAGGAGAAGGTGCTGTCTGAGGAGAAGCTACGAAGGTCGAGCTGAGGACTAAGTGTCTATGTCAAGTGCGGAGTGCCGAGTCGAAGAAGCTGCGGAGCTACTGTGAACCAGTTGTTGCCAAAGTCTAAAGCTTGCAGTGTTGTCCTGTCCTCGTCTGTCATGTCATCCAGGTCAGGTCGTCCAGCAGGACCAGCACGGCATAGCATAGGAATTTTTTTTTTCGGGCAAGTTGGCCTGCGCCCGCTGGAACTGCCCGCCCCACCCCGCGGGTCAAGCGGGCGTGGGCCAAAATGGCCTACAACTTCTGCGGGTCAAATTTCTTTTCCCGCCTCGCATTTTTTTGCATCAGGGGGGGTCAACCTGCGGACCCGCTCCGCAATTACCAGCCCTAACTAGAAGCACAAGCCTCTACATCTAACAAGTGGGCTTGGTCACAGTTAGCCTCTAGTCAAAGTTGTTTGATCTGTTCCTGGAGGCTTCACTTGACCTCGACTTGCCTGTCTTCCTTTTGCTTGTGCACCCGGCTTGCTTCACCAATCTGAGCAGTCAACTTCTTATTTTCTTCGTAGAGGCTCACATTAGATTTATCGGCCTCCTCCATTCTTAAGAAGAGCTCGGCGTTAGTTTTCACCTCGAGCTCTACCCGAGTTCCCAAGGTCCACAACTCGACCTCTGTACATAACTTTATATCTTGAAGCTCTATAGCTCGGTGTAGGAATTCCTCTTAAGTTTCATGGGCTTCAACCTCAACATCCTTGACTTTCTGTGATAGTATACATATGTGTAAACACCCCATTTTTGCCCTAGGAATCAACAATCATCATTAATAATCAATTTTCAATTTTTCCTAATTTTTTCCAATTTTTCTCTAATTTAGCATAAATAATAAAAATATTCAAAAAATAAATAAATAGGAAAGATACATCAATTCTGGAAAATTATTGTGGGAATAATAAGAAAAGGAGTTAAATAATTTTTACAATTTTTTTAGAATTTCAAAATAATATAAAATGAATAAATGATAGCATGCTTATGTATAATATGCGTGTAGACTTAAACTGAGATTTGGGCCAGCTCAGTTGGCTCGAGCATTGACTGGGAAACGCATGGGGAAGCAAGGGACATGGGTTCGATTCCTGCAACAGACATCATGTGCCATTTTTTTGTTTTGTCTTTAATCTGCCACGTGGCAACATACAATTGGCTGGAGTAAGGCATGTGCAAGGCACATGATTGTCTTCCTCCTCCAAACCAGCCGAAACCGAAGGAAAAGAAAGAGAAAAAAGAGGAAAACGAACATAATAACGGAAAGGATTGAACTTTATCAAGTTGTTGCTATGGATAAACAAGATTACCATGAAAAGGTTTTTTTTTTAGATTAAATCTAAAAAAAATGAAAATTAACCAAAAAACGGGTAGAAACGGTTTTCATGAATCACGGGTTACGGGTTTAATCTAGGTTGATCTCCAGTTCTAATTACTCTTATAAATAGGCTAAAGCTCATTTCCACCATTCAGCAAAGAATGCCCACCTTGTAATATTCAACGTCCCAAGACCATCGGTCAGCGCTCCTCGCAATTGTGTAATTACTATGACTCAGCCGGTCTTGCATCAACACCAAAACTCTCTAGTATTAGTGGGACAAAGACTGAGACTTCATCTTTGGATGGTTCTGTTTCGTCAAGAGAGGCAGATCGCTCGGGAGAACTCTCTATAAGCAATGCAAGCGATGTGGAGATTGAATGGGTTGAACAGGACGAGCCAGGGATTTATATTACTATAAGAGCAATGCCAGATGGCACACGGGAGCTTAGGCGTGTTCGATTTAGCCGAGAGAGGTTTGGAGAAATGCAAGCTAGGCTGTGGTGGGAGGAGAACCGAGCAAGGATCCAAGAACAGTACTTGTGACTTCGAGAATTGGACGGTGGAAGTTGAAGATTGGTTGCATCCTCTTGAAATCGTACAATGGCTCACAGATCAGAATCGCGAGAGAGAGAGAAAAGAGTGTAAATCGGAGGAAACCCAAAGTTGCGACCGCCGATCGGAGTTGAACCACCACCAAGAGGCGATCTGGGAGCAAACCACTACCGCCAGTCGACTCAAAACCCTCGAGAAGCTAAGATTCGACCCGACCCGATTCGACCCGCGCACCGACCCGGATCCAGGTAAGTCGGATCTTTTCGGATTTTTTTTTATTTATTTTATTTAATTAATTTATTTGGTTTATTTATTTATTTCGAATTTGTTATTTATTATTTATTATTTGTTTAGTCATTTATTTATTTGTTTTTGTTTTATTTTCAATAAATAGGAAAAATGTAGAAATTAGATTTTTCTAGAATTAAGAAAAATGTAAAAAAAATAATTAAATAAATAAAATGTAAAAAATAATAAAAGAATAAACAAAATAAAAAAATAGAATAAAATAATAAAAAGATTAGGAAAAATAATAATAAAACTTTAGATTTCAAAATAGGATAGATAATAACTTAGGATAAAATGTTCTAGCATAAAAATCACAAAAACTTATAAAAAATCACAAAAATCATAAAAATCATGAAAATTAATAAAAATTCAAAAATTATAAAAATAGAAAAAGAAAAAGTTTTAGCACTTAGAAAAAGCCATTTTCCTCAAATGAACTCAAAATTGATGTTTTCCCTCAAAATCATTTTCAAAAATCAAATTCAAAGTTTAGGCTTAGAAGATTTTATTAGAAAAATCCCAAAGGTGTTAAGAACATAAACCAAAAGAGTTTGCAAAATTAAAATTCATCAACAAATCTAAAGGTTTTCAGAAAAGCGAACTACGGCTTGTTTGATCCTGAATAGCAGGTACGTAGGCACCCATTCGGGTCAACCCCTAAAATAAAGAAAAATCATTTTCTCAAAATAATTCTCAAACATAATAAAAAGTAACAGAAATACAAATGAAACACATTTCTAAAGATAAACAATTTTGGGAGATTAGGTGGTAACCGTAAAGGTTTTAATAGGTTAGCCCCCGAACTTAGAAACTCTGGTTTTTCCTTTTTTCTCTTCTCACAAAAACGAGAAGAGAAAATAACGACGACTAGTAGTCCAAATTAAGACTAATCCGCTCCTTTAGTCTTAATTCAATTTTCCCAACAAACAGTTGGGTGGCGACTCCAAAAATTAAACGAAATTCCTAACTCAAGTCGAGGATCTAGATTAGATGAGCATAGGGTCTAGTTTAGATCAGATTAGGAATGGGAATTCAAAAATTAGACTCGACAATATGTCATTAGATAACTTCAGATACCCCTCCATATAACCTCTGATGTTTGGAGATAAGGAGCTCATGCTCAAATCTCGTGTCTCTTACATATTCAAGCTCTATACCCCATAACTCAAACAATTTGACTAGGTGGGATGAGAACTAAGAAACAAAAAAGGAATTAGATTACTCGTTAAAAATAAATAAATCACGAGTAAATCTTTATGATAAAAGACTTACATCATGAAGTTTCAAATAAAGCATCCCCTTAGGCATGCTCGCTGTAAACACCCCATTTTTTCCCCTAATGATCAATAATAATCAACCATAAACAATTACCATTTTTTAAATTTTTTTCTTTTTTTTTCTCTAATTTAGCAAAAATGGGAAAAATATTCAAAAATAAAATAAATAGGAAAAACACATCAATTTTGGAAAATGATTGTAGAAATGGTAATAAAAAGGACTAAATAATTTTAACAAATTTTTGAAATTTCAAAAAAAGACAAAAAATAAAAAAATCACATTGCATATATGCAAATTGCGAAAATAAAAAATCGCGAAAGTGGGCTAGCCCAGCTGGTCCGAACCATGGTCTGAGGCGCAGGGAAAGGGGCTCGGTCACGGGTTCGAAATGCGGGGGAGGCAGATTCCGCGTTTTGCAAATTTTTTCTTCGCCTAGGACACGTGTCAGCAGCTGATTGGCTGGAGTGGACGCACACGTTGGGTGCGTGATCATCTTCAACCTTCGTCCGAGATCGCCGGCGAGGAGGAAAAATCGAATTTCTGCTGTTTTGATTCGATTTTTTACACAAATCCAACAAATCTTCAATTGAAATAGGATAAACATCATCCAATTGGAATCAAATCGCAACAAATCAAAGGATTTACACAAATCAGAGATGGGTTTTTCAACCGAAATCCGATTTGCTTCAATCGGATGAAATCTGAGCTTATTCAGCTCGATTCCTTGCACCTATAAATAGAGGAGGAAGGGAGGAAGCTAGATCATGGATCAAAAGTGAGGAAAAGAGAGAAAAGAGAGAGAATCGAAGCCTCGCCGGAGTTTCCAAGCCGCGACCGTAGATCAAGCTCGAAACTGCCACCAGGAGGCGTTTTTGGATAAATCCACCACCACGGTTGAGTTCCTCATCCCCGAGAACCTAGGAAACAACACCTCAATCGCTTTGAAAGGCCACCGGAACGCCGTTAACGAGCACTCCCAACCGCTGTGACCGATCGACCCGACCCGACCCGCTTCGACCCAATCCAACCCGACCCGTGCATTGATCCGAATCCAGGTAAGTCAGATTTTCCAATTATTTATTTATTTATTTCTTATTTGTTTATTTAGTTATTTTATTATTATTTTTTTATTTATTTACTTGTTATTCATAATTCAAAAATATGAAAAAAATATATATATTAGAATTTAGATTAGTTTTTTTTTTAGGATTTAATTTAGGAATAATAATAATAAAAATAAATAATAATTATAATAATAAATGATAAAAACATATATTAGAAAAAATAGTAAAATTTAGATTTTAGTTTAAGATAGATGAATAATATAGGAGAAAATTTTTCAAATTAATAAAAATTAAGAAAAATCAATAAAAAATAATAAAAAATCAATAAAAGTTATAAAAAATTAATAAAAATTTATAATAGTAGAAATGAGTTGAAAAATAGAAAAATGAAAATTTTATCACTTAGAAAAATTATTTTCTTAAATAAATCAAAAATTGGTTTTTCCTAAAAATTATTATTTAAAAAAAAATCAAATTATCAAGTTTAGGCTTAGATTTTTTTCAGAAAATACTAAGATGGTAAAAAACATAAACCAAAAGAAGTTTCATAATTAAAAATCACCAACACATTAAAGTTTTTTCAGGAAAAGTGAACTACGACACGTTTGATCATAAATAGCAGGTACGTAGGCATCCATTTGGGGCAACCCTAAAAAGAATGAAAAATCATTTTTAGAATAACTTATTCGAAAACACAATAAAAAGACAAAAGACAACAAAAAAATAAAAGACATTTTTGGATAAGGTTTAGATTTTAGGAGATTAGGGTGGTAACCTTAGGGTTTTAATAAGTTAGCCTCCGAATCTAGAAACTTTGGTTTCGCTTTTCCTCTTTTCACAAAAAACGAGAAGAGGAAATTATGCTGACCAGTGGACCAAATTAAGATTGATCTACTCAATTAGTCCTAATTCAATCTTTCCCAACCACAGTTGGGTGGCGACTCCAAAATAAAACGAAATTCCTAACTCAAGTCGAAGGTCTACATTAGATGAGCATAGGGTCTAGTATAGATCGGATTAGGAATGGAAAATAAAAAAATTAGACTCGACACTTGCAAATCTCTCTCCAAAGTGACGACATCCTTTGGTAGGATGTACTCCTTTAGCAGCTCGTTGCTTCACCTTGCATTCCTTAGACCTGTATCAAAGCTGTACATCTTCTATTGTGGCAAAAAAATGTCACCACTAAAGGGAGGAGATCAGTTACGAACGAGTCTTGCTCTAAAGGAAGAAGAGGAGGCCTCGTGCCATGATAGTGAGCTGCTGATCTTGCATTATCAAACTTAGTGTCAAGCTAGACTATAGCATTTGAGGCAACTATTAGAGACCTCTCTCCAAAAGCTTCACCATGTGGCTTGATGTGACATAAGTGTATTTATCAAATTTTGTAATATAATGTATTAAGTACAGATATCGTGTCATAGGGATTACGAGTACTAATATTAACCTACACCTTATTATCTAACCGATAAATTATAGAGATTGATTTCTTTAAAAACTATAACGGAATATTGACTAAAGAACTAAAATTTTATTGAAAGATAGAAAAGCATAGTAACTTATAATTACTTTAAGATGGTAAAACTAATATCTAGACTTTATTTCCCCTGTGAATTATTATATGACATTAACAAAGATTGTTTAAATCCTTCTTAAATTTCACTGATTGGGGAGAATTTCTAATTTAGTTTAATAACTTTCTCAAACTTATTAAATCCTAATCTTAAGATTACCTATTTAAATCTCTTCACAATAGCATAATTCAAAGACCGCATTAAAAACAATAAACTCCCTTAATTAAATTAATGATATCCAGAAGAATTATGTAACTTATTTCTAAGATTACATCAACTCTCTTCAAATATGTCAGATCTAATTATACATTAGATTTCTCAATCCTAATATATAATATCGAATAGATAGAATAATACTCTAGAAATGTTAATATGATCAAACATCAAGAATACATGCATGAATTAAGAAATAGAACAACTCATTGAATAACATAAATTTCGGTCACATAATAAACCTAGGTTCCACAAGTCTAAATACTAAGGAAAATTAAGCACTATTTATATTGGAAATCGAATTCTTCAATGATGTATAAACATGCATCATCAAGGAAGAAAAACCCTAATTTCTTGAAGTGTAGAAAAGTAGTCATCTGGTCTCTCTCTAAATACCTTAAAACAACTTAGAAAATAATGTCTTTTTTTTTTTATGTCGAGTCCTCATCTATTTATATAATAAGCATTTGAGCTAACACGCTATACAACACGATCGTGCTTCAGGTCGTGTCCAATTTGTTAATCAAAATTATGTAAAACACGACATTTTTAGCAAATACAATTGTGTCTATAGGTCATGTCTAAATCAATTAGATCAGAAGGATACATGACCAACGAACACGATTGTATCTAGAGGTTGTGTCTAAATCTTTGTGAAGCTTTAAATTCAACAAGTTTTAGACATGATCATGTTTAGGCCCTATTTAGCTTCAAACCTTCACTACTTCAATTTAGTTCCAAATTGAGTAAAATTAGATTCCTTTTCTTCCTTTTTAATTCCACTATCCATCGAAGCCCTAAAATAAAAATATTACTCAATTAAATTTAAATTCTTTAAAAATATGCCAAAATCAAGGAAAACACATGTTAAATCTCACTTAATATATGTATATAATTGAGCAACTATCATGGCCTTTTCTTGACATGGTGGGATGGCTTTTCCCCAACCTTTCCCTTTGACCTTACTCCAGCTGCAAGATTCTTGACAAGATGGGGAGGGGTTACTTGTCTTTCTCCACACCTAATTGTAAGGGGAACCTCGCGCTATCTTTGCACTGGCACCTTTGGGGTTCAAATGTGCTTAAAGGGGCTTTCCTTCCATTCTTAGTGGCTTAGGCCACCTTCTTGTGTGCGAACATTTCCACAGTGGTGCATTCTTTGAGCTGCATGTCTATAAAATTAAAAAAAAAGAAGAAGAGGGGGTATATTGAGTACATTGAAAATAAGTAAATAAATAAGAAAATACAGGTACTATGTCGAGCTAATAGCTTGCAAGGAGACTCATTCCCCCCATAGACTTGATCAAATATGACTCTCCGTGACTACTTATCTTGGCACAACTAAAGCGATGGGTGTACCTTCTTGCCTTTTTGAAGCAGCACTACTTGTTAGCTTTCTATCGTAGAAGTATTTGTTGAACACTTTTATTGCATTCCACAGACCGACTGACCTTTTACAGAGCTTGACTAATATGCAACTTTATTGCTTGGTCCTAGTGATTGAATGGCCGAAATATGAATAAGCTCAGTCTATTGCATCCAAAAGTTTAGATTAACCTTATAGACTACGATAAGAAACTTATTCTTCCAACCAAACATAGATGACTCTAATTCGACTAGCAATTTCCTATGACTAGTAAGGTAGTACCAATTGTTGTTTAATCTTTTTAGCCCATAAAAGTAGTGAAGCAGCTACGGCATAGCTCGAACAAGGAAGTGCTCACATAGCACTTCAAATGCAATTAAGAGCTTGCATGCATTCAGTACTAATTGGGTCAGGGACACCTAGTGATAGGTGAAAAACTCCTTCTAGAATTCATTGAACAAAGCTCGCAATCTAAACTCCATGTGCTTAAAGTAGAGGCAAAACCGACGATCATCCATAAGAGCAACCCGATCATTAGTCTATGGCTTCTCAATCCTCCAATTGTGAGGTTACGGTTGGAAGTACTTCCTCACCTCCACTAATTTTTCATATGACATGAGGCTGTAGACGCCATTAGGGGTGTTTCCCTCCTCATCGTCGTTAAGATATACATCTCTTGGGATTTGTGCAGTGGCTACTATTACATCGATATGTCTATCGATACTCCTTATCGAATCTTCAGTCATGCCGAAACTACACTGGAGAACCTCCTTCGCCTTTGTTTGGGGAGGAGAACCTTTGCCCTCTTGGTTAGTGTAGGTATAGGGAGAAGATGAAGATGCCATACTCACTTAGTAAATCCAGATAACAGAGTTATGATTGAGTTAGTGATAAAATCCGCAATATGTGATTTGCAAAAGGAAAGATTAGGTAACTTGCAATGATGAAAAGTGTAACAATGATTGAGACCATAGATATATTTACAAGAAGATATGAAGAACAAAGCGACAACCAATGAGAGGACATAATGTAATGTTCGTTGAGTAGATCTTAACATGTGATCCACAATTCAAACTAATGGCCATGATTACCTTTCTATGTATTTCTCATCCATACCTCAATTAATGAGGCATCAACAATTGTGTGGCACATTTAATGTGCACACATTCACGTGCTAAAAGACAGACTTAGTCAATGCTAACTCAAGAAAGAACATGACCTCTTGAATTTTGCACCAACAAGTTAGACCCTTAACAGCACCATTCCTCAGAATAATGAGCAACCACCTCGAAGATGACTGTTCTGTTTTTCTTGCTATCTAGCCTATTTACGACAATCCTTAGTATAGTATAGGTTAAGCTACCTTCTTACTCAGAAATTCAGCAACTCAGCATAGGTAAATTCAGGTCAAGTCACTTGTTAATCAAATAAATCGTGAAGTGGGTTGTTATTATTATTATTATTCTTATTTTGAGCAGAAATTGGTCCTGCTCCAGTGGTTTATTTTTGCAATTTAGACCACGTTTAGGGCTGTAAATAAATGGGAAACTTTTGCATAGGGAGGTGAAAAAGGATTATGGGACGAGCAAAAAGCACGAATCAGAACTGTTTGTTTTTTGTGGAAATTTTTGAGGGAGCGACGTCGAGCGTTTGTCGTCATGATGTATCGACCAAATCGTTACAATTGTATGGGCTGGTTTGGTACAACCTGAAATCTGCTTCTGTCGGACAAGGTTTTTGGCCAAGTAAAAAACAAAAGTAAGTATAAGAACGAATACTATATATATATATATATTCTAACGAATTATAACACTCTGAAACCCGGGTATATTATGACCGCCACATGTCCTCATTTCTTGAAGACACGCAAAGGGTCAATCACTATTATTGTTCAAATACTTTCGATAATAACCTTAAATTATCTACTGCATAACAAAAATGAATGAAATTTCCCATCTTCAATAATAAGTCATCAACAATTTTTTCAATTTAAACAGCGGAAACAATTAACATTCACTTATCATAGAAATTTCCAAAATGATTAAATAAAAATCTAACATGTCTTTCCTTAATGTATCTACTAGTCATCGTAATAAACGTATTTTGTATTCTCTTCATTGTTCTGATCTTGAGCTGATTCCCCCAGATTTTCAACATATCCTACGATCTCTTTAGTAGCATCTATAACTAAAAAAAAAAATCCCATTAGAGGTGAGTTAACGCCCAGTACAATGCATACCTACACACACACATGCATGCCATGTCAGAAACAGTAACACATGCAAAATGCACTATAATATTCATTCACAATTTTATTTATCTTTTACAATCTTTAGCCGATATATAATTACAACATAAACATCTTTGCACATAACATTCCTAGACATCATTTTTCAACCCATCTACAAACAATACATACATACATACATATATATATGACAAATGTAATCATCTGTCCATGAGTCTCTTTCCATACATAATAATAATATATATGACAAAAGTAATCCTCTTTGTCCTTGAGTTCATACACGACAACTTTCACAATACATGTCACAACTTTCCACATCACAACATTTCACAACATAACCTTTCATGTAAGACCTAGATCATTTCGATACATGACTCCACCAGGGGCAACATCACATACTGATCATCAAGGTGTCACCCTAAGAACACCGGCCCACACTCGGTTTCTTAAACCCAACAATTTACAATCACATGCCCATTCAATCTGATTCATTTACAATGTCATTAAACCTACGCACAAAAGTCTAACTTACCAAGTACAAGCAACAAACATGGTATACGCATACCTGACTTTGCAAAACTTTGTTTGTTTTATACTTTTCTAGCTTCACAATTCTTCTAAATCTATGTATGATTCAAATGGTTTGACTTTAGAATTGTATTCCTATAAATATAAAAAGGATGCTAAACGCGTTTCAACTCAACATAGTCATTTTGGGAGCTATGTAGTTGAGTGTAGAGTAGTACATGATCGTGCCAAAGGCCATATACAATTTTTTTTTTCAATATGGTCATGTTGTTTCCCTCCCCACTTTTTTTTTCTAACATGGTCATGTATCTCTCTCTAATCACTAAGTCGTTTTTTTTTTTTCAACATGGTCATATTAAGAGGTCATCTATCTCTTTGTTCACTATTCCTCAATATGGTCGTGTTGAAAATTTTTTTTCAACATGGTCGTATTAGGAGGTCGTGTATCTCTCGATCCACTTTTAGTTTTCAACACGGTCGTATTGGGGGGTCATGTATCTCACTATACACCTCGTAAATCGATCTCGAAGCTCAATTTCTATTCAATTTAACCTAATTGATCCATCTAACATGAAATTCATAATGTAATATATTAGTACATACACTTACTTGACCCAATTTGTGATTGTGATGAGTAAATCGCTTGTTGCGTCCCTTGTGTATCACAGATTGATTTAGATTTGTAAACCTCAATACATTAATTCCCTATGCTACCATGTACATACTTAAATCACGATTCACAATCGTTGATTTATCTACTTACCTTAATCCAATAAGCTATTAGTGGAAAAAGGTCGTCTCTTTTTCTATGGATTTACGCATCGTCTCCTTCTTTATGGATTCACACAAAAAGGCTCTAAGGTTTTATGAGAGGCATAGGAAGGAAAAAGGTCAATAGGGTTTATAATGACCTTTTTATAGTCCGTGTAGGAATTACCAAATTGCCCCCAATCCCTTTAGATTATTAATGATATTAACCTTAGTTGCAATATTCGTGTATTTACATTCTTCCCCCCTTACAAGAATTTTCATCCTCGAAATTTACTTGGATCATTGAAGAGTTTTGGGTATCTTCTTCTCATCTCTTCTTCTAGTTCCCATGTTGCTTCTCTTTCAATTTGATTGCTCCATTGCACCTTGACATACTTAATAACCCGTCTTCTCAAACTTTGCTCTTTAATATCTATAATTTTAACGAGTCTTTCCACAATTGTGAGATTTAGCTGCACTTATAGAGGTTCTAATGCAGTGATTTGATCTGGGTTTGTCACATATTTCCTTAGCATGGAAAAGTGAAATACATTGTGCACTCCAGCCAGACTTAGTGGCAATGCTAGTTTGTATGCCACTGGTCCAATTTTTTCTAAGATTTCAAAGGGTCCCACATATATAGGGTTCAATTTTCCTCTTAGTCCAAATCTTATCACTCCCTTCGTAGGCGAAAGCTTTAGCAATGCATGATCTCCCACCTGAAAATCCAATGGGCATCTTCTCTTGTCTACATATGACTTTTGGCGGCTTTAGGTTGATTGCATTCTTTGCTTGAGTAACTTCACTTTGTAAACTACATCTTGCACTAAATCAAGTCCCAATATTTGTTTCTCACCCACCTCATCCTAATGTAACAGCGATTGACACTTTCTTCCATGCAACACCTCATATGGTGCCATTTAGATGGTAGCTTGATATCCATTGTTGTAGGCGGATTTCACTAAAGGTAAATGTTCATCCCAATTTCCACTAAGGTCTAATGCACACGCCTTCGACATATCCTCTAATATTCGAATTGTTCGCTCTGACTGACCATCTGTTTATGGGTGAAAAGTCATACTAAATTGTAGTTTTGTCCCCAAAGCTCTATGCAGACTATTCCAAAACCTTCCCACAAATCTTGTATCTCTGTCTGACACCATGGAGACCGGTATCCCATGTAACCTTATAATTTCTTTGATATAAATTTGTGTCAACTTCTCTAGTTTATACCCAATACCTAATGGTGTGAAGTATGCCGATTTTTTAAGCCGATCAACAATTACCCAAACCGTGTCTAATTTAGTCATCGATTAGGGTAGTGTTGTGACAAAGTCCATAGTCACATATTCCCATTTCCATTCTAGTATAGGTAAAGGTTATAACATACTAGCGGGTCTCTGATGTTCTATCTTGATTTGTTGGCAGGTCATACACTTAGATACGTAATCAACCATTTCTCTCTTCATATTCCTCCATCAATAATGGTTCTTCAGGTCTTTATACATCTTGGTACTTCCAAGGTGTATAGAGCACCTAGAATAGTGTGCCTCTTTTAATATCTCTTTCTTCAATTCATCTATACTTGGCACACACAGCCTATGACCATACCTCAACAACGCCTTTGTGTCTTCATTAAACCCTACAACTTTTCCCTCTTCTATTATTTTCACCATTTCTCATATCCCCACATCTTCAACTTATGCAGCTTTTATTCTATCAATTAATATTGGTTGTATTCATAAACTGACGAGTCTAGCTCTAACTTCTTGGGTAACAATCTCCAAGTCTAGTTTCTACATATCTTCCAATACTTTCTTTTGAGTTAGGATCATCATTGCTAAATTATCATGCTTCTTTCTACTGAGTGTATCGGCAACGACATTAGCTTTTTTGAGATGGTATTAAATGTCTAAGTCATAGTCCTTTATCAATTTTAGCCAACATCTTTGCCTCATATTTAGCTCCTTTTGGGTAAGGAAGTACTTAAGGCATTTGTGATCTGTATATATTCTGCACTTCTCTCCATACAAGTAATGTCTCCATAACTTAAGTGCAAATACCTTGGCTGCTAATTCCAGATCATGTGTCAGGTAATTCTTCTCATAAGGCTTCGACTATCTAGATGCGTATGCAATTATCCTACCATTCTGCATTAACACACATCTGAGCCCTTGTATAGAAGTATCACTATACACCACAAATTCTTCACCATCGACTGGTAGTGCAAGTACAGGTGTAGAAGTAAATCTCTCCTTCAATGTCATGAAGTTTGTTTCACACCGATCATTCCATACAAACTTGACTCCTTTCTAAGTCAACTTGGTCAAAGGGGTTGCTAGTTTGGAAAACCCTTTCACGAATCTTCTGTAGTATCCTGCTAACCCTAAGAAGCTTCTAATTTCTGTTACGGTCTTTGGCTTGAGCCATTCATTTACAGCTTTTATCTTCTTAGGATCTACAAATAATCCATCCTTATTAATCACATGTCCCAAAAAGGTGACTTACTTTCACCAAAACTCACACTTCTTAAACTTGGCATACGACTTTTCTACTTATAATCTGCTCAATACTACCCTCAAGTGTTGCTCATGTTCTTCTTCACTTCTAGAGTATATTAAAATGTCATCTATGAACATAATGACAAACTTATCCAAGTATTCCCGGAATATGCAGTTCATTAAATCCATGAACGTTGCCGGTGCATGTGTGAGTCCAAAAGGCATTACTTGGAACTCATAATGCCCGTATCTAGTTCTGAAATCAGTCTTTTGGATGTCTTCCTCCTTGATACTCAATTGATGGTACCCGGATCTCAAATCTATTTTTGAGAAGACTTGAGTTCTTCGTAATTGATCAAACAAGTTGTCAATCCTTAGGAGAGGGTATTTATTTTTAATTGTAACCCTTTTTAACTCTCAGTAGTCTGTACATAACTGTATGATGTTGTCTTTCTTTTTCACAAATAATACTGGTGCACCCCAAGGTGAGACACTTAGTCTAATAAACTTCTTATCCAATAGCTCTTGTATTTGATCCTTTAATTCTTTCAACTCTACGGGTGCTATACGATATGGAGCTTTTGATATGGGAGCCGTATCAGGCATTGTATCTATGTTGAATTCAATCTCCTTTACAAGAGGTAAACCGGGTAGGTCATCTAGAAATACTTCGGTAAATTCCTTCATTATCCTTACTCTCTCAATTTCCATCACCTCTTCAACTTCAACTACTATTGATGCCATACTACTTTTACCCCACAATTCATAAGATGGCAATCTTATCGGTCTATAAGTTTCCAATTTAAACTTAAATTGTTCTCCTTCTGGCATTTTGAAACAAATAGTCATATCATGACAATCTATTGTTGCATGATGTCTAATTAACCAATCCATTCCTAAAATTACATCAATATCGGTCATGTCTAACAATAAAAGATTTGCAAACAATATTTTACCCTACACTTCTATGCAGACCTTTCTACATATTTGGTTCAATCCCCTACCCATACCCATTAGAGTACTCAAGCTCAATACAACATTCACCATTTCTTTACATACATTATATTTACTTCTAAATGCATTAAATACACATGAATGTGATGTACCAATATTAAACAACATATATGCTTCAACAGAATTCACTAATAATGTACTCGCTAAGGTCTTTGTATCCGGAGTGTCCTGTCTTTGTAATGCAAACACTTGTGCTAGTGCCCTTTGTCTTGGCCCTACTTATTGAGGTCTACCATTATTAGTCCCAATTTGGTTTCTTGCTGCCGGGCCTGGCTGTACATTCTGTTTTCTGTTTTCTGGGTAGCCACCATCCTATGACCCCTTTGTTTGCAAAAGAAGCAAAATGTCAATGGGATTGACCTCTCCCAGCAGGTTTTGCTGCTATATCCCATCTTCCCACATGAAAAACAGGCACCCTTTGGCCATTTGCATTCGTTTAGCTCATGTAGCCCGTAACATCTTCCACACTTGTTATCTTGTACTACATATAAGGTTTTTACTTGAGAGGAGAGTGCAGCTATGAACATAGATCTGGTCTACACTATGTGAGGCCTTTTACCTTTATCTTAAGTGATAATATTCTAAATGGGTCTTTTTCCCAATACCACTCTTGTTCCTAACATTCTCATTTCGTCAATTCTCTTGTGATTCTGTTCTAAAAGTTTTGCTTTGTTTACAGCTTTTGAGTAGGTTTTCGGTTGGAAGGTAACTACCTCATGCTACAATGTGGGCTCTAATCCCAACACAAATCAATGCACCGTGGACTTCTCATCTGCTCTGAATGTAGGTAGCATGAACTTCATCATACGGTTGAGTTCCATCTCATATTCATTTATCTATCTCTTTCCTTAGCAGCAACTATAGTATGATGCTTGCATTTTATCCCTATTAGTGGTCAAGAAATACTGCTCATACAACATTTCTTTAAACCTATCCCAAGTGATCACCCCTCTGGTGAGTCTAGAAACACTCGACCACCATTCAGAAGCTGAGCCTCTTAGTAATTACACAGCGTATTTCAATTTTTTATCTTCAGGTGTTCCTAGTGCTTCAAAAGTCTTTTCCAATTCATTGATCCATTGTTCAGCATCTAATGGATCATCAACCTTAGGCCTGAATTCCCTAACCATTCTCTACACCCATTTCTCCAGTTGGCCTCTCTCAAATCTCTTCCATCATCTGAGCTTGTCTCATGTTTGGCACTTGCATGTCTTATATTTGTTGCTGCTATTGTGCCACTACTCCTGCTAGAGTATTGATAGCCTCTAGCATTTGTGTAGCATTCACCTTATTCCCTTCTTGTCCCTAATGAGGAGCTTTAGGGGGCATTCTCTTATCATGAGCATCACCTCCAGCTCCTAAGGATGATCCTGAACTTGAAATTCTCCTAGGCATTCTACAAAACAAAATATAATAGTGGGGAATGATATAGGAATATATATACATTCCTTAGAGTATATAAAAAAAATTAAACAAGACATTTTTTTTTTAATATTACTAAAGGGGTTCAGAAATCAGTAATATTAGTCCTGTTTTCTAACCACTCTCAATATATATTTTTATCTTACAAATCTAATACATAATTCATTCAAAGATTATGACTTACTTTTTATTGGATAAAACTTACAATATTGATCTTCACTTAATTCTAATGATCATCAAACCTAAACTATCTAGAGATCCAATAACCTAGGCTCTGATACCACCTAAGCTATAACGCCCCAAAAACCGAGTACGTTATGGCTCGCCACATGTCCTCATTCCTCGAAGACACGCAAAGACTCAATCACTACTATTCTTCAAATACTTTTGATGATAGTATTAAATTATCTAATGCATAACAAAGATGAATGAAATTTTCCATCCTCAACAATAAGTCATCAACAATCTTCTCAATTTAAACTGCAGAAGCGATTAACATTCACTTATAATAGAAATTCCCAAAATGATTAAATAAAAATCTAAAATGTCTTTCCTTAGTGTATCTACTAGTCATCGTAATAGACATATTTTATATTCTCTTCATTGTTCTGATCTTGAGCTGATTCCCCCAGATTTTCAACATATCCTACGATCTCTCTAGTAGCATCTGTAACTAAAAAAAAAAATTCCCACGAGAGGTGAGCTAACGCTTAGTACAATGCATACCTACATACACACATGCATGCCATGCTAGAAACAGTAACACATGCAAAATGCACTATAATATTCATTCACAATTTTATTTATCTTTCACAATCTTTAGCCAATACACAATCACAATATAAACATCTTTGCACATAACATTCCTAAACATTATTTTTCAACCCATCCACAAACAATATATATATATATATATATATATACATATGACAAAGGTAATCCTCTGTCCATGAGTCTCTTTCCATACATAATAATAATATATATAACAAAGGTTTTGTCCATGAGTTCTCACCATACATAATAATACTATATATATGATAGTAGGTACTCCTCACTGTCCATAAGTCTATGAGTTATCACACATCAACCTTCCACATCTATATATATATATGACAATGAGTACTCCCCATTGTCCATGAGTCCATACACGACAACTTTTACAATACATGTCACAACTTTCCACATTACAATATTTCACAACACAACCTTTTACATAAGACCTAGATCATTTCGATACATGACTCCACTAGGAGACAACGTCACATATCAATCATCGAGGTGCCACCCCAAAAACACAGACCCACACTTAGTTTCTTGGACCCAGCAATTTACAATCACATGCACACTTAATCCGGTTCATTTACAATATCATTAAACCCACATACAAAAGTCTAACTTATCAAGCACAATCAACAAACATGGTATACACGTACCTGACTTTGCAAAACTTGGTTTGTTTTATACTTTTCTAACTTCACAATTTTTCCAAACCTATACACGATTTAAATGATTTGACTTTAAAATTGAAATCCTATAAATATCAAAAGAATACTAAACATGTTTCAACTGAACATAATCATGTTAGGAGCCGTGTAGTTGAGTGTAGGGTAGTACATGACCTTGCCAAAGGCCATATATAATTTTTTTTTTCAACATGGCCTTCAGCATGGTCATGTTAAGAGGTCACGTATCTCTTTATTCACTATTTATCAACATGAATTCAACATGGTCGTGTTGAAATTTTTTTTTTTAACACAGTCTCAACACAGTCGTGTATCTCTTTGCTCACCTTTCATTTTCAACATAGTCTTTAACACGATCATGTTGGGAGGTCGTGTATCTCTCAATCTACTTTTAGTTTTCAACACGGTTTTAACACGGTCGTGTTGGGAGGTCGTATATCTCACTGTACACCTCGTAAATCGATCCCTAAGCTCAATTTCTATTCAGTTTAACCTAATTGATCCATCTAACATAAAATTCATAATGTAATATATTAGTAGATACACTTACTTGACCTAATTTGTGATCTTGATGAGTGAATCGCTTGTTGCGTCTCTTGTGTATCATGAACTGATCTAGATCTGTGAACCTCAATACATTAATTCCCTACGCTATCATGTACATACTTAAATCACAATTCATAATTGTTGATTTATGTACTTACCTTATCGATAAGCTATTAGTGGGAAAAGGTTGTCTCTTTCTCTATGGATTCACGCGTCGTCTCCTTCTCTATGGATTCACAAAAAAGGTTCTAGGGTTCTGTAGAAGAAGGAAAAAGGTCAATAAGGTTTATAACGCCCTATTTATAGTCCTTGTAGAAATTACCAAATTTACTCCAATCCCTTTAGATTATTTACAATATTAACCTTAGCTGTAATATTCGTGTATTTACACGAGTAATATTGTTGATATAATTCGTTGACGCTTTCCATCTTCATTTCTGGTAGAGTTTTAATGTTAAGGTTTTCCCCACAGATGCACATATTTAATGATACATATAACAGAATAAAAAACCCTAAACCCTAAAACCCTATTACATAAAAAGGAGATGTATAGTGCATTTATCCAAAAGAAAGCTCAATTTCAGATGAACGAATACTAGATTATGATACTTCGTTTGGTACATTTTTCAATGGATTAAAGGTTTTACTGAAAATATCATGTGCTTCAAAATAAAAAATCAATCTTAATTATTGGTATTGAATATTCATAAATAAATAAATATTATTAATAGCTGTTTATTATGTGCAAAGAATAGCAGTAAAGATGTGTCCATGACAAGTTAGAATTTAATTTTCCCGAAATTGTGATGATGAAACGATGGTCATTATACTATATGTTGGTGAATGTTGTAGAAAAAGAAAAAGAGAGCGTAAAGGTTGGATCTCCCAACTCAAAACAGAATAAAAAGAACTGATAAAGTTGGATGGCTGGCCCAAGACCAATAAACTATTTTCCAAAGAGAGGAGCAAAAACTTTTTTTTTTTCTTTTACAATGTTAATGAACGTTGGCGAAAAAAGATAAGAAATAATTAATTATGACACTCTACTTGCGTATTTAGAATTGGAATAAAGTTCTATATTCTTCAAGGTCATTTCTTCTAGCCCTTTTATTTATTTTTCCAATAAATGTTGTGGACAATTTTAGTGAGATTAATTAATAAGAAGAAAAGAAAATACAATTTTTAACATTTTGATTCCATATATTACATCTAAATTAGAAAATGCTGCAAAAAATCTTTAATCATATTAATATCTATGAAGACTATATATTAAGAAAGTGTTTGGATTATAGTACTGAACAACAATACGAAATAAAAAAAAAAAGATAATATAATTTTCTTATATTACATTCGGTATATATAATACTAAATAAAGATTTTTGTAATGTCTAATATTTAGATATATAAAGCATTACATTAAATATGATATATAAAATATTAAATAAAAAATTTTGTATTTTTCTTTAATATATATACTTTTTTACTATATTTTGAATAGTATAAAAAATAAATATTTTATTTAATACTTTAAAATTATTTTTATTCAATACTTAAAAAATATAAATTAAATAAAAATAAAATATTTTATCCAATTCAATAATATAAATTTTTTACAACCCATCGGTTGTTCACAACCCCATCATTACTCTTAGCCAAAGCAAGTATTATCAATTAGAATTATTGCATATTGACCCAAACCAAATCATGGATCAAGCGAGACTCACTATCAATCAACTCGTGAGGTCTCACACGGTATTGCCCAAACCGCAAGCTTGATGTAGTATCTTTATTTTATACACAAACGCATATATATATATATATGGTGAAACGGACTTCAAGTGGTTATTTTATTTAATTTTTGTTTCATCTTTATACAGTTTGAATGGAAAACATCTTTGAAAGCCCTAAATAATTTAGTATTTTAGAAAAACCAGTGTATCACATGGTTTAATATAATTTTATTATTTTTAATGGTTTTTTACAAAAAAAAATTTACCATTTGTACCATGTGGGAAAGTTAAATGCATATTTTTGCAGATTTTGAGAGATTAAATACTTTTTTGTTTAAATTAAAAGGATTAAACACGTATGGGGCAACAATTTAAGGGACCAAGTTTGCAATTTACTCGGTTTTCCATTGGTAACAAGATGTGATAATTTTATACCTCCTAAAATATAAAATTGAACTAGAATGGCTGAATGAATAAGGGAAAAGGAAATAATTAATATAATTTTAAAAAATCTTAAAAATAGAATGCTTTTAAAAATAATTTTAAGAATATAATAGTTAGAATCATATATTGAAGACATAATTAAAAAAATATATATTTTTTTATTCATTAAAAATCATGTCTTCAAGATACGATTTTAAATATTGTATTTTTTGAAATATTTTTATAGAAAACATGCTTTTATTTTTATTTTATTTTTTTATAAGAAAGACTATTACGAAGAAGATGATGTACGTTTCGTACATTTACTTCCAAGTGCACGTAGCTATAGACTTTGCTTATATCGTTTACGTAGTTTTTATTAAGGATGATGTTAACTTCTTATTATAATTGCATTGATTTGTCATAAATATATCCTCCAGTTGCTTTTCCAGCAAGCATAGATCTCCAATATGCACAATGCACAACATGTTCTAATGTTTATCCTCTCTTTAAACTTAACAACAAATTTATATTTCCTGCATCTCACATTTGCGGCACTTTATGAGAAATAAATTGCACAAAGCACCTACTCCATTAAAGGGTCTGTGAATCTCTAATCTATCATCACCAACTTCCCTCTCCTTTGCTTTCTTCTACTTTTTTTTACCATCTTTGCATGAACGTTCAAGTAGTTATAGACTTTGCTTATATCATGTATGTAGTTTTTATTAAGAATGACATTAACTTCTTATTATAATTTTGTTAATTTGTGGAAGTATATCCTCTAATTGCATTTCTAGCAAGCATAGATTTCCAATATGCACAACATGTTCTAATGTTTACCCTCTCTTTCAACTTAGCAACAAACCTATATTTCCAGCATCTCACATTTGCGTTACTTTGTGAGAAAGAAATTGCACAAAGCACCTACTCCATTAAAGGGTCAGTGTAAGGTCTAATCTCTCATCTCCTCCTTCCTTTGTCCTTGTTTTCTTCTACTCTTTTTTACCATCTTTATGTGAACATTTAGATGAAAATGAGATAGAAGAAGAAGAACTTTTGTGTAATGCCCCATGTGTTTAAGTAAGGATATTAAGATTCCCCATATGAGTGAAATCCTGCATGAATTATGGAAAATATTGAGTAATGGTATATAAAACTAAATAGTAAATAACTTGCCAACACTAGCTAAAAACTTTTGGATCAAGTGATCAAATAATGCTCATTAGTATTTGTTAGTTTGATTATTAACTAATTTTGGCCTAGAGTGTTACAAATGGTATTAGAGTTAGATCTTGTATCAATAGGTATCTAATTCAAGGATGACTAAAAAGGGAGAAAGATTTGAGCTCAATTGTAGGGTCTCATGACAAAAAATCGCTTGTATAAGATGGGGACATTGTTCTACCTATTTATTTAGGGGAGGAGATTAAGATCCTCCATGCGAGTGAAGTACCACATGAATTGTGAAAAATGTTAAGTAGTATTATATAGGATTAAATAGTGAATAAAATACTAAGACTAGCTAGAACTTTTAGATCAAGTGGTTGAAAAAAGATCTATTATTATTTATTGGGTTGATTATTAACTACTTTTGATTTGAAACGTTATATTTTGAACTCAAAACCGGCATGAAAAAGCTCTTCAACTAATTTGATTTAATTATCTTCCTTGCGTTATTCTCTTCATCATCTTTTCTTATCCAATTACCTCATCCAAGTCACTTTTTCTTCCTTCCCATCTATTTGTTTCATCTAATTCTTAATCTGCATATGTTTAATATCCGTTCTATAATGTATATTTGTCCATTTATTTACTTTTTTCATATTTCCATTATCTAAATTTTCAATTTAAACCGGCAGCAAAATATATCAAAATGACCCTTCAAAAACATACTTAAGTATTATAAAGAAATTTCTCAATTTTCTCTTTTTTATAAACCATCTTCTGGTCACACTTATCATTTTTTAATAATTTCCCATTTTGCATTTCATGATGAAAAAGACAAGAACACTAAGAACAAGGTCATCTTGTGAATTAAGTAAATCGTGAAAAAGGAATCTTGTTGGTGTAAAATCATATTCGTGAAGTGGGTTATTATTATTATTATTTTAAACAGAGAGTGGTCCAATGGGCAACACTATAAAATATTGTGTATTTTTTAATTTTTATATATATTGTATCCAAAATAATTATTCTTAAAATAAGTTTTGAAAGTGCATATACGATTTGCGACTTCAATGTTAGGAAAATTTCCAAAACTAAAAGCTTAAACCTTGTTTGCTCCTTCAAGCATTTTGCTTGAAGGTGCAAACGAGGTCCCTCATGCCTTTAGTACAATTGTATTGGAAAACAATTTTTTTTTTTTATCATGATAGAATCTTACAAACCTAGAAAAGTTATCACAAAGTAATACTGTAAACCTATAAAAATTACTATAATGTGATACAGTAAATTTACACAGTATCATAACATGTGATTTTTAATACACAAAAAAAAAATTGCATCGACATTTTGTAATATATATACGAATCCTTAGTTCATATATTCATTTTTACATCTTTGAATTTCCTCTGCAAGTTTCATTCTTTCTCAAAGTTTGAAAATTTTTGTTTTACACAGGTTTAGCATATTGAACTACATATGTAGAAATATCTAGAAGACATTTTTCAACTTTTTTGGTAAAGCAAGATTTCGGTATGTTTTTATGCAGAAAAAATTAATTTTTTTTGCTATTATATTACTTTGAATGAATGCATAAAAAAATAAGTACAATTATTTATACTCCACTATTTTTATTGAAGTAGCAATAGTTGTTAATTAATCATTAATTAGTAATTAATTAATTGTTAATATATCATTAATTAACATTAGAAAATGAATTAATAAAAAATTTTAGCATTTTCTGTAAATGAAATGTCTTAATTTATAGTTGTAAAAATTATTGTAAAATGATCATTAATGATGAAGTAATTAGTCCTTAATCAGTTATTATTTAATCATTAGAAAAATAATTAGGAAAAACTTTTGTATTGATTATAATGAATTATCTTTGTGTGTTATTATATTGTATTCTTGTAAAAGTATTTGTTAATTAACTATTAATTAGTCGTTGATATGTAAGTAATTAATTGTTAGAAAATCAATTAGTAAAAAATTTTGTATTGATTGCAAATGTAAAATATTTATATGTTTTTGTACAATTAGTTATGAAATTAAGTAGTTGTTAATGAACCATCAATCAATTAGTTATGAAATTAAGTAGTTGTTAATGAACCATCAATTAAAGGTGATTAGTTGTTAATATGTCATTAATTAATTTTTATAAAATTAATTAGTAAAAAATTTTGTGTTGATTGCAAATGTAATATTTTTTGGTGTTTTTGCACAAGTAGTTGTAAAATTATATTGTTAATTAACCGTTATTTAATAGTTATTAGTCGTTAATATGTTATTGTAGAAGTAGTTGTAAAATTAAGTCATTATTAATTAACCATTAACTAAGAATAATTAGTTGTCAATATGTCATTAAGTACAATTAGTGAGAAATTTTGTATTAATTATAAATGTAATATGTTTATGTTTGTATGTTTTTTGCGAAAGTAATTGTAAAATTAAGTTGCTATTAATTAACAGTTAATTAATAGTAATCAGTCATTAATTAATCGTCATAAAATTAATTACTAAAAAAAATTAATATTGATTGTATATGTAATATCTTTGTCTATTACTGTAAAAATAGGTGTAAACATTAGTTACCGATAATTAGACGGTAAATAGTCACTAATAAGTCATTAATTATTATTTTGATATTAATGGTAACATATACTAATTTTTTAATATATATATATTACATAATAGATAGAGCCTGAGCCCTTTGATCCTTCAATCTTGATGCAGTAGGAGGGACATCGATCATAGGTTGTTTGGGACGAAGAGGTAAATAACTTTTCACTTGTTGATTAATTTATGTTACATTACAAATAATATAACATTTCAATTGTTATCATTATAGGATTAATTAACCCTTGCCATTCGACATTGCGAGTTATCACTCCATCGCAACCGGCACACCATCCCCCTCGATCCTTAAATGGAGCCATACCTGCATTTGGCAGGATTCGAAGTTATGAGCAGCCTGTCACTTATTCCATTGGATTGGTACATGATTACAACATTTATGAAGCGATGAAGGCTAGAGATGCACACATTTCACATGCCAATAGGGGAGTTTACTATCACTCTGTAGGATGTGGAGATCTAGTTAGAACTCCTAATCAATGGTCCAGCAATTACATGGAGTACTTGCCTCGATTAGGGTGTGATAGTTGGGGCCTAGTAATAGGGGGCGCATTAGCATGATATGGGTATGTGATATGTTCTGAATGCTCTCACATGACGCCAATGCTAAGTAAATCCATCGATATACACATGCATACATAATGCAATTGCTAGGGAGATTTATCTTTGCTAATAAATCCAACACCCCCGTCCATGTGATGTGATTACCTCTGTTAGAGCATTTTGACATTATTGAGATGTATAGCTGGGGGTCTGCATATCTGGCCTCATCATCGTCAACTTTATATCGCATCATCACCATCAACACACGAGATTGAAAGGGTTGCCATTCTCTTACAGTTATGGGCCTGAGATAGATTTCCTTATATAGCACCCCTTAACCAACACAAACTATATATAGAATCTGGCAATCCATTGGCAACACATGGGAACATAAGGAGGACTGATGTTGATTAGTCGATCCAGCATGTAATGTATATACACATGTGAGAATAGCATGTCGATCGAGTCACTCACATGAAGGGCCCTAGTGGTGTGCATGACGATTATGTACAGTGGTATAGATCAATTAGCCAGCAACATATTGGATGCACGAGGGCTATTCTTGGATTTCTAGTAAGTACAACATCAACACTCCCTAAGTGAATAATTGCATAACCATTTCTTATTTAATTTATGTTTTGTTCTTACTTGCAAGATAAAACGTTAAGGTAAATCTGCTTATCGTTGGATCTGGACACGACCGTGAAAATAGCTACTTAAGGTCTTCATTTCATGCATCGCCACGGGAGGGTAACATTGTATCCGCAAACTTAACAACAAAATACCCAAGAGGTAAAGGTAGAAGCACAACTGATTCTTGCATGGCGAAAGACGGTGAGAAGTCGACGACCTTGAAACTGGGGTGAGACACAATAGAATCCAATATAGGACCAACAGTTGCCAATGAATTCTAATGTGATGTATGATAGCTTAGGTCTAATTTTCAACACATACGAGACACCACATCGACATTCTATAAGTGGTCCAATTCCAACGCCGCCGGCTCCACAAAAGAAATGCTTTTGAAAACAACTTATATACTAAGATAAATTATCAACTCGGCCAACAAAATGGAGTCACATGCCTCGGCAAGCGTTCAACAATACTGCCTAGCAGCATCCAACACAGAAGTCTCAAGCTCCTCCTACTCTATGTCCAAGGCCATCTTAGGAACCAACCAATGCCTTTGCCCGACTAACTAAACAATTCACCAAGGAAAGTAGATAGGATGGGATAGCAACTGATAATTTGTTATTCATTTCGTATATATATGTTCCATTTGAACGATCAAGTTGATGTATTTTAACATTTTGTAATGAATTTCTACGCATCCTTGTTTGATAGATAATGTTAGCATTTTCCCGTTACACATGTAGTGTATAGATATACAATATTACAACTTCGAACATGTGAAAAAAAATTAACAAATTTCTAAAGAAATTAACATTTAATATAACTTCTCAATAAATTACGAAACTATAAATATAAATGCAAAAGAATTGTCAACCTCTATAAAAGATCCCCCTTCTACTATATCAAAATAGAGTCAATGAAGTGGTTGAGGCTTCACCTAAGCTGCAAAATGGAAAAAGCTAATGTTAACATTACAAATGCAATGTAGAACGTCATGAAATGTGTACTGGTATCCATCATTTACCATTATTGTGTCAATGTGGGCATGTTCTTCTATTATGCCCCTTCACTCGACAAAGTCCACATGTGATTTGATTTGGATGCTCCCTAATGTCCATCTTCATGTGGTATCTGTTCCGCCTCAATTTTCCCTTCTTCCATGCGAGGTCTGCCCTTGGGAGTGACAGGAAGTGCACCAGCTCCTAATCCAACTTGTCACCTAATGGCATAAAGTGCGTCCTATATGTGAGCTATTGATGTGTCCATCTATACCAATCAGGTATAGAGTGCGTCATATTGAGCCTTAGTGAGGCAGCTACTGCATAGGCATTGGAGCATGGAATTTCATATATTTGCCACTTTTAGCAACTGCATATGCTGCGAGCGAAGTCAATAATGTGCGTTCGGCCCCCTCCCCTTAACCCACTCGCAATGCGACGATCACCGGTGAGCACTTCGAAAAGTTTGTCCTACCTACTATAGTCGATGACCCTGTGGTTGTTAGCTTATAAACTCCATCTGTCAATTTTTTTGTTGCATATTTGGTGAAAATTCTACTCTTCATCATATTCTTTAAAGCCTTCGAATGCTTCTTGACGAAATACTCTACATAGTTGTAGAACATCTTCTTCACCAAAGTAGTCACAGGTAACCCTTAAACCCCCTTCAACACGGAATTGTAACTTTCAATAATGTTAGAGGTCATATACCCAAACCGATAACAACCATCATAAGCTAGTGTCCATAAATCTAACGACGTATTGTTAAACCAATCCAACTCATCAAGCTTAATCATCCCCACTTACTCCATCACATAATTCAACTTGCAAGATTGTGCTTGTAACCCGACGTAAGTAACTAACCTCTTGCATTGCATATTTTTATGTACTGAGTTAAAGTTGCTCGCAAGGTGTCATAAACAAAACTGCCACACTACAAATGGAGGGCGCTATCCATTAGCTTCTTCTTCAACTGCCGACTTGATGCCTGCGTGTCTATCCAATATAAGGCAAATAGTTTCACGACCTGTATAGTCATCGATAACATATTCCTTCAATTTCCTAAAAAACCAACCCCATGTCTCAGTCGTTTCCTAATCCATGAAAGCGAATGCCAGCAGAAGTATATGGTTGTTACCATCAATGCCACAAGCAATTAGCAACTTGTGAGTATACTTCCCATACAGAAAAATTACGTCAATGGTAACAACTGGTTTAAGGAATCTCCATGCTATAATGTACGACCAAAATGCTTAGAATACCCACTTCAAAGTAGACACCCTAAAGGTAGTTGATCTGCTCTACCCCTAATCAATTCATGTTTCGGGATTTGTATTTTCTATCACTTTTAGAAATTTAGGGATTTTATTAGAAGACTTCTCTCAATTCTCATACGTATGCTCTATAGCCCGTTTCTTCCCCTCTCGAATCCGTCTTCTACTGATCCTATAGCCAAATTCCTATTTGACAACAAAAGTCAGCTTCGCTATCTTCATATAAAAATTGTCCCTAACAAGATTTACAAATTGGCTAGCAAGAAAATTGCAATCTAACTGTGGGTAATCCTAACTAATCAGCAGGTTATTGCATGTGTATGGGCCTTTAAATCTCGTCACTATGAACATACCCTCCAACTTCTTCTTTTGGGCCTAAAGCCTCCATTTACAACCATCATCTCTTCTTAAACAATAAACAGACCATAGCAATAAACTAGACTCCATAATAGTGAAGTTACAATGGTTCTTCACATGGTAAACCTTCACTACTTGAATCACATCTATTTTTGTTCTGAATCTCATGCCCCTGTAGAATCGTCACTACTGCTCAAACCACCGCAAATATTAGTTTGCTCCTGCTTGAAATAAATGTAACTATCATAACCACCAACGTTGTAGTACGAAACAAAATCTCTCACCGCCATGTTTGGTGGTTCAGCTTGCTCTGATTGATATATTGCTTGTCTTGAGTACGTATGTACAATTAGAGAGTCTTCTTTAGTTACTTGACCTCCATCATTTTCACTTTCCCCATTTTCCTCATCTGAACTCTCCTCATTGTCAATAATCTCCTCCTTAACACCCGTTCCTACATCGGAGTCAGTTGCAGTGTCTACTCCCAAATGAACCATGTATAGATCACATATGTCTAGTCATTATAATACTAGAGTAACTACTCTATCTATTTCATCTTCATCATTGCCTTCCTTGAGGGTTCAAATGTCAATCGCTTAGGGTGCATTTCTACAATGTTATGTGACAAATGTGGTTGATTGTTTCTATCGAATGTCTACCTTATGGAGGGGCCTCCCAAATCGTCAAAACTTCTAATGTACAATTGTTATATGCCACGATCTCCATATGATTCAACCCTTTCAATTAAATTTTCAACATCTTTATCATCTTTAATTGTCATCAATGCATAACATGTACTACCCTCATGGAACATAGGATCCTATGAATTATGTCAACCCCACTTCAGTTGGATTGACTTCAATGCTCTAACATATTCTGTATAGAAATTCATTGTAGTTAACATTTTTCTTCCTTTTCAACCTTTTCACCAAATCCCTATCATATTCCGACCCCCAGTTATCATCCATGATATTTTCAAACACATAGATCATCAATTTGACGCAATCACCCATTGTTTTCCTATCTACAGTATATTTAAATTATGAGCTTTTAAAAAATTGATAATTTTAAATAACAATATTGTAAAATTTAGCCCCAAAAAAATAAAAAAATTTCATTTCATTTTTAATTTTAATTTTTTTCCCATTATTTCCCAACAAAAATTTGCAAATTTAATTAACACTATAAAAATTATTTCACAAACTAGATATTACAAATTTCCATCACGATATTTTTTTGTAACAACATAGATAATATTTTCAATTTAATATTTACAAATAATATTAAATTTTTCGTCATAATAAAGTATTATCATACTAACACAAAAATTAATATCGCATGTTATGTATTACAAGATCTAAATCATATCTAACAAACTACAAACTAATAATAAGCTATTATATTTTCTACAAAAAATAACATTACCGCAACATTTTCCTCAATTAATAATATCAAGCATAGTAAAAAAGAAAACTTTAACTTTTTCTACAAAAACATACCACAATTGATTAATCGTTTAATAAATGCTAGATCTTAATGTATTCATTCAAATCTCTCCTTTTCACTCTATACAAACACTTCTTCTTCTTCCTCCAAACGAGAGAAAAAAAAAACATATGGAGTTTGTAAATGAGAAAATTAAAGCAAATATCTTCTATTTCTATATTTATATTATTAAATTTTTATACTGTTGTTGCGTGAGTTACTTTTTACATTAACGGTGAATGATAAAGTAAAAAAAAAAAATGGACGATGGGAATACTAGCAGTGGCAGAACTGAAGGCGTAAACCCAATTACGCCTTCAGTTTTGAAAATTTTCTTAAAACTGAAATTGTAAACCACATTTGCTCAAAACCTATTTTAGAAATAATTATTTTGGATATAATATTTGCAATTATTTTTCAAAAATTACAATATTTTAGAGTGTTGCTCGTGGTCCAACTCCTGAGGTTGATTTTTCCAACTTGGTCCATGCTTAGGTCTTTAAATAAATGTAAAAACTTTTGCATAGGGCGGTGAAAAACATTGTGATACAAGCAAAAAGAAAGAAACAGAACTATTTTTATATGAAAATTTTGGAATAAAGAGTCACTTTGTCGAGAAAAAAACCTAAACAGTGTAAGTTTTAAAAAATATTATGCAAATAAAGTAAGGAAAAACATATTACACAAATAGGTATAAAAAATGCATATAGTGCATGTGTGTGCAATACAAATTTTTTTCTAGACACTACATGAAACAGCCCACAAATATTGGGAAAAAAAAAGAAGAAGAAAAAAAGAACACATACAAAAAAAAATTAATAACTTTGATATTCGGTTTAATAAATTTCAAAGCCTAAAAAAAAAGGGTTATGCAAGTACGCAAATAATAACCTAACACTTAACCTAATTATAACCATTATACATGAGTACAATTAATAGAATCGTAAGATTATAGAAATACTGTAATGATCATAATAATAATCGAAAGTAACTATAGAATAAAATAAATACATATAAAGTTATAATATGATAATATAATCATCAAATCAACCTTTAATTTTAACACGTGCCAAATTATTAAAACTTCACGAGTAGATTTTATAATGGATAAAAATTTTGAAAAGATTAATAACAGTTATTTATAATATATTAACATACTTTAAAGATTTATGTATAGTGAAAATTTTATAACAAATGACAATGGATTTTAAATTACAAAAATAAGAAAGAAGCTAGATCATTAGGTAATTATAATAAATAGGAAGTAAGAATTAAAATTTCAATTGTAGGATGGCTGAATAGAATTTATAAATATATATTTATATTCAAAATATTTTATTTAGTTTACATGTATAAAAATGATAATAACTTAGCTTAGATAATTTAATTAGATCATTAATACATGTGCTAACTAAACCTATAATTAAATATTTTCTTATTTTCATGTATTTGTTTTTAGGTTCTTTTTTTAACATGGAAATCAGATAACCTTCTTTAATAGTGTCGTAGAACTAATGAGAATAGAGGTTTGGTTTTGTTTATTTGCTAATGTGAAGGTAAAAGTGTTGATCGAGATTGTGCAGGGTCGAAGGGGACATATCTAGTCTGTGGAGTAGCCCATCCGATCTCTGCGTTCTAAGGCGAGTCTGGGTGTCCTCCAAGTCACGGAATAGCTTACATGAGCTGAGGGTTATGAGAAGCAAAACATTCAAGCTGAGTTGATAGCATAGAGTTAGACATCACTAGTTGAGCCATCAAGAATAGTTTTATTGCTCTAAAAGTTAATCCGAGCCTAGAGAGAGAGGTAAACAGACTTGTTGTGTACAGTCTGTCATTTCATTTATCATTTTTAAATTTTGTTTGCATATACAAATGTATACATTTAATGCAACAGGCCATGTGATACGCTAATGTTTAGGCAGTCACATCCAAATTGCTCGGAAATTGACAGTGCATGATCGGAATTGTGAATCTGGGTTTTCTTTTACTTCATTATTATTTTTCCGAGGGCTGGTTAAGTAGTTGATTCTTGCAATTTCGTAGAAGTCTTGGTCTTCAGGCAAATCGGAGACTTCAAGGAAGCTGGTTATTATTATTCTTTTTATTTCTCCGGGGACTGGTTAACTAGTTGATTCCTGCAATTTCGTAGAAGTCTTGGTCTTCAGGCAAATCGGAGACTTCAAGGAAGCTGGTTATTATTATTCTTTTTATTTCTCCGGGGACTGGTTAACTAGTTGATTCCTGCAATTTCGTAGAAGTCTTGGTCTTCAGGCAAATCGGAGACTTCAAGGAAGCTGGTATTATTATTCTTTTTATTTTTCCGAGGACTGGTTAAGTAGTCGATTCTTGCAATTTCGTAGATGTCTTGGTTTTCAGGCAAATCGGAGACTTAAAGGACGTTGGACAACGACTGATACCGACCAAGAGACGAAGATATTTACATGGACATTTGGGAAAGTGACGTCCACCATTTGGCGTCACGGACTCTCGATATCAGCATAATCGCATGAGGATTCTTTTTTTTTTTTTTTTCTTGATTTTTTTGGTTCCCTGTCAGACTGGGAATCAGTATGTAACGTCAAAATCTCCTCCTAAAGAACGACGGTTATTGGCCAAAGAGAAACAAAAAGTCAATAAAAAGAACAAACATTTAATTGTGGTGCCTTTATTTGACACTGAATCACTTAACTCCAACAATTGGTTCCATTGAAACTTTAGCTTATAGAAAAAAAAAAATTATGCATATTTAAAAATTACTGCAAAAATTCTTTGCACAATATATTAATATTAACTAATATACCTACATACATACGAGGACTGTAAAAGGCATTTTGGTCTTGCTTGATTGATTTGATTGCTTTAGCCCAAGGAATCGTACTGAATTATTGACTGTCACCTCCGATAGCATTTGTCAAATGGTACTATGGGGAAAAGCACAAACCTGCTGGATGATTCATGGTAACTTGCAAGACCCGTATGAGATACGACTAGTCCTTGAAAAGCTAACCCATCGTTGCTCGTTAATAATTGTATATTAAAGGACGACACTGTAATGAAGTTTCTTCAAGCTGTGTAACCCATTTGAACGTTTAAGCATAGTTGTTATAAATTTATAATATAGTATTAAATAAAATATCTTATGTTTTATTTTATTTACGTATTGTTTATATTACTGAATAAAAATAATCATAAAATACTGAATAAATTATTTATATTTTATAATATCCAAAATATAGTATAAAAATTAAATTTATTAAACAAAAACAAAAAAATCCTTATATAATATTTTGTATATCATATTTAGTGTAATACTTTATCCAAAAACTAAACATTATAAAAATCTTTATTTAGTATAATATACATCAAACGTGGTATAAAAGAGTTATATTATTCCATTTTTCTTATTTAACAATATTCAATGCTCTTTATACTGTTTAATACAGCAATCTAAACACTACCTTAATATTTTATTCAATCTACTTTTGATAGAGTAGAGATTTGAATCTAATCTTTCTAAATGCAATTTGTTTTAATTTTTGTTTGATTCAGTTCGAATTACTTTCTCTATTTATTTAATAATGCTAATAATTACCTTTTTTACTAAATATTGATATTTAAATTAAAAAAAATTAAAACTATGTAAGGAAAATAATGCTTATTTATTTATTTTAATTATTTACTTATAGAATCTAAGAATTGTATATAAGATAAAGTCAAATATCTATTTTTTTATAATATTTTTAATAAATCAATAAAACTATGGATTAGCATCCCTACTCCCTTGTACGGAGTTTGTTATCATATTGAAAAAATTTATATCGTAACCATATTGGCCAAGTAGTCTAAAACTAATTAGAAGCTTATATATGTTTAAGATAAATAGAAAACTTATCACATTTAATGAAAATTTTATTTTTATAAGATTTTAACAATATTAAAAATTTAAATAGAGAAAAAAATTGAAAATCCAAATAGAGAAATAAATAAATATTGAAAACTAAATTATACTTTCTTCATATTTTTATCAACAGTAAAATTATTGTATAAAGGTCTTAAAAAGAATGTTTTTGAAGACTCCCTCCATCTAAATACCTAATTTTATATATAAAAAGATTAAATATATAAGGAACACATGTATAAGTTATAAAATAGACCTTAATCCTCATTTTTTAAAAATTATTATTTATTAGAAAAAAAATTATTATTCGTAAAGTTATAAAATAGACCTTAATCCTCATTTTTTAAAAGTAAAGAAATGGTTTGAAGAGACCTAATTATAAGATTGCATCTTCACTACAAGTGAATGGAAATGAATTATATCAATTTATTTTTTATTTTAATTTATTGATTTAAGATTTTATTATTTATAATTAATAATTAAAATTAAGAAAACAAATAATATAATATGATATTTTTAAAATCTAAATAATTTTAATTATTATTTTGTAAATTAAAAAAAATCCAAATCTGATATAAATACATGGAGATTTGGGGGATTCCCCGTAATCGACGATTGCTTTACTTTATTTATTGAATGTAAATTACTATATCACATCATATCATTTCAACAATCTAGTGGCAGCAGTAGTGGTACGTACTGTCAATCAATTCGTAACACTCACATCGCATTGGGCTTGCTGTTTGCTTTCCATTAAAACCCGCAAGACGCGGTATCGAGGTACAGCTCATCCCCGAACAGCCACCCAGCTCTGGAAAAATTAAATAGGTTTCAGATTTAATCTAATTATTTGTTTTTTTTTTGTATTTCTGTATTTATTTATTTTTTTAAATAAACTTTTAATCATTAATATTTATACTTTTTATTTAAATATTACACTTTGTTTTCTATTTCAATCCTTAATATTTTCAAAAATTTAAAAAAAAAAATCATTAACTCTATCGAGCTTTCTCCATCTACGTAGATACATATTAATTTCAAATTGATTCGTAATAATTAAATTAATAAAATAATAATATTAAATATATTTATATTATAATATAATAAAAAATAATAATTAAAAATAAAAAAAGATTGAAAAAAATTATATCGTAACGCCAAGTAGTCTAAAACTAATTAGAAGCTTATATATGTTTAAGATAAATAAAAAACTTATCACATTTAATGAAAATTTTATTTTTATAAATTTTAAAAATATTAAAAATTTAAATAGAGAAAAAAATTGAAAATTCAAATAGAGAAATAAATAAATATTAAAAACTAAATTATACTTTCTTCATATTTTTATCAACAGTAAAATTATTGTATAAAGGTCTTAAAAAGAATGTTTTTGAAGACTCCCTCCATCTAAATACCTAATTTTATATATAAAAAGATTAAATATATAAGGAACACATGTATAAGATGGTATATTTACAGTTTGTATCTGCGACAAAATAAAATAAAAAGGCTAAATGAAAGTCTTTAAAAACCCCACTCATATTTACCATCACGAGTAGCTCTCTACATCATGCTTACAAGGTTAGGGCGCGACACCTGCGGACCAGTTTCAAGGACTTCAAACGTTTCCATTTATGATCTTCTTTCATTAATTTTTTCACGTTATATTACTTATTTGGAGAAACTCGATTCTTTTATATATATATATATATGCTAAAGTAACCACATGTTTTAAGAATTAGATCTGCACAATAGGTTCCTTGCATTTTTTATTTTTATTGGAGTTGTCAAATCTAATTTTGCCCATTAAGAAAATTGTTTGAGCAATTTTTTCTCTAGTAATAACACACATGTTCCTCATTCTCACTTCTAAGGGTTATATTAAAGTTATGGATGAACTAAATCAAGTCAAATGGTATGAAGATCAAGTTTAGCTCGGAAATTCAAAATTTCAGACTTTTTGTTTAAATTTTTTAGTTCGATCTCATCATTCAAAAGGTACTCAAAATACTTGGATTCAATTCAACTAAACTTGTTTGGATTTAATTATTTAGAAATATTGATACTTGTTTTAATTAAATTTATTTTAAAAATCATAATCTACTCAGAATTTGATTAAACTCGATATATACTTAAATTCAATTTGAGTTCGTTGAATCAAATAGGCTCAAAGTCAAGCTTAGCTAAAAATAAATAAAAAATAAAAAACACTAGTCAAATAACTCCTACTCAAGTCTCAAACTTAAAGCAAATGCCGAGGTTAGTTCGACACACTTTCTAATAGACGGATACCCATGTCCAAACTGTTTGAATGAGCACGACACGCGGGCTTCGATGTTTTTAGTCGGCTCGGCATCGCTCTCTTTTAACTGTTGGGCCAAAACTCATCGTCATCGACAAAGTCACCGTGGCTGCGGCGTGCAGGCGTGGTAATCCGAATGATAGGTTCATGAAATGGAAGACAATCGGATCATGAGCCTTTTTAAAATGTAAATGTGATCCATGTTCTTTTCTTTTCTTTCTTTTTTTTTTATTGGGCCTGAAGCATGTGATTTTAGGCCTGCCAAAGGCCTCCGCAGAATGATGATTTGTGGGCCTTTGCTGAGGGCACGTTGCTAATCCTTTAAATCATATAAGATACCAGAACTCCCTTACATATTAACATTATAAATAGTTCTTCTTTTTTTTTTTTTTTCAATTGGTGCTTTAGGTATGGCATGAGCAATTCCTAGAGCTCGCTCCTCCTTACTAAATTCTAGAAGAAATACCTCCTCTTGAAACATCTCAACTTCAAAATAACTTTTCTTTTCCTTTTTGTTTTTTTTTTTTGGCCATTATAAAAAATAAATAATAATATTTCATATTGACTAGATAGAAAATTTTAAACTAGACTACTTGTGTAAGATATTACGTTAACTTTTTTTTTGTATGAAATACAAGGATTTCAAGTATTCTAACCTTATGCTATATGACTTTAAGAGTAATAGGTTTTTGAGCTTGTGGACGAGGATCAAATGGTAGTGTATAGCATAAGGCTAACCTTTAGATGCCTAAAACTTTGTTTTTAGTGTAAGGAGCTCAATAACATTGCAGCTTATACACCAAACTCAAAATTACCATCTCATGTTACAATCAATTTACTTAATGGAAATTCTTTAAAAAATGATATCATTAGAAAAGTAAAGCTTTATTAAAACCTTACCTTATCACATATTATGTTTGTTCCTCAATTCTCGTGTAGCCTATTATTAGTTCAACGATTAGTTTGTGATAAATCATTACAAGCTGTATTTGATCCCTTTATGTGTAAATTCTAGGACCCGATATTTAGTAAAGTCATGGCTTCGACAAAGGCAACCAATAGATTATATTACTTAGTTCTAAACTCAATAATGGTTCTGCTGATCTAGTTCCTTCTTGTCAATGTTTTGTCCGTTCTAGTATGAATGCTACACACAATAGATCAATTCATTTGATTCACAATCGTCCAAGACACACTTTTGTATCCAAGTTGCAACATTTAAAAATTTGTAAACATTTGGATGTTAATAAATTTCTTTGTAATACATGTCAAGAAGAAAATTTTCATATTTTACCATTTCCAAATAGTTCTAACTCCACTTCTTTTGTGTTTGAGTTACTTCATATTGATGTTTGGAGCTTATATTCTCTCACTTCTTTAGACAATGCTAGGTTTTTCTTAACCATTGTTAATAATTATACTAGAGTAACATGTATGTACTTACTACACCATAAACATCAAACTTTTTCTGTTCTTGATCAATTTTTTCCGATATGTTCTCAACCATTTATCTATTACTCCAAAGGTTATATGAATTGATAATGAAGGAGAATTCATGTCTAAAATTTGTCAATTCATAACCTTGGAATAACACACAAACACACCATTCTCTACAATCCACAACAAAATGGGACAGTTGAGAGAAACATTGTCATTTGTTAGACACCTTTAAAGATCTTTAAATTCATGCAAACTTACCAAAAACCTTCTAGGGTAAATGTATACTTACAGCTACTTTTTTTGAAAAACAAAATGCCTATATCCAATCTTAGATGGAAATCACCCTATGAAATGTTATTTTACAAATCACCAAACTATGAAAATCTACGAGTAATGGGTTATTTATGCTATGTTGCACAACTTTCACCAAAACTCGACAAATTTGATGATAAAGGTGTTAAATGTGTATTCCTTAGTTATGTTAATAAACAGAAAGGATAAAAAGTCTACAACCTTTTTTCTAAGCAAATAAGTAGAGATGTTATTTTTTTTAAGGACATATTTCCTTTCCGAGATCATTCTTTTCCAAATTCTTATCTTGATACACCTTCATTTTCTCCCAAAATTTCTATTTTGTTTAAATCACCTATACATGTTTTTTCTTCTCCTGACTTAGATACACTTGCTTAATCTAAGTCGATTCTATCTTTTGAAATTTCACCTACTATTATTGATCAATTTCCTATCGATCTACCAAATAATGTAGCTTCTTCTAATATTTGAAGGTCTTCTAGAATATGAAAGTCCCCTTCTTGGCTTCAAGATTTTGTACATTTAGCTAAGTCTAATATGGTTACAAACACTACTTTACGAAAACCAATTACCTTCTCTAACTTCCAATAACACTAACTATCCTTTATTTGATACTCATTCCTTTGCTAAATATCCATCAGATTTTGTTGTGTCATTAGTTAATGTGTTAACTATAAAAGAGCCATCCCATTACTCTCAAGCAGTTAAGTAAAAGGAGTGGATTCAAGTTATGGAACGAGAGCTTACTACTCTTGAATCTAATGATACCTAGGAAATTACTTCCTTCCCTAAGAGAAAAAAAAAGCCATTGGTTCTAAATGAATTTATAAAGTGAAATATCGACCTAATAGAAGTGTAGAAAAATATAAGGTATGACTAGTAGCTAAAGGATATACACAAGTAGCAAGTGTAGATTTCCATGATACTTTTTCTCCAATTGCAAAGTTAAACGCTATCTGCATTATCATTGCTATTGCTGTTGCTATTGCTTATTCTTGGCCTTTACATTATATAGATGTTAACAATGCTTTTTTACATGGTCATCTTAACGAGGAAATCTACATGGTGCCTCCCAAGGGATATGATAAAGTCCAAAGAAATCAAGTTTGTTGTTTGAAAAGTCTTCATGTGGCCTTAAACAAGCTTCTTGACAATGGAATATTGAAATATCAAGTTTTTTAATCTCATGTGGTTTCAATCAATCGAAAGATGATCATTCTTTATTCATACAGTAGTCCTCTATTGGTTTTGTTGGGGTACTACTGTATGTGGATGATATCCTAATTACTGATTCCAATGTGTTTGCCATCAATTCCTTAAAGAAGAAATTAGATGTTGTATTCACTATAAAGGATTTGGGATTAGCCAAGTACTTTCTTGGTCTTGAAATCTATCGAACTAACACTGGTTGTTTGATTGATCAACAGAAATTTCTGCTAGATGTGCTTGAAGAAGTTGGTCTCACTATTACCAAGCCAACAAAAACTCCCCTGCTTATTAGATTGAAGCTTGATAATGAACATAGTGATTTGCTTGATGATCCTACTCCTTTTCAAAGACTTGTCGATCGGCTATCCTATATTAATTTTACAAGATTAAACATCAATTTTGTTGTTCATCATCTTAGTATGTTTTTTATCCTAAGCTGTGTGTTACATATGCGCAAGTTGCTTTACATGTCTTACAGTTTCTAAAAAGGCACCATCTCATCCTAATTAATTTATCCTACCAACAATGATTTGTCTTTCCATGCATTCTTTGAACCTAATTGGGCGGCTCACATTTCAAATCAAAAATCTATTAGCAAATATTGTATCATGTTAGGACCGACCTTAGTTTCTTGGAAAACAAGAAACAAATAACCATGTGAACCTCCTCAGTTGAAGCAGAGTATCATAGTCTTGTAGCAGCTACTAAGGAGATCTTGTGGACTTCTTACGTTTTAAGAGATCTACATGTTCCTATCAAGCATCATGTTCCTTTGAAGTGTGACAATAAATCTACACTTCTCATAGCTACTAATCCTTACTATCACACCCAGGCAAAGCATATTGATATCGACATTTACTTTGTTTGTGACCATATCACATCCAGTTTAGTGTTTGCTGTTTTTGTTCCTTCCAAGTTTCAACTTGTAGATATATGTACAAAGTTTCTTCCTGAATAGCTAATTATCTTCTTAGGATCCAAGTTGGGGCTTTAAGAAGCACCAACTTGAGAGGGGGATGAAGAGTTTATATCATGTACATGTGTCTGTTATCTATTTGTCTAAATGTAGTCCAAATGTTATATTTTTATTGATTGATTAATTAGTTAGCATGTTCCTTTGTAATATATATATTTAGCAAGTCTTATATAGTAGAAGGAGAACCTATGAAATAGAGTTTTTGTTATTACTTCTTGTTGAACTTTTTTTCATGAACTCAATTACTGTTGCATCTCACGGATTTGTGAACTACTTGAAAAAAAAAAGAAAAATAAATAAGTTTTGTGTTTGATTTGCTACGTTTTATACCTACCTTTATTTAGTGCAACATAACATGAAAACAGTTAGTACAAGAGAGACGACCGAGAGACCCACAATGTTGGTGATTTCAAACACAAGCCTGGCGAGGATGAAGCGAAAAGCAGCATTAAGTTAAGCAAAATTATGGACTATTAGGACAAGGACACGAGGTCCATCAAAGTTTCTCGATAAAAATGTCCGAAACATCACCAGCAATCCTCCTTATATTCTCATTGGTATGCCCATCCGACATATTATATAAAGATATCTGTCTTTTTCTATTTTAATTTTTAACCCCAATTTCGTATCTCCATTCATGTCACATCACGCATGTCCTATTATTATATAGAATAAATAAAAAGATCTCATCAAATTCTATATAATATGCCTTATAATTTACAGAGTATACAACCTTTGAAACCTAAAACATGGGTTGTTTAACTGCACTTTTCTCATGAGGGTAAATTATAAAAATATGGCTGTGTTTTAGGTTATTTATATTTTGTTTTTAAAAAAGAAGTAATTTTTATTTTTTTAATTTTATACTAATAATAAATTATGATAGATGTCAATATTTTATTGATTAATAAATACTTAATTAAATAAATTAATATTAGTAAACTATATAATTTAGTAAAAAATATAAAAAATCTAGAAAATAAAAAAGAAAGTGAAAAACAGAAAAAAAAAGGGAAACAATTGAATTGATAGTAGAATATTGACACATGTCATTTTCGCTGTTGATACAAGATTAAAAAATGCAATTAACCTCTTTATCACAAAAAAAAAAAAAAATCTTTACGAATAACTCAAAACATATATTACTTTTTTGTAATTTACGCTTTCCATAATTAATATTATGACACTTCATTTCTAATTAGGTAAAGAGATGAAATAAAAAATAGACTCAAATTTTGTTACAATCGTGCTTGTACAATCATTTCATATATATTAAATTATTTGTTTTTTTCTTGGCCAACACAATAATTTATAGAAAATCGAGATGAGAGAATGGAACCGCTCTAGTTATGTTCAACAACATTGTCCATACCATGTGAACATAATTAAGGGTTCCTTTGCTTTAGACATTATATAAATGATCTGAAACACAAAAAAAAAAAAAAAAAAAAAAATTCATACTCCTCAATCTTAATTGAAAGTATCACTTAATAAGTTCAAATCTAGCTTAATCAATATCGATCAAAGTGAACCATTTACATAAAAATATTTTTCTTTTAATTAATTTATATTAAACTGGAACTTGATTCAAACACGTTAACTTTCAATATATAATAGATATTCGAATGGGTTCAAACTTAATAAAATATTAAAATGATTCAAACTCAAACTTAACTATACCTAAACTAAATTAAAACAAATATCAAACTTGTGAGTTGGCTTGCTTCGTTCGAGTCCTGCAATCCTTTCTGTCTCTTCAAATTTTGAAGAAAATAACGTAGCATCTCGGGACCAGTAACATGTGGTGGAGTGGTCATAGACTTTCACACTCCAATCCAAGCCTTTTCCTAGAACAACATATATTCTAATGGCATGAGCGAGCCAGTTGGACCATTTTTGCCGCTTTTGGACTCTTTTGCCGCTCATTCTTCTACACAACTCATGTCCTGAATGCAGATCGATGCCCAGTTTTTTTTTTTTTTTTCTTTCCCTTTTTTATTTTATTAATTAATTATTCCATCCACAAATCAGATCCACATGCGTACAGTATTGTTATTCTTTGTTATGAATGAATCCTATTATTTTCGTTTTTTCTATGTTAATTTGTATATTATTTTACATCGACTTCTACGATATCTTCTCGAGGTAACTTCTAACACTTATTCATATCCCGGATATAATATAATAAAATTTTATGTAAATTAATCTTCGACTAATGTAGCATTGGTGGTGAATTCACACAATACTACAAGTTCTTAGGCTAAACACGAATTTTTTAATGTGGCACTTATAAAGTTAATCTTTAGTTATGTTGGTAGGACTGGTAAATCTGTATCAATTATGTCTTTAATTTATTTATTTGAAATATGACATTTAGAAAGCTTCTAATCCAAAATTTGTCTATTTATATTTCAAACTTGATGTTCGAATAAATTATCTTTTCATATTTCATCATATTTTGGTGAAGATAGTGATTTGAGAATGAGGGTTGGAAAACAAAAACGATGTATTTGATGAGAGAAAATGTTAAAGAAATATATTATATTTATTGAAAAAAGATTTTTTTTTTTGGTAAAACCTAATAAAATAAAAAGTAATTTTATAAGAGGGGGTATCTATTTTTTCAAATTTTTGATATGTTATTTTGACAAATGCATTATTTAAAAATTGTTCAAAAAGATAAAAACAAGGCTAACCAAAATGCCTCTTTATCTAAATATGCAAAATGGTGCAGCATTTTGTGTCAAATGTTATCTTCCCTATGAAATAGTAACATAATGGGCTTCCAACCAAGGACAATTTAATAAAAGGGGAAATAAATGTGGATCCTACCTATATAATGTAGAATGAAGAGGATGAATCTGTGAAGCATGTGTTTCTGGAATTGTAGAGTGGCCTCGAATATGTGGAGAGAGATGGGATGCTTGGTAGAACAAACCAAGGGGAATATTGAAGATTAGATTAGACAAAATGCATACAAGAGACAAGTTTCCTGGAAGAAGAAAACATTTTTAGGGATAGTAAAATTTTTATTTGCACTTTGGGCAATGTGGAGAGAGAGGAATTGTAGAATATTTAACAATGGAAATTGGAACATGGAGTGGAAAAAGCAAGCAAAGGTAGAAGTAGAGGAATGGTGGGCCACAAACAGAAGTAAGAAGGTAGGAGCCTTGAGAAATTCTTTCTCAATCAAATGGAGACCATCGGATGAAGGATAGATAAAAATCAATAGTGATGGTGCGGTGTCAATGGATGGAAGAAAAGTAGGTATAGGTAGAGTGTGTAAAGATGAGCATGGAAGGATCTTAGCTGGTTTCATTAACAGAATGGCTGGCACATCACCAACAGAAGTGAAATTGAGGGCCATTGCAAAAGGAATCCGATGGGTGAAAGAGAAGAAGCTGGAAATGATAATAATTGAATCAAATTCCTTCGTGGCAATAAAGTTTATAGAAGATGAGAGTGTGAATAAAGAGTGGTGTTCTTGTAGTTCGAGAACATGTACAGAACTTGCTTCAAATTTTAATGATGTCGTGTTTTGCAAGGCTCCTCGTGAAGAAAACATTGCAGCAAATGGCCTTGCAAAAGAGAGTCTGCGACTAGGCAAAGATGTTGTTTTTGGGACTAACTTTTCAGCAAGTTTTCGAAAGATACCATTGCAAAACAGTGTGTGCTTGCAAGATAGTAACACTAGTGTTTGGAGTAATGCAAATGTATGTAGAGATACTGTTAGCCATGGGTCTTAAGACATGAAGTTGTTTTGTTGGTGTTGTTTTCCTTTGTATGCGGAGTTTGATTTTATAATAATGAAGTCACTTGATTCCATCAAAAAAGAAAAAGAAAGAAAAAACCACTATAAAAGTACCATGGCTCAACCAAATAGCAAAACTAATTAATGTTTGATTGATTGTTTTCTTTACCTTGGATACTCTAGAAAGATAATAGCACCCTCAAAAGTTAAGATGATCGATAATTATAAGTAGAACATCATTATGATGATGAAAGTAAAAAATTGTGATTACAAGGTGAAATCAATCCTTTTAAAAAATTAAAAGATTTTTCTTGATAAGATACACCATCCTTGTTATCAGAAGAAAAATCACATTATATATCTCGTTATCAATATTTGCAATCTTTAGCATGATATAATTAGAGGTGTAAATAAATCGAACTAAATAAAATAGTATTGAGCTCACGCTTATCCAAAAATTCAAGGCTAGATCTCAATACATAGCACTACTTCATAAGTTCAACCTCACTCAATTAAGCTCATTTAAGAACAATTATTTAAAAAATTATATTTCTTTCAATTGAATTTATATGAAAGTTCATATTTAGTGAGTATAACAAAACTCAATGTATACTTAGTTAGACTCACAATCTCATTCAATCAAACAAATCTAAGCTGGCATTTAACTCAATAATAAATTTGACCTTAGTTTGAGTAAAAGTTTTAGAGTTTGAACTCAATTCTAACTCGATTAAATTTATAATTTTAAACTTGAGTTTAAGTTGAAATGGTACTTAATGAGTTTGACTCAATTTTTCTTAAAAAAGAAAAGAATTTTATTTAATTAAAACTGTATCAATATTGTTGGTATATATATATATACACACGTTAATATCCAAACTCAATTCAAATTCAACAATATTTAAGTTCCATTCAAACTAGATTGGTCTTTTGAGTTAATTGAGCAAAATTTGATGAAGCTCGAGCTTAAGTTCGAGTAAACTTCTAGTTAAAAAAAGAAGAAGAAGAGTATAAATAAAAGTAAAAAGTTCTTTTTAATTCACTTACTAAAGAGTATCCGAACATCATTAAATGAATACACATATCTTTAAAAAAATGCAAGTGCACGTATAGTTTTATATGCTGTTATCAACGTGTAGTAAATCTCTGTACGTAATCACGTTCATACGGACGCACCACATTTTTGGAAAGAGTAAAAAGGCATTTTATGGACCTCGAAAGTCAGTACTTCTTATCGATGTATGACCTGTAAAGGACGCTCAGGAAACTACAATTATGGGGATTGGGAACTCGAAATTGAGAATACCATAAAACAATACAACGAATTCAGCTAACAGCATACTGTGGGAGCGCATGTGATGTTAGGACATCTAAATATAGCTACTGTAGGGGTGAGCATCAATCCAAACATGCTAAACTCAAAATCTACCATATTTTGCATGACATTTACCTAGGTTTGATATAAGAGAATGAATTAATAAAAAAGAAAAAAAGAAAATACTAATATAGAGGAAAGAAATTATGAGAGGAATACATTCCTTTTAATGTGTTTGAAGAATGAAAAGAAAAAAAAAATGGGCCTCAAGTAGAAAGATCCTTCTAATTTCCTTTTCTATCCATTTTTCCTCTTAAACATGGGAATTATAAAGTTTCCCCCATCTCCATTCCTTCCATCTGCTTTCCATCATCTCAAACAAAGTGTTAGGGTTTAGGATAGTATTAACATAGTGCGGGAGGCTTTGGTAGTAAGTTTTCAATATCAAACATGCTATGTGTACATACTATAATATATGATATAATACTATATCGTGAAATCCGTATTTGTAAAGGCTTTAATTTTCAAAGTGCTTTATAATTAATCAATAATCATAAAATGTTACTAATGAATTTAATTAAATGTGTAAGTCACAATGACATCTCTTGAATCTTTTAAAAAATTGTTGGTAATTGAAGTATCCATCTTAAATGCAATACTACTAAGTCGATCTTTTATATCAAAGATGTCCATTCATCTCTTATTTAGACCCATATTAACCATTAAATATCAAAGTAGTCAAGATAAATTCCAAACTAGATTTTGAGTCTACCTAAATAAACAATTAAAAGAAGCATGTGTTACATAAAAAAAATTGAGTTAGTATTGCATTTAAGGAGATTTTTTTAGACAAATGTGGTATTTTGGGGAGTTATTTAGTATTTACAATATTGACGGATTATTTATCAATTTATTAAAATTTAATGAAGTAATTTATAATATTTAAAATTTTAAGGATATATTTCCACTCTTAAGTCAAAGTTTAGAAAGATTATTTACATTTTTTCTTTATTTTAGTCAAATCTATCTGGTATCTCCTATTTAAATCAATATCTATTCTATTCTATTCTATTTATTTATTTTATTGTGGTTTTCATTGAAATTCATTTTGTCTGCAAGCATCGTAAATTATCTTAAAAAGCTGCATGTAATTACAAATTAGATCTAATGATTTTAGGCATGAATTCCTATAATATTCTATTAAATAAAAGGTACCAACTAGCCCTAGTTATACAATCGGAAATAACCCCCGAAACAAATAAAATTTTTACAAGAAAAGAGTACAAAATGATGATGATAGTGTTATGTTAATCCTCTAATATACCGTGACACACCACATATGTTATCATTCCTTTATAAAATAATAAAAAAAAAATAAATAAGAAGTGGTTAGGCTCAATCTAAGTGCTAAACTTGATTCTTTTCCAATATTTTTAATTTTTACTAACACATATTTTAGCTTAATTCCCTTTTCTCTCCTTCACATTATACAAACGTTAGATTGATAAATTTTAGATGGTTTTCGAGTTATACTTTTACAATCCCCACTGCATTTTGTTACGGAAGAATATTATATATTATATATTATTTATTTTTAAACTAGCATATGCGTATCCAGAATACGTGTATCAAAATAAAGCTAGCATTGAATATTTGGAATATTGAATGAAAACAATTACAATGTTTAATTACATGAAGATTAAGACTTAGAAACATAAAGGGGAAAAAAAGTTATAAATAAAGCACCAAAACCATTGAAATCTTGCCTTCATGAAATAATTAAGATAAAGGGTAAATTACAAATTTAGTCATCAACATTTATTATTTTTTCTATTTTGGTTCTAAATGTTTAATTTTTTGCATTCAAATCTTGAACATTTATAAAAATTTACACACGAATCTTTTTAGTAACAAAGTTAATTTTTTCGTTAGAAAATAACACGTGGCACGATCTAATTGGTGCCACATGTCAATTTTAATGAAAAAATTAACGGCAAACTAACGGTGGACTAGTTTGAAAACGTTTGCAAACATTGATGACTGAAATAGAAAAAAATTAATTTTTTAGAATTAAAATAAAAAAATATAGTCAATGTTAAAAATTAAATTTGTACTTTTTCTATTAAAATGATGACACTCTTTATAATTTATCTTCTTCATTATAAGTCTCACCATAAACTACAAAAATAATGAAAAAACATTGTAATAAATATAAGAAAGATATGGATTGTGGAAAAAGAAAAAAGAAAAAGAAAGGAAAAGAATGAAAGAAAGACATAGACTATCTTTTAAATTATTTAAAGGTGGTTTTAAAAAGACATAATACATGATGAAGGCCTAACAAAAAACTTCATGTCTCTTCTATGGTTTCTCAAAATCCAACAAAGCATATATTTAAACCTAGACAGTACTTAATCACAACAAATTAACTAACTTAATGACAACCTTAATAAAATTATTATGAATACTTCTTCTATTATTAATTACATAAAAAAAAGGAATTAACCCTAATTTTAACCGAAGGACGAATAGATCATATCAACAATCCTTGGAGTGAAAATATCTTCATAAATGAAATCATGTTTGTCTTCATTATCCCATCCAAGCCTATTTTTTTTGTGCTATTAAAATCGCGATAATTTTAAATTTTATGTATATAAAGCCTAAATAAATTTAATTAAATTGAATTAAAATTAGATGAGTATTACTTTAAATTTATTTTGACCTTAAAAATATATATTCAATTGAATTTTATACTATATCAAATCAACTTAACTTATTTATAACTTTAAAAGTATTTATTTATATATAAATGATGAATTAAAGTAATTAATGTTTTATAACTCTAATGCAATGCCACTATTGTAAACTTACTATTGCAAAATGGTATGAAATATTTATATTATAAAAAGATTATTTAAATAAATAGAAAAAGGCATTAAAAATCCTAATATACACTTTAATAATATAAATAACTACATCATAATGATGATAGAATCCATCACGGGTTATGGTTTTATCGAGCGTATCACTCGTGCATGATTTGTCGAAGGAATATTCAAAATTGTAAGTCTCATTCGGTTAGATCGAGGCTAAGTCTAAAGTTTAAAATTTAAACCTTAAACCTGCTCTAAAATAAAATCCCCACAGGTGTCTGGTGAGCTGTTTATTAATGATGCAAATCCCCGACACACACGTGTAACCAAATGTGACAACCTGTTACTGCAAATTAAGAAACTTCCCTTAGTTTCTATATATATATATATATATATATATATATATATTAATAAAACCGATTGCTATCAGATTTATAGAGTTGTCCACAAAATACATGAAAAAAGAACTCCAAATGAGGAAAGAAAACTATCCGATCTATTGGCAAATTATCTAAATTTAATTTTATGTTTATGTGAGTCCATAAAAGTTTATTAAAGTAAATTTAAATTTCACATATTTAACTTGATTTGCTTACTCATTAATAAGTTCAAATTGAGTTTAATTGTTTATCAAGTTAAAATTGAATTTGATTATCATATTAATTATATATATATTTAGGTTGATTGAGTACAAATGAATTCTTTTAAATCTAGCTCAAACCCAAGATTTTAAGTTCAATCAAACTCTAATTATAAAATATTAGATCGATTTTATTTGAATTTTGATATTTTATGTTAAGTTAAATTTAATATTTTGTCATTTCAATACGATTAGATAAATTAAAGATAAGTAGGTAAATTATAGTGGACGGAAAAATAAGTATATCTAATTCTATTCGAGTCAAATGAAATTCACGTAGACTTATTAATTAAAAAAAATTGTTGAAGTAAATATTATTAATTAAGAAAAATACGTGCACCTATACATTTCGACTAAATCACCCTCTTTCAAAATAGTAAATATTATATTATTAAAAGAGGAAATATGTAAAGACAGAAACAGGTGGATAATAAATAATAGCAGGACAGTGACGTGACAAGTAAGAGTGACCACAATCCTGGGGACAAATGCATAAGACAAATAGCTCCGTCTATCGATATCCCCTCATATAATAATCCCAAAATTAAAAAATAAAATAGGTTAATTGCAATTACAGTTTCATTTAAAAAAGAAAACAAAAAAAGGGGCAAAATTCCTAAGGTTCATGACTCGAAACTAAATGCAACCGGGAACCGAGATCTCTAAATTCGGAATTGGCCCAACACTAACCGGTCTAGTGGTTGATTACTTTTCTGCCCTGACAAGTTAAAAATATTTATTCCAACAAGGGAAATCGCATGAATATTTATCGAAATGTTCATTAAGGATGCTTTTTATATTTTTTGTACTTTTACGTTTTATAAAGCATATAATTAACATTAAAGTATATAATTTTTAATATTTTATTTATATCTATTCACATCAATTTATATCTTATTTATTTTTATTTCATAATTATGATAAAAATATAATAATAGAGGAATGAAAATTAAAAATAAAAAAATTCTAAAACATATTTTACTTATTAAAAATAAAATAAAATTTTACTAAGCCTTTATGATATAGTGATATGAATATTGATTTTTTATGTTCAAATCCTCTCTTGTTATAATTACTTAAAAAATAAAATTTAATAAATTAAAAATTTGTCTAGAAAACATTAAAAAAAAAAAAGAAAATGAAAATGAGAAAAACCAGTCTTTGGACTTGGGAGTGGACCCAGCAAGTAAATGGAAAGTGTAACCGTAATTTGCCTAATAAAATAGAATTAAAAAGGAAAAAAAAAGTTAAAAAAGGAAACATAAAATTAATATCATAATGTCACTTTAAGTCTCTCTCCAATGCCTTCCTGTTCTTCTTCTCTCACCCCCTTTCTTCCATCTCCAAAAATAAAATCCAAACCAAAAGGTGTTGAATAGAATAGAATGTTTTTCTTCTTCTGATTTTCTCAGACACACACACACAGAGACAAAGTGTAAGTAAGTGATGGGTGGAGTTACTTCATCCATGGCAGCAAAATTTGCTTTTTTCCCACCAAACCCACCATCCTATAAGCTAATTACAGACCATGCCACTGGTTTATTGCTCTTAGACCCTTTCCCGCACCGTGAAAACGTCCACGTTTTACGCCTTCCGACTCGGCGAGGGACGGAGATCGTAGCCGTTTATGTTAAATATCCAATGGCTACGACCACCCTTCTTTATTCCCATGGGAACGCTGCTGATATTGGACAAATGTATGAGCTTTTCATTGAATTGAGTAAACACTTGAAAGTCAATCTCATGGGGTAATTCCCCTTTCTCTATCCTCTTTTAGTGTTTTTTAGTCTGTATTTGTTGGATATTTATTGGGCTATGGAGATATTGAGTTTGAGTGGTTTATTTCGTTGCAAGTTCCAAGCTTTGTGATTTTGTCAATAGTTACTTCACTGCAAGGTCAAATTTACTGAGTAGCGTGTAAATTGTATCGCGGAATAGGTTCCATGGAAACAAGGTGAGTGTAAAGGCTTAAGTGTTGTTGTTTATTATGTCAATTAATTGAAAGAAATGTGCTTAGTGGCCAATTAATTTTAGGGCACCATTTTTTTTGAAAATTTTGAACTCTGGAGGCTAGCCACCCCACCACCAACAACCCACCATCTTTCGTCCCTGTGTGGATGTGGTAAATGATGCGGGCAGTATTTAGAGGTGCTAGGTGGCAGCTGCAGTGGCTAATTAGTGGTGGTAGTGTTTAATGTTCGGATTGAAGTTGATAAAGAAATGAGGGAAATGGAAACCGGTTTCCAATTGAGCTAGTATTTTCTGTTTTCCAGATCCACAAAATATTTTTGGTTAATTGTTCAAGTTTGTGTTGGGTGATTTAGGAGGGGTTTAGATTCATAGGGTGTGGACAAATGAATGGATCATAGCTACTGCCTCGTTTGTGGCTTCTTTTTACTGGGCTTGTTCTGATATATGTATGTAGTAGTATGGATATTATTGTGTGGATTTGTTTCTATTAGCTTATGAAGAGCCATGGCCTTGGAGAGGTACTTGTTTGGATATTGGAGTATTTGAGAAAACTTTTCCCTTTGAATGAATTGGATGGTTTTTAGGCCTTGTTTGTTAATTGTGGAACAAAATTTCGAGGAATCAAATTTTGTAGTGTTAGCATGAGAGCTTGATGAAGATGCAGGATAGGATGGTAAAAAACTACAACAACATGACTCCTGAATCTTTTGGAAGTTGATTCCTCTATTCTATTTCTTATTAGGATTCCAAGCAACTGGTAACTATAGTCATACTTTTTATCATCCTACCCACATTTGCAGTACTCTTGTGCAAAATGTTATAAATTTCTGCTTCTTCAACCCTACTCAAAGAAATTAACCAAACAAGGTTTCATAGATGAAGCGTATTTATAGCTTTGAGTAGCTGTAGTATTCTGGACATTAAGCCTCAGGCTGGAATATCTGGTCCAGTTCTCAGTGAGAAGCCATTTACAATCATCAGTTTTAGGCCAAAAATTAAAATTTAGTCATTTTTAATCATGCCACTTCCCAATTTTCTTGAAATGGATATGACTGTCACTGTTATCCCATTTCAGGTCAATTATTGAAGATTTTTGGTTGCCTGTTTCTTACTTTTATTTGGTAGCTGGAGCCTGCATTTTCTAAACATATATAGCTTATGCACCTGTCATTTGCGCTTTATAAACAATGTAGAGAACCATAGTAACCAGTGGTAAATCGCAGGACCTTTATTTGAGGTGTTGTTTGAGGAAGATCATTGTGTCAATAAAGATAAAATGATTTATAGGTTTATTCTCTTGGGGTTTTACTGTGTAATTACATGCAACGGCTACCGAGTAAATTCAGGACTCTAATCATGTTTAAGCTTCTGCTCATGTGAAATGAAGTCATTTTATGTTCATATGTATCCACTTAGCAACATGTAAAGGATAGTCCTGAAAATGCTGAATTTGATATATTAACAGTCTTCAATGTAATATACATACTAATTCTGTTTCTTTTCAGATATGACTACTCTGGTTATGGTCAGTCATCTGGAAAGGTAACTTTGGTTAACTACTTTCTTACGTTGTATTTAGATGCATCTTGCCACCCTTGTCTCATTTAAACTGCGTTCGTGCAGCCAACCGAGCACAATACTTATGCTGATATTGAGGCTGCATACAAGTGTCTTGAAGACAATTATGGTGCTAAGCAGGAAGAGATAATACTATATGGCCAGTCTGTTGGGAGTGGCCCAACAGTTGATCTTGCTACTCGTTTGCCTTGTCTAAGAGCTGTTGTTCTACATAGTCCTATACTATCTGGGTTAAGGGTAATGTACCCTGTCAAAAGGACATACTGGTTTGATATTTACAAGGTAAAGAGTTTTTGGCTGCTGGTAATGTGACTTACACTTGATGTTAAATATGTACATCCTAATTTTTTCCCTTTTCTGGAGTGATGCAGAACATTGACAAGATCCCCTTGGTGAAGTGTCCTGTCCTGGTTATTCATGTAAGCATCTCAATTAATGGCATGAACATCTTAGAAGTCGCGTTTTCATGTCCAATCTGTTTTTTATACATTTCCAACTTCTGTGAGATCGTCTATCACTTCCCTGACATATACTATAGAAATCTATTGATGCTATGGCATGAGACAATCAATGAAGTAAAATAGAGGGGCATTGTCATTTTCTCATATAGTAACTTGAATATTTAAAATTTATAACTCAAGGGCTTAATTGGGAGCAATTTCAGAATGGTTTGCCCACAAGCCCTCTTTTCTATCGTTCTATGTTGACATCTTACCCTTCAACCAATTGGGGTGGGGGGGCCCAGGTGGGAACTGGTTTAACATCTTGCCCTTGTTTGTTTATGCAAATTCTGGGTCCAATACTCAGTACCTCCCTTAGAGTTTCCATCAGTCACTTAGCACTTGGACCAACCTATAAATCCATAGATATGGTTTGCAAGTCTCCAATTATGAAACATCCTCTTTAAGTGCAAATGGTTTTGAGCATTGTAACCAGGCCAACCCAATGGAGCATTTCTTCTGTTTGATTTTTTCTTAAAGGAAGAAGTGGTTCTTTGTTTCTGTTTAACTTTTTTTTTCCCCCTTTTTTAGCTCACTCAAAGTACTTCACTTAGGGCATGATAATTAGTATTGTCCATGAGGTGTTTTAACATTTATAATTATTGGGTGCCACCACATAGTAACTTGTGATCAGCACTCCTGAAGAATTGCTAATGTGCAATTATCCCTTTTTATGTCCATGAAATTTATTTTGTGAACAAGAATGTGTGGCAAGATACAAACATCTCCATTGGCAGATAATATGTCATATTACTTCAAAACTGACAGATATGTAATCACTAAGCAACATCAATGGAGTTTCGATTTATGTGCCCAGGCTGTTTTATAAATTTTGAAGTAAAAGAAGGGGAATGTGTACTGGGAACTTGTTAGGATACACGATCACGAGGTGATCCCTCCTAGAAGATAAGGTTCCAGGTGGAAGAGGTGTTGCGTATAAAGGGGTTGCTAAAAAGTACATTGTGAACACACTGCTATCAAGTCCTCTAGAGTGACTTGTTGAGCATATTTAATATGAAAATACGATTTCCAAAGAACATGTCTACCTTGCGAAATGTGTAATATATATATTGGAAAATTGCAAATTGCCTTATTAAGCATGCTTAACAACTGCTCCTAGATACTTTTTAGCAAAAACGGCCTTGTAAATGTTGTAAATAATGAATATGTATAAAAACATGGCAATTTGTAGCTTTAGCTATTTAAATAAATGAGTAGCATGTCAGCTGCATTACATTTTTTCCTGATTTTGTTTTTGTCTTATTGACTTTTTGTCTGGCGTTCTTCTACTACTTTCCAGGGTACTGCAGATGAAGTAGTTGACTTCTCTCACGGCAAGCAACTATGGGAACTATGTCAGGAGAAATACGAACCTTTGTGGCTGAGAGGAGGAAACCACTGCAACTTGGAACTATTTCCAGAATACGTTAGACATGTTAGAAAGTTCATAGTGATGGTTGAAAAATCACCTTCTCGAAGGAGTAGCTCTAGGAAAAGCATAGATCAAAATTCTAGACACAGCATAGACTGTTACGATGTTCCACGGAAGAGTACGGACAAAAGGGAGAAACCTAGGAGGAGCATCGATCGTCTCGATAGGCTGAAAGTTCCGGAGTTCAAGTGTAGTACTATCGAGAAGCCGGATAAATCGAGACTTCCCTTCGAGCAAGTGGAGAGATCTCGAAGAAGTGTGGAATATTTTGAGAAACCGAGGAGGAGCATCGATCACCAGATAGAAAAGGGAAGGAAAAGTGTGGATTGGTTGGACAGAATAAGAGTTGGGTAATCCAATTTGGGACTTGTAAAGATTTACTGATTGTGTTTTTAGCACGAGGGACACAGAAGAAAGCAAGAAAAACAGGACAGGACATAATGTATTGGGAGCTAACTTTTTCCTTTGATTCATTAATATGGGGTTTAATTTAATGGATTTAGTTCATAATCTGTATTGATTCTCTTCTTGAACATTCTCTGACGACGGTTCCAATGAAATGTGAAATTTGTAGCTGTTGGTTCTTTGTATTGGAAGATTAGTGAACTGAAGTGAAAGGTTTTTATGGTTGAGGGTACTCTTGTCTCGTGGAAAACTGTTTCCAATTTTTTCTGCCATTTGTTTTGATCAAGATTATGAGATTGTCCAATGCTATTGTAGAATCTCAGTAGGTTGTGGTTGCTAGTCTTTTTTAACGGCTAAGTAGGGGTGAAAGATAAAATGCTTCGGAACATAAAATGCTACAACTTGCCATGTCATTATTGGTTAGTGATAATATGTTTAATTTCACTATATATAAAATATTTGTAACTCCAATAATACTCATAAGTGGGTTATTTTAACAACTGCTAATTAAAGATAAACATAATCTCCAATTTAATTACACTTTTTAAATTTCTGTCATATAAAAATATAAGTTAGATTTTAGACTTCCAATTAAACATCTTTAAATTTTTCAAAATCCTTTAGATGCTTTTTTACTTATTATCTCCACAATAATAATGGGAATCTCCCTCATTTTCGCTTTGGTAATATAAACATGTGTTTCCATACTCGTCATACTCAGTATATCTACCTGCAACTAAAAAAGAAATAAGATGAGCTTAAACTTAACACCTGAGTACCATATAGACATAACGTGTCACATTAACCACAGTACAAACACACATAAATGCAACGAATATACATATCACAATCATCGAATTATTTATTTTTGATTTAGCTAACAAATAACATAAGAATACTTATGACCCTAATATATATATATATATTCTTAGGTTGGGAATTGTTACTACGAGCTCCATTTAACGTTAAATCTATCTCAGCTCATTTTGGTATAGGAATCCACTAGGAACAACATCGTATAATGATTATTGGGATGCCTTTTAGAAATTTGCCACTGCAGGCCCTAGGCCAAGTCAAGCATAAGCAACATACACATTTCAATCATATAACTTCTAGATCCCTTAAATAAATTACACAATCAACAAACAAGATAAACACATACCTGGAGGAGCAACTCCATTGCTAGCTTTTGCAAAACTATCAAAGGTATAATAACCTATCAAGTATTAAAGATTAAGTTTAGTACTACCATATGACATAATTTAGGTTTACTAAATGATTAATCATATCCTAGTTGCATTTTTCCCTTTCCCATTGTGTTATTATGTATAAATCTTGACTTAGAATTGTAGAAAAATGAAACGAAAGTAAAATATGGGTGCTCCAGAATAACACGATCGTGTATATGGACATGCAAAAGAACACGGGAAGAAACAAAATTGTGTGAATGGCCATATAGCTTTTTGTGCACAAAGCCCTTTCAGCACGCCCTAAGTATACATTCCTATACTTAGCCGTGTACTTAAACATAGGTAGGTACACACCCGTGTATTGTGCCGTGTACTTCTAATAACACCAAAATCTCATCTTTGGTCAACACGATAAAGATACACACCCGTGTACCTAACCGTATACCCTCTTATTTCGAAAATTTTCCTCTTCCTCTTCTCTAATTAACTTCTCAACCCTAATTGCTATGAATCCAAATCAAAATGACTCAATTAAATTGTAAATTCTACAATGTTATACAAAATATAAACATTTACTTATTTTGATTTGCGATTGGGATCCCTAGATTACTTGATTCCACATCTATGTTTGTTCTGTCTCACCCTTTATTTCAAATTTTAACAACACATCACCAAAATTATTTAGATTTGCAAATCTAGAATCATGAAAACATATCTTAATAATCAAAGCTCTTATCTAGTGAAGGTGGGTTGATCTTATAGAATTCTGTTGAGCTACCCTGACCATAAAAAGATTAACTTGCTCCTATACTTAAACCTTATTACTTTTCTTGTCCTTTTACTTAAATAATTTATTTTGTATATATATATTTACAAAAGATAACAATATAGATCAGTTTTGAGTAATGGTGGTTGATAAACATAGAATATACTAGACAATGAGAGAAATAATTTCATCTTTTCAAACAAAAAAAAAAACTTTTTTCCATTTCCATATACATTTTCTATTAAGGTTACACACCACTACTGACTTTTAGCTGCTAAACTTGCCTTTGACTATTATTTTTAGCTAGAAGCATTTAGTAATTGCAATCTCTTTAGATTAGTGTGATAATATTGGATATTTCTATAGCCTTGATTATGTTAATGTGTAAAGATTTATCCTAAAGAAAACACTACATTTACCTTTGTCTTACTTTATATACATTTAGGATCGAGGTAACACTTTTAAATATAGTACATTTTTTTATAAATATTTCACAAATATCATACTTAAAATAATTATTTCAAAAATAGGTTTTAAAGACGTGGACTTAATCTGCACCTTCATAAATTTGTATTAAAGGCGCAAATAGTATTCACGCCTTTAGCAGATTTGTATTGAAGGCACAGGTAGCATTAATGTCTTAAAAAAAAAGTTTACACTGAAGGTATAGGTAGCGCCTATGCATTCATTGTAATTTTTTCTTTTTTACTAAAGGTGTGGTTGTCGTTTATGCCTTCACAACTTATTTTTGAAATAATTTTTTTTTGTTAATATTTGTGAAATATTTTTTAAAAAGTACTATATTTAAAAATATTACCATATAGGCTCGAGCAGTAATTATACATGCTACTATTGTAGCATGATTTCCCTTCCGGCAGAGGATAATGGCTGTTGTTAAACTGGCCATTTATCAGTTCACAGTGGGAATATGGCCTTAAAAAAGGGGTCTTCTTGACTATGATAATAGAACTCATTAGCTTGTGCAGTTTGTCATGTTGATTTGATATAGGAGTCTTGACCACTACGAATGATCTCTTGAAGTCTCTTGGTGTTGTGGTATTGGTATATTAAGCTTCTTTTAGGGGGCACTTAATGGCTTAAGTTGGCTAGGGTTGCAAACTAGGCTGTGACCGTAATTATCTCAAAGTTAATGAAAAACATTTTCTCATTTTGACCTTAAAATAGTTGACGAAGCTCATTTTTGAAAGAATGCATACAAAAATGCTTCAATTAAAAACGAAAAGAAAAGAAAAGAAAAGAAAAGAAAAGAAGAAAAGAACAAAAATATATTTTATCCATATTTATGTAATATCTAAATAATGATATAAAATACCAATTATTTGTTAATTTCGTTGAATGAAATAAGAATATAATATAATAGCTATTAATGAGAAATGAAATGAAGTTATATTGTTATTTATTGATTTTGATTTTAAGAGTATTTTAGAGAATGAGTAATGAATGGCTCTCACTCTCTCTTTTTTAATAGAAATTTTTTTATAAAATTGTTATTATGATCTAAAATGTAATTCAACCTCATAATAGTTACTCCATAAAAAATAAAATCATAATAGTATTACTATTAAAATGAAGTGAACAGATAGCAAAAACACATACTCCATCAAGGCCACTATAAGCACAAGTCCAGACCATCCCAAGTGAACTGCAAACCCATATAAAAAAATAGGTTGTTTGAGGGTTAGATGGAGTTGTTTCGCTCGACTTCTTGTGATCGGTCCAGGCGACACTTCAAGAGGATCCACATTCCTTCTTCCGACTCGACTCTCATCATGGATCTCATCAATACCTTTATCTTTCTAACTTGTAGGAAAATAGTACATATAAAAATCTCAATTTTCCATATGTTATACCTTTTTCTTGATTAAGTTTGCCCCTCAACACTTGTTGCTGCTTAACTAGTTAGAGCACGGATGAAACCCGAAATATTGTCTAGTTAATGCTACATGCTAAAATGTCTATTCTTCATCTGATTTATTGAATTGATGTGAAGGTACATGCTGAAACAAATCGACTTAAAAGTAGGTCTTATCAAATTTCGATAATTGAGTTCTTGAACCATCATGTTCAGGATTTAACCTAGCTGCCTTATATATATCTCAATTATTGTTGCTTTTTGGGGGTTAAATTAGATTACGAATTTTAAACTCAATAATTAAATAGATTTGACTCCTTAAATTAAAGTGATGAGGTCCAAAGAATCAAACCCATATATTCTAAGATGATCATAAAAGATTTAACATGATAGGCTTAGAATAGAGCTTGTTGAATCAATTGGTTTGATCTAATCTTTTTTAATAAAGTTCACATATTACAAGCCTTTAATAGGTTTGGATTCATGAGAGAGTCACATGAGGATTCATTCACTTGTGATTGTTGATCGCCATCACTATTCGATAAAAAAGATTCATAATTAAACCCTATAAATACTCAAGACATTTTCATTCAAAGGGGTTTTTTTAAAAAAAAAAATACCGTAAACACATCATTTTTGCCACCCATATAATATTTCTTTTAAAAAATAATAATCAATAAATAAAAATAATAAAAAAAATAGTTTTAATAAAAGCTTGGTTTAAATGAAAAATAATAAAAAATAATCATAACAAAAAAGAAAAATAATAATAATAAAGTTTTCTAATTTAAAATAACAAAATATAAATATTTTTAACAAAACTAAGGAGATATGGGCCTCTAAATTCAGCTTGGAAACCTCAAATCAATAAAAATTAATTAGGACCGATAGCTCAAATTTAAATTGATTGCAATCAAAATTTGAGAAAAAAGCCTAACTTAGTCGATTTGGGTCTAAACCTTGCAAGAATGTGGGAAGTCACAGGTCACGAGTTCGAGTCCCTCAGGCAACAAAATGTGGATTTTGTTTTTCTTCCTCAGAACAAGCTGCCACGTGGTAGAGACTCACTGGCTAGGGAAAGCACGTGCATTACACGTGATCTTCTTCTTCTCTAAGTAGACATGAATGGAAAAGAAAGAAAGAAAAAACATAGAAAATTTTGAAAAAAAAAATACTTTCCTATCTGATTTTTAACAAACTAGTAGATTAATACATAAAGATTTAGGTTTATCCTAAGGATTTGTATAAATATTTAGATAAAAATAAATTAAATCTAAATCGATTAAGTCAGGGTTATTCATTTTCATCCAAAATGGATTCGAATCAAAATGGAGGCTTATCGGGATTGATTTAACAAGTCTATAAATAAAACATAACCTCATAAACTCAAGAGGAGAGAGAATCATTAGAAACACAAAAAAAAAAGAAAAAAAACCATTGAAGCTTTCTCTCTCTAGGATTAGATATCCATAACTTCACTTTCTCTCACTAGGATATTGCAGCTAAGGGAGACCTCAAATGACTTCTTGCATACACTCTCGCAAGTTCCTACTGTGTGCACACCCGGTCGGTGATCCTCTTTTTCTCCTTCATGTTGTTGCATGAAAAGATAGTTTCGAGTTCGATCTGAGTCAAACTGACCAGACTTGTGATTAAATTTGACTCACGACTAGACTCGTGACGACAACCACCTATGACTAGGTATGTTTTCCTTTTTTTTCTTTTTATTTTTTGAGTTAATGTTAATTGTTTGTTAAAATAAATATTAGATAATAAAATAGTTTTTCAAAAAAAAAAAAACATAATAATAAATATGATTAATAAAATTGGTATTTAGGGTAGATTTTAGGCTAGGAACAAAGAACTAAATATGATTAGATTAATAACCTTAACTTAATCTATTTAGTTAATTTAGAGTACATTAGAAAAATTAGTAAAATAAATAATTAGAAGGGAATCATTATGTAAGCCTTAGGTGTTGTGGTATAACCGATGACGATTAGGTTCCCAACTAGTTTTTTTTTAAATAATGAATAATATTCAGTTTATAATTTAAAAAATTTAAAAACAATGGTTTATTGTATTAGATAATTGTTTTTTACATAAAAAAGGTTTTGTTACCTAGAAAAATGATTTTGATGAAATAAAAAACTTTAATCAGAATTTTAAAAATTAGGTCTTTAGTCTTTCAAAATTAGGAAATAAATTTTAGGTTTGGAATTTTTCTTTTAAAAAATTAAAATGATAATAAATATTAACTTGACCTGTTTTTATAATTAAAATTAATCAATCCACTAAAAGTTTTATAAAAATAAAACTACATTGGTTTAATCTTAATTAGTAGGTACGTAGGCACCTACAGGGCAACCACACATAAAATAAAATAAAAAAAAATTATTCTTTTTCCAATTTCAATTTACCATATAAAAAATTTCACAAAAAAATATTTTATCCTTTTAAAATTTCAATTTATAATATAAAAACATAAAAATATTTTATCTTTTTTTTTAGTTTGATTTTAATTAAAGCAGAAATACAAAAGTTTCATTCTCTTTTATATCACCTTTTAAATAAGAATAGAAAATTAATAATTAAAAAAAACTATATTTAAACATTTTCCATGCTGTTTTGATTTTTTTCATGCTCTATATGAAAAATATTATGTTTTGCACATATGATTGTGAAGGGAATTTATAAAAAGCTTTTTATTTGTTTTTTTTTTTTTTGAAAAAGATAGCCAATGGTAACCATTTAGGTTTTAATAAGATAGCCTTCGAACCCAGATTTTCTAGTTAATATTAATCCAAAATTTTTTGAAAAGATTTGTAGACCAGTAGTTTGTTAAGGTTATTCACCTCATTAACTTTAACTTATCTTATTTTCCAACTTAGGTTGGTAGTGAGTCCAATTTTTCTTAGAATAATTAAAAATATAGTCTTTCCTTAATTTTATTGTTGAATAACTTATATTAAGTGGGTTGGACTTAATATAGGTTAATTAAGAAAAAATCCAAATTCAGGTTCGATAAATACCATTACGTTATTGGATTACTCTCTCAAAAGATTAAATCACAATTTAGGAAAGAGCATTTGTCTATTACAAAATGCTTGATCTTAATTAAGATTACCTACTCTTCATCTTATCCTATTAAATCCTGTTCACCCTTATACATATCGCTTCTTTTATTTGACCATATATAGCACACTTTTATGCAATACATACATGACGTTCGTATTCGAACCCTTACCCCTATAGCAACTATTGACCTACTAAGTTATCATCTCTTGCTCTCTTCTCTTCAACTACATTAGCTATTAGTCGTTCCTCCATAAAAAGCTTAATTGGGATGCCTGAATTCTCATGTTGTGTTGCATTGTATTGGAACTTGGTACAGGGGGATACTTTTAAACTTTCATAAATTATTATTTTTTTTTAGGCATTTAGAGTCATAAATATTGGACGTGCAGTAAATGTTGCTTTTTCATTCGATATTGTTTGGTCGATTTTCCAATCAATCCCAACATTTCGGTATGGAAAAATCTCAAACCGAAACGAAACCAAATTAAAAATTTTCAAAACCAAATCGAGTCAAAATTTTTGGTTTTGTTAGGTATGATTTTTTATTAAAACTAAAAGTAATAGGCAACATGTTATTTAAATATGTTATTACTCAGATCTTCTCGCATGTGTATTTTTTTTTCTAATAGAATCATATGTCAAATAAGTGCATGTATTTTTTTTTATTTAATTAAATGTTGTATCGTTGCTGCTTTTAATGCTTTATACGTTGCATGTAATTACAAAATATGCTCTATAATATTAATATATATAGTTAAGTGCCATATATGTACATGATTAGTTGATATGATGTTCTCGCATGTCGTATCAATGGAGTCCTCACGTCTATATATATATGTGCTCTATAATATTAATATATATAGCTAAGTGTCATATATGTATATGATTAGTTGATATGATGTTCTTGCATGTCATATTGTACATGTCATATCAATGGAGTCCTTACGTCTCTCTCTCTATATATAATTTAAATTCCCGACTCAGTTTGGTTTTAGGTTTGTGAATATCTCAAATCAAAATCAAACTAAATATATCATTTAAATAAAGAATCAATAAATTAAAAAATAAAATAAAATGGGTTCAATCTAGTTTGATGTGGTTTGATTTTTTGGTTTACGTCTATGTGCCCATGCCCATCCCTATCTGACATAAGGAAATTTTTCAAACTAGAATCCCAAGATTTCACAACAAATATGGAGTGTATGCTACAGGGTTTGTCACTCTTTACCATTCTTTTTGTTAAAATTAGTAATATCGCTCATTTCACGACCACATAGATACCAAATTCTTGCGATCAACTGAATTTATAAACGCCAAAAATATTAAGGTAATTATAAACTAAAACACAAAGTTTCATGATTCTACATACGATCCCCGGCTACAAAAGGCATGCAGACATAGTATTCTTGTACACATCAACTAGATGTAGAATCTGGTAAATTCAACCTCGAGTAAGATGATCGACTTTATATTGTAAGCATAATCGATTTTGGAACAGACAGAATATTTTATTTATTTCCTAATATTATTCGGTGCGTTGAATGAGTAAAAATATAAAATAACAATAAAAAAAGAAAGGGAAGGGTAAGGGTGGGGGTGGTGGTGGCTTTAGCCTATAAAAGGTGGTAAAAGAAGACTTTGGTCCTTATATCATTTATCATCTTCACGTGAAATCACGTCAAAAGTACAGCTATTCCATGGTTTGTGCTCTATCGAAATTCATCCAAAAAGAGCTGCTTTTTACAGTTCACTTGAGAAAGTGACCATTGGATTTACATTAAACGTTGCATCATCGACATGGAGTATCTCTAGCGACTTTGCACGATAAGATATCGCGTAACCTATAGTGGGATACGTTTTGTGCTTTTATATCAATACCATATAGATTTAGATTAGTAATCACTTAAAAGACTTGATGTTAAGCATACTCGATTCAATAACAAAAGATACATAATCCCTTTCAATAAGCTTATGGTATATTTATTATATAAGAATAGATTTATAACTAAATCATAATCTTATATTATATTTTATTTTTAATATTTGGAAGTATTTTTAAAAATTAAAATTACAATTCCATAAATCGGTGATTCTCGTGTTAAGAAAAATTTGATTCTAATTTTAAGAGGACAATCGTAGCTAATATAAAATTACCTATATAGCCTTAAAACATATATTATTTGGTCTTCTATTCCTTCTCGCCGTTGTTGAGAAATGTACCGGTACTTATTTTGGTGCATAAGAAATCTTGCATGTCTATTTATATCATTTTGTCATGGCACGTGTTTACTTTATAAATTTTCCACACTTCTCTTTAAATAAAACTATCTCTCTCTGTTACTCGCAGCTTAAAAGATTTTGGAAGTACTCTTTTTTCTTTTTTCTTTTCCTTTTTTTTTTTTTTATGTTCCAGAGTCTAGATATCACGATAAAAAATTCATGTATATAACATTATATATATTATACGTAAATACCTTAATAATATATTACGCGTATATATATATAGCAATACATTAAATTATAATATGACAAAATATATATAACAATTTACACATAACGATATATATATATATATATATATATATGTGTATGTATTATATTCTAATATCATATAGTTAGCATACCTATTATATACTATACCAATATATTGATTACAACATAACAAAACACATATAACAGTATATATGTAGTGTTTTATTATCTTACAACACATGCACACACATATGATGTATGCAAGCATATACATACACGGAGCTGCAAATAAGTTAAGTTGTGATAATACATGTTAAACTAAAACTCTAACTCAACTCAAGATTTCAAAACTTAAACTCAATTTGAGTTTAATCAAGCTTGAAATTTTGAGCTTGAACTCAACTTGAAGTAACACTTAACGAGCTCAAGCTTGATTAGATTAAACTCAATTTATCTCAAAAAATATATTTATTCTAATTATAATAGTAATAATATCCAATTTCAACTGAACTCAACTAATATTTATTATTAACTTGAGCTTGATTAAGCTGACAAGATAGTCGAGTTAAAAATTATGAAGTTTAAGCTCAACTCACTTAACTACTCAAATAGTTTAAGCTTGAACTCAACTCGACTCATCTTAAGTTGAACTAATAACTCATGAATAGTTTGACTTGTTTACATCCACACACATGCATATGTTATATTTATATCAACGCATACGTAATGCCATATATTACTATCATGCCCTAAGACCAAGGTGCGACTATTCCATTGCATACTTTTACTAATATAGAAGTATACAAACTCATAAACTAATTAAAAACTATAAATAAACTTTTATTTTCATATACCTCCTTAATCTCTTATGTACAAATTTGTCTATAAAGCTCATTAGCTATACTCATTAATCAAATCCTAAACATATCAAATTTTAAGAAATTTCAAAGTGTGTACTTTTATCACTACTCTATAAAAGTGCATACTTTTATCACTACTTTTATCCTAAACATATTTCTAGTTTTAAACTAAGTTCACTGCATCTTGTAGTCATCACTCGAACTATTGCCATCCCCCTCCTAAAAAAGATCCAATATTAACTTTTAAGCATCTTTTGTACTTGAAATTCTAAATCCCAAACGAGTGAACTATGAAACTAGTTCAAAGATATTGCACACACACACATTGTAGAGGGCTAAATCAAATTATGGATTCTAAACTTAATAATTAAATGAATTTGACTCTTTAGGTTAAAGTGACCCAAAAAGTTAAGCCTATATATTTTGGAATGATAATGAGAGATTTGGCATTGTAGGTTTGGGCTAGGGCCCATTAAATCAGTTGATCAAATCCAACTTTTCTCAAGGCATCACTGTCAATTGCCATCACCATTCGACGAATGAAATTCATAGCTAAACCCTATAGATACTCTAGGCATCTTTATTAAAAGGGGTAACTTTTGAGAGAAATAACATTATTCTACCGAATTACTTTATCAAAAGATAAAATTACAATTTAGTAAAAAATATTTACTGATCACAAAGCGCTTGACCATAGTTAAGATTGGCTATTTATCCTCTTCATCTTATTCGAACCTGATCACTTTATAAATGTCACTTCTTCCATTTGGTCATTTGTAGCGCGTTCTCACATAACACATACGTGACCTTCACATTTGGATCCATACACCTACACACATAAACACCACACATGAGTAAACATATATACTAATGTAACATACACATCAATCAACAATCAACAAACAACAAACATATATAAATGTTTTAACTTTTCATACATTCATTCCTATAAAAGAGTTTTACTCTTAAACTAAACCAATAGAAAATTGAATCAACAATCTTATAAATACATAACATTTGCACACTTATGTATAACATTGAATCTAAAGATTCCAAAACATCAATACCGTAATGGAATAAACCACATAGTTACAAGATCTCAATACTCAATATGCAATAATCTCAATTCATAACAAACAACAAAAACATTACATTAAACATCTACCTAAAATTCTAAACTTACATGCTTATACAACAAACAAACAGCAACTCACATACCTAGACTTCATTTAAATTCTTGATAAGATCTTGAATAAGTCCTTATTTCATAATACAATATTAATTAGATACTCGTATCAATCATAGATTGTCATTCTTAAGTTTAGTTTTAGGTCTCTTTCAAAATTGTAACTAAAAACTAGTTTCATAGCAAAGAGTGATACTTCTATGGGTTATTTGATCGACCTAAAGATTAACCAAATGGGCAAGGTTTAGCATGTGGTTAACTAGTCCAATAGCCTTCCACGATCTACTAAACTAATTCAGGTTGGCCCAATTTAAGTCTTAAGTTGACGCTATCTAGCCTTAAGTCAAAAATTAGGTTCCTTTTAAGTTAAAAATCTAAAATTTCACCTAAAATCAAGTCTTAAGCCAAGTTACTAACTTCTAATAATGAGAACTATTTTCAAAAACATAAACTTATTGTTTTACCAATTGATATATAGTCAACTTCTTAATTATTCCATCATGATCATATTCTTAAAGGGAATCTAATCCACAATTTAATCCATAACTATCAGGTTAGGTTTTTAGTTATATGAGGAATAACAAGGTGCAAGTTTACCTAGAGTGCTTACCAAATTCTAACGTGTCCTTGCTTGATAGTTTTCCAATGACTTTTCTATTAATTTATACCTTCAAACCAATATAGTAATAGTTAGAAATATACTATTGAGATCTAAATTGATTAGAGAAAACTTTCTTATTCTTCTTTTGTTAACCCTTCTCTACACCCCAATAATTCCAATGATAAAAGGTTTGTGTTAGAATCATTTCTTAGACAATTTACAAACAAGGAAAAGGAAGAAATTGGATTTAAGGTTTGTTAACTTATCTTGTCAACAGCCTGGAGAGGAACAACACTAGCCCACACATCACTAGAGGATAGGGTGACACCTTTGGGGTTTAGGGAGGGAGAGAGATGACAAGTTCTCCTTGAATGATTAAAAAATAATTGAATTTAAGGTTTTAGAGGCCTTATATATATGAAGGAGGTCAGGGGCAATTTTCCATATTACCCTTGATTTAAAACTATTTTTAAGGGTATTTCAATATTATAACATCATAAATATATTGATAATAGATATTATACTAACTATATTAGATTATAAATACATATACATATATTGCACAAATACCTTAATAATATATTACATACATACAAAAATATTTATACTATGAGCAAAGATAAAATATACTCTCATTACATTATTACATTATTAACTATCATATCATCATATACTAATACGTAAGCTATAATATATAATGTATATTTATGCCACCCACGAATTGAGGGCATTTTTGGCAAATACTTCTATATACACACTCATTCCATGTTGATTATGTTATAATAACTGTCGAGTCTAATTTTTGAATTCACATTCTTAATCCGATCTAGACTAGACCCTATGCTCATCTAATGTAGATCCTCGACTTGAGTTAGGAATTTCGTTTGATTTTTGGAGTCGCCATCCAACTGTTGTTGGGAAATATTGAATCAAGACTAAATGAGCGGATTAGTCTTAATTTGGACTACTAGTCGTCGTTATTTCCTTTTTTCGTTTTTGTGAAAAAGGAAAAGGGAAAACCAGAGTTTCTAAGTCCGGAGGCTAACCTATTAAAACCTTACGGTTACCACCTAATCTCCTGAAATTGTTCCTCTTTAGAAATGTGTTTTTATTGTGTTTTTGTTACTTTTTATTATGTTTTTGAATTATTTTAAGAAAAGGATTTTTCATTAATTTTATGGGTTGACCCGAATGGGTGCCTACGTACCTGCTACTCAGGATCAAACAAGCCGTAGTTCACTTTTCTGAAAACTTTAAGTGTGTTGGTGAATTTTAATTTATGAAACCTCTTTTAGTTTTATGTTTTTATCATTTTTTGGGATTTTTTTCTAAAAAAACTTCTAAGCCTAAGCTTTGATTTTATTTTGAAAATGATTTTAGGGAAAAACATCAATTTTGGATTTATTTGAAGGAAAATGATTTTTCTAAGTGCTAAAACTCATTTTTTATGATTCTTTTATAATTTTTGAATTTTTTTTATGATTTTTTTGTTATTTTTGTGATTTCTGAGAATTTTGTGGATTTTTGTGATTTTTGGGAATTTTTGTTGATTTTCGTGATTTTTTGGAATTTTTGTGATTTTTGGTTTATTATCTATACTATTTTGACATCTAAAATTTTATTATTATTTTCCTAATGTTTTTTATTATTTTTCTATATTTTATTATTTTTTATTTATCTATTTATTATTATTATTTTTCTACATTATTAAATTCTAGAAAAATCTAATTTCTACATTTTCCTATTTATTAAAAATAAAACATAAACAAATAAATAAATAACTAAATAACAAATAATAAATTAATTAATTAATTCAGAATAAAAAAATCATTAAATAAAAAAAATTAAAAAAATCCGAAAAATCCGACTTACCTGGATCCGGGTCGGTGCGCAGGTCGGGTTGAATCGGGTCGGGTCGGGTCGATCAGACACGGCAGCGGGGAAGGCTCGTTCACGGCGTTCCGGTGGCCTTTTGCAGCGGGTGAGGTGTCGAATCCTAGCTTCTCGAGGTTGCTGAATCCAATGGTGGCGGTGGTTTGCTCCCAGAACGTCTCCTTGCGGTGGCTCTAGCTCCGGTTGGTGGTTTCGGCTTCAAGCTTCTCCGGCGTGCTCCGATTCGCTCCTTTCTCTCTCTTTCTCTCACTTGTGATTCGTGTTTTGGCTTCCTCCCTTCGATTCCTATTTATAGACACTTGAAACCAAGCTGGATAAGCTCGGATTTCCTCCGATTGAAGATGATCGGATTTTCGGTTAGAAAAACCAACTCCGATTTGTGTAAATCCTTTGATTTGTTGCGATTTGATTCCAATTAGATAATGTTTATCTTATTTATGTTGAAGATCTGTTGGATTTGTGCAAAAAAATCGAATCAAAACGGCCGAAATACGAATTTTCTCTTCCACCGGCGATCTCGGGCTCGAGGTAGACGACGATCACGCGCCCAGCGCGTGCGTTTCCTCCAGCCAATCGGATGCTGCCACGTGTCCTGGATAAGTGAAAAAAATTACAAAACGCGGAAACTGCTTCCCCCACATTTCGAACCCCTGACCTTGCACCCGCACCGCGCCTTAGCCCATGGTCCGGACCAGCTGAGCTAGCCCACTTTCTTGATTTTTCTAATTTCGCAAATTGCATATATGCAATGCGATTTTTCTATTTTTTTGTATTTTTTGAAAATTCCAAATTTTGTAAAAATTGTTTATTATTTATTATTGCTATTTCTGAAATCATTTTTCAAAATTGATGTGTTTTCCTATTTATTTTTATTTTTTTGAATATTTTTATTATTTTTGGTAAATTAGAGAAAAATTGAAAAAAATTGGGAAAAATTAAAAATTGATTATTTTTGAGAATTATCGATTCCTAGGGCAAAAATGGGGTGTTTACAATAACCATGGGCACTCATTCCTTTCCAATTTATTATATTTACATTATTCTTATATACTAAACATGACATCAATAAGTAAGGGTATTAACAATAAGAGCAAGAATGATGCATTGTTTAATGTGTTGTACAATATTTATAATTTTATGGGTTGGATTTGTCTAATATTTTATATTCTTATTTGTCAATAATCAGATGCATATTAAAACATTGAATAGTAATTCATATCCCTAACTTATCCATTGCTATTAAATGACTCATTTATCCTCTTTGTCATAAATACCATGTTATCATAAGTTTTGTTGAGTTTGTATTAGTTATAAAAAGTGGAGAAGGATTGGAATTTTAGGAGTATAACAGACAATTTATTTTCTTATTTCTGTTCTACTTATTATTTATTTGTATATTAATTGAACAAAATAATAAATATATAATAGCTATTACATACCTATTAAATTCCTATTTAAATGCAATTTAATCTCTTTATTTATTGTTGAAGTAAATAAGATGCAAATATCTTACATATCATGGTCCTTCCCTTTCTTGGATCATACCATCATACGTCTCTAATCTTTAGAATGGTACGAAAGCTCATATTTCAGTTGGGGACAAGTCGGCTATGGTCTTTATGTGCACCACACTTGCAAGAAATCGTGTTCGAGACTCTATTAACGCAACGAAATGTACTCATCACCTTACTTTCTCACCACCCTTTATTGTGTGTATCTCTCTCTCTCTCTCATAGTTTGCCTGATAACGTGTTTGGCATGTAAAGATCATCCAAAACGCACACTATTTCCCTGATTGTCGATGCCCATAAAGTTTCTCATGTCCCAAATGTATTCCTATTCACATTCCAATAAACTGTACTCTTATATATGATAATTCATTAATGCTGGCTTTGTACATGTTTTAGTTAAACATGCAAACTTTAATTATAATTATAAGGAAATAAAGGAGGTAAAACTATAATAGAAATCACCTACGTACATTTGGAAGGCACAAAATTAGGACAATTTTGCGTAAGGCCAAATACAAACACACTTTGAAGCTTTAATGTAGATGCAAATAAGTCGTATGACAGATTATTCTAAATCACATTTTTCCATACATAAAACTCATTTTTTCATATAATTTATCTTTTTTCTCCGATAACAAATAGTGAACCAAGAATATAATCGTGACATCTTTATAAATTTAAAAACTTTCAAAATTGTATTTAGGAAAGTTTGATTTTTTTTTTTTAATTAGAATCTAATAATATTTCATTTACCCTCTCTATAATTTGTTTCACATTAGAACTCGGCCCGCTAAACAAAATCCTTTCTCCATCACTGCTTGTAGTTCTGTCTCTCTAAACTTGTCACTGCATGACTAGCTGGAACACAAATAAAGCAATGTAAAATTGTCGAATAATTAATACTACATTCGAAAACAAAAGCACTTTCATTCTTCTTTTGGTTTATTGAATTAATTTCAAGGCACATACCGAATTATATCAAATGATTCAGTTATTGAACGTTTTATGTTAGGAGATAGCTTAGCTGCCTTGTCTGTCTCAATTATTGTTGCTTGTTGATGCTTATAAGCAACTAGTAACTTATTCAATTCCCATCCCTTTAGTCCTTCCTCTATATAAACTTGTCCTAGGTACTTCAATTCTCATCCGTCTATGTTGTGTTGTGTATTCACCATCCAACAAGAGAATGGAAACTAAGAGGTTCTTTCTAGTTGTCCTTTCACTTGCTTTGGTCCTAGGAATTTCAGAAAGTTTCGATTTCCATCCTGAGGATTTGCTATCCGAGGATAGATTATGGGACTTGTACGAGAGGTGGAGGAGCCACCACACGATTTCTAGGAGTCTGGACGAGAAGCAAAAGCGTTTCAATGTGTTCAAGCATAATGTGATGCATGTTCACAATGTGAACAAGCAGGACAAACCTTACAAGTTGAAACTTAACAAGTTCGCTGACATGACCAACCTGGAGTTCGGAGCTTTGTATGCAGGGTCCAAGGTTGATCACTATAGGATACGCCGTGGTGCTTCACAGGGGACCAGAAGCTTCCGGTATGCAGATACCGGTCCGCTACCGGCTTCCGTGGATTGGAGGGCGAAAGGCGCTGTCACCCCTGTAAAGAATCAACACCATTGCGGTAAGGTTTCTGTTTCTGCTCGTCACTTGATTAAATATATATTGGAATGCAAGTTTTCCTGACTTAGAAATTGGAACTATAACATGTTTTTGTGAATAGCTTGTGATACCCTTAGGACCTTTCCTAGAAAAATATCTAAGTTGGCACATTGGTCTTTATGTTGATCATTATGAGCCTTTGAATATTCTAATTTACTTACTTTCTTTGATTTGTTACTTCTCTTATTTGTTTGATTGTTTTTGCCGAACCTAAAATTTGAAAAAACAAGAAAGAATGGGATTTGTACTAAATGTACTTTGTTGCTTCACTTCTAATTCTTCAAACTGTTATTACTGGCATATAGGAAGTTGCTGGGCATTTTCAGCTGTCGCAGCGGTTGAGGGGATCAATTATTTGATGACCAAGGAGCTTCTTTCTCTTTCCGAGCAACAGTTGGTAGATTGTGACAGAGCAGAAAACCAAGGCTGCAATGGAGGACTAATGGAAGATGCATTCGAATATATCAAGCACAAGGGTGGCGTAACTACTGAGGATAATTACTCCTACCAGGCTACAGACGGAACTTGTGAATCTTCCAAGGTGCATCCAGCACATTGTCCTCCCTTTGTGAAAATGTTTTCAGCTAATTTGATATTAGATTTAGATTAATTAAATTAAAATTGATTATATCATGTAAAATCCACCACAATCAACAATAAATTAGAAAAAGAAATCGAAATAGAAAGGACTAATTAATGATTAAATAAATTTCCCCTCTATGCCTGAAAATTTTCAGATAAATGCTCCGATGGTATCTATTGACGGACATGAAAAGGTGCCGGTCAACGACGAAAATGCTCTCCAAAAGGCAGTTGCAAACCAACCTGTCTCGGTGGCTATAGATGCAGGAGGCAGTGATTTACAGTTCTATTCGGAGGTGAGATTGCTGAATTATATAACATTCTTACTACATTGGTTGTTCTAATTGTTACATGGAAATTATCCTAAATTTCTAACATTACACTGCTAACGCTTGTCATGCGTGACCAATTCAACTAACAAATGCTAGTATGAATGCTTGGTAAAATAAATGTAACAGCATCAAAATGTTCAACAAATCAACAGATGAAACGAGGCAGTACGGAAACCCACGTGCACATTCGGCTGGCATCATTCTTCAAAACAGAACACCCTTAGCATTATGAGAAACTTTATTTTGAGACTTTTTTTTATTGATTTTGATTGCGATACTCTGCATCGACAGTAAATAAATCACCCATATTTGCAGGGGGTGTTTGATGGAAGTTGCGGCACAGCCCTCAATCATGGTGTTGCGGCAGTGGGATACGGAACAACCACCGACGGGACCAAGTATTGGATAGTGAAGAATTCGTGGGGTTCCGACTGGGGGGAGAAGGGTTACATTAGGATACAGCGCGGTGTCTCTGCCGAAGAGGGGAAGTGCGGGATTGCAATGCAAGCTTCGTATCCCATCAAGAACTCCTCAAGCAACCCTGATGGACCACCATCACCTTCGATCAAGGATGAGCTCTGAAAAATAATTTAGATCGACTGACTGACGATCTTCCTTTAAGTCTAGGATTTTATCTATTTATGTTTAAGGGAGGGCACGTCTTGTATCATGTGCGTCCTTAGGAAATAAATGATATTCGTCTAGGAAGTTATATGGTAAACATTGGTCCAAGGTTTTAATATTATTGGTGTTTGAAGACGGTTTTTCCTTCAAATACCTAATAATAATAGTATGCCATTCGAATTTGCTATGAATCATGTCTAGGCTTCAAAGTTTCAACTATGAAGACTGTCCAAGCATGCACATGTATTAATATGAAATATCTTCGTGATTTATGTGAGGAATATGTGCAAAGGGATTACTTGATATCCTAATAATCAGGGGAATAAATTTATAATACAATAAGAGAAGTTGACTTTTAGCATTCCTCACAAAAACTCCCATCTCTCGGAAGGGAAGCCCGTGGGGGTGAGGCCAAGAAGATGAGGACTCCCCTTGTTGTTCATTAAAACTAATCCCATCAGTGATGCAATAAATTATTCCAAATTGATTATGTACATTGCTTTTGACTTATTTAGAAAGATGGGTCTTACCCCTATTCAACTATTTATAAAAAAAAAACTCATATCTCTTTGAAAGAATAAATGCAATTATTTCTTAATTTCAATAATAACACAAATTTTAATTATGGTTTAGTAATTAATAATATATGTAATAGGTATGAAAATTTACCTTCAATTCATCTTGTATGATTAATTTAAATATTAAACCAAAACCCATAAGATAAGTCTCACTACTCTTTGCTGCCCACGCAATCACATGTGGTAAAATTGGCCCGATTCTAAAGGTTATTGGGTATTAGTAAAAGAAAAAAGGCCCAACAGCGTTTGGAATTAGAGAAAATTAGCCCAAATCTGGAGTTTGGTATTAGGATATAACAATGATTTAACAGTGAGCCGATTTAACTTATTACGGCCTAAGAAACGTCAATCTGAAATTAATATTGTAACTTCAAATTCAAATGTTAGTAAGGTTTTCCTATAAAAAAAAAAAAGAAAAGAAAAACAGATGCCTTGTCCATTGTATATGATTTATTGAAATTCGACTGAATTCGGGGTTTATGATTAATCAGCCTTAGCACGCAAATGAACAGTAGAAAATTCTCGTGGAAGGATTTGTATGGTGTAGAAATATGGAAATAGGAGACTTGAGTAACTCATCTAGAACATAAGATCAAAGAAAAATGTAAAGCCATTAGAAGAAGCAAAGGAACACATTGTGCTGAGAAGATTCTCTCATAAACAAAACTTACTAAAATCTTGTTTAAATTATACATCAATTTTTATATTTACTTCATATATACTAAATAACATTTTACGATGTAATAACTTAAAAATGACTATACAATATATACTCTTAATTACAGTAAAATCTTTCAAATTACAATAAAAATAAGACTTATTAACAATAAAAAAGAACCATCAACAACCATAAGTAAGCTATAGATAGTTTTTTATAACAATAAATCATCCTAAATTACAATAAAAAAATATTAATTAATAATAAAAATATAATTATATCATATAATTACTTTTAAATAACTATCGTATAATTGTCCATCAACATAAGGACTTCCATACCAACCCCAATATTTACTTAGGGTTTCATTTATAAGACACTCTAATTAATACAATATATATATATATATACTTTTTTTTGAAAAAAAAGAAGAAAGAAATACAATATTTTATTGGTATTTACCAACTTTTTCATTAGTATCCACATTTACAAAATAAAGTTCCAAAACTACCAAGAATAAAGTGAACATTACATATGTAAAACATATATATATATATATATATATTTGTATGAATTTTATTAGGAAACCAAACCCACTAAACCAAAAAAGATATAAATTATAAAGAACTTTAGTCTGTTGTTCAACCAAACTATTGTGTGCTACATACATAATAAACCAAATTTCTACAAAATTTACTTATTCCTTTGTGCAAAAATTAAAAGAATTGGCAACTAGCAAAACTACATTTTTTTTTTTCATTATGTAACACAACGTACCATATACATAAGCCAGGTACTAGCTTAAACTTCATATAAGTTTCTCTATCGTTAAATGATGTTTCCATCCGTATCATGAATGAGAGCAACAATAACCAAATGTTCTCCATACTTCACGGATTGCTATTAATAAGAATGCGAACAGAAACAGCATCTAAAGAAAAGAAAAGTTTAGTACCTAAACTTCCAAATTGGTTTATCATGATCTGAAGCTTCGAATTTCAGAAGAACCAATCATTTCTCTTACTTCCTCCATTCTCTTTCTCTTGGGCTGAGACAAGGACGAAATGACCTTGGCTGATACCACCTTCTTCACTAGGAGCTTCCACCTAATCTCATCTTTCCTTTTCTCATGGAGACTCCTCATCTTGAATTGCCTACAAAATATTTAGTCACAATAAAGAATTAACATATCGTCCATCAGAATTGCCAAATGAGTGTTCAAATCTATGAAGCCAGCCGAATTGCTTAGCCAAGGACCAAAAGATTCTAAAAGGATAATAACTCTAGAATTGCCTAACTTTCCCCTTCTATTTCAGGGTTCACACTTTCATTAATTCTAGAATTGCCTAACTTTCTCCCTCTATTTCAGGGTTCACACTTTCATTAATTCTAGAATTGCCTAACTTTCTCCCTCTATTTCAGGGTTCACACTTTCATTAATTCTAGAATTGCCTAACTTTCTCCTTCTATTTCAGTGTTCACACTTTCATTATCTTTATTTTGCTGCCTTAATAAGTAAATTAAAATTGGTGCATCCATCATTCCTAACTATAAAAGGCATACAATTTCAATAGTACCTTTGTTAAAACCAATTGTTCGATTAATGGTATAAGATAGGATGCTTTAACTGTTAAGATAACATTTGGATTACAACACTAGATAATATAAAAAAAAAAACTATATAGTACAAAACTAAAAAAATAAGACAATATAACTTTTTTATACCATATTTTCTATGTACAATATTAGATAAGGATTTTTAAAATATTCACTATAAAATACTACACTAAATACATTATATAAAATACTGAATAAAGATTTTTGTGTTTTCATTTAGTAAATTTGATTTTTATACCATGTCTTAAATTGTACAAAATATAAACATTTTATCTAATACTTTAAAACCATTTTTGTCCAATAATATATATATATAAACTAAACAAAGACAAATTACTTTATTCAATCCAATACCACAATTTTTTTTAAAATCAAACGATATTTGAATCTCCATCTCCACACACTCTGTATTTTTTTTTTTATTACTTTGATATTCTAATTGCCGACATATGGTGGTTGATAGAGCTAGCAATAATAAAACTCCAGATCGACACACCTAGTTAGGTTGAGACATCCAAATAAAAATAATTAAATTTTTTTTATAATCAAAACAGATTTATCCATTTAAGAGATCAATGTTCATATAACGGTTTTAGATATTATATAGCTAAAAATTACGATTGGTATTGGAGATATTTCAATATCGAGGTGTGAGATTGAAGTCCCCCACTTGGCCACTTGCGTTTAACAGGATGATGAAAGGAACAAGTCAGGCTTCCAAATTAATGGCCCTCACCCCATTTGCTTTCTGAGTCCATAATCATGAGAACTGCCAGATCTTTTGTCAAAGACTACCATGTCGTAGGGCCATAAATCATGGACAGCCATTTGGAGTGTGTCGTGGACAGACTTTCGATAGCAACATATTTTTAAATATTTAATATCAATTCACATTTTGACAAGCTAACCTAAAGTTATTTATATACGTGCTAAATTTAAAATTATATTACTAGTGTACTGGATTAAATTTGTATGGGCATTCAGTAGTGGTAACTTAAATAAATGCAACCATTCGTGACAGGCCAATTTCATAAATTCATGCTGTGATTTCATACGGTCATGACAACTCGACAATTATGTTTCAGTCACGTAAGTTTAACTATCATAGTTCATATATGTATTTCAAACTTAGCCAATAGGTGGCATTTTTTCTTAATTTAATGATTATCACTATCGATGGTATGATCAGAAAGATAGTGTAGAGATGTCTAAAGTGTGGTCATTAAAATTTCAATCATGCATCTATGCATTCGTGCGTGCATACGAGCATACCTCTATATGTGATGTGTGTGTGTTTATTTGACCTTTTTAGTATGTTCTTTTAACATCTAGTTTAAAAAGATACAAAATCAAAAACCAAAAAGCCCCTTAAATCAGGAGAATAATGGCCAGAAAAGAGGACGGGAAATTAGATTACCTGCAAAGGGGAACCTTGCAATCCTCAGTTTTATCACAAATGGAAGAGTGCAATCTCAGAAGCTGCCACATTCTCTTGCATCTTGAGCAACCTCCATTGTTAACCCTCTTCTTACATGAACCAAAGTGCTGAATCAAAAGCTGAAGACCCTCACAAGTGCTGAAATTACTACATGGTCCTTTGTTTTGTTTGGGTTCCATGTCATGTGGCCCTACTTTGGTGCACCCTTCTGTACAAATGTGCTCCAGACACTCCATAGCCTCACTAAGCTGTAGGTACAAGTTCTGCTCTTCCCTGTACCTTCTCGTCTGCTTCTTCCTCTGTTTAGGGTCATAGGGAAATTGGGGTTTTTTATGTAACGCCATGTGTTTTAGATTAACAAGCAAATGGAGACATTGGACAGGTCGCAAACAAAGTACAACTACTTGGTTTCTATATATTATAGCAGTGGACAGCAAAAAGGCTATATATATAATAACAAGAGTTTCAAGAGGAAGCAGATAACAACTTCATATAATAAATTCTTTTCTTGTTTTATAGAAGTTACGAAAAAAATATTTAGGGATAATTGCTTAAACTCTTATATATAGTTAAGTTAATAAAAATGGAATCAAATAGCTATTTCTCTGTTACATATCTATATATTTACATATAACTTTTAAAAATATGCAATATATTCATCAACCCAATGTTAATGGCTTAAAAATCATCGATAATAGGCATAGGACGATAAAAAGAAACAATTTTAGGGCATAGTGAACATTTTCAAAAATTATGAAGAGGTAACTAGACAGTTTTAGGTTTATCCACACCACCAGTATTTGCAATTTTCCCAAATACTTATTTCTATGTAATAATTGTCAGTCTTCTAGTGAAATAAATAAATAGGTAAACTTGACAGATGCGGTTCTTATTGCATGCGCTGAAACACTCGTTAGCAGAATTGTTACATTAAGTACCATTTGATTGAAACATAGAAGTAATTCAGATCAAGGAGGCAGGACAAATTTGGCTAGACGAAAATAGTACCTAACGAAATAATTTGTTGTATCAGGAAAAAAAGAAGAAGAAGATTCTCTAGATGTCATATAAGAAGAATAGGGTGTGCTAGTTTCTTGTAAATTCCATTTTTGTGCTTATACTAAGCTACCCAAGAAATCAAGAATGTTATTGAGGTTTGACGATAAATAGTTGTCTATGGAAGAATTCAATGAAACCTGATCTGCCTCATGGCATTTTCCACAATAGCGTGTTCAACTAAAATATGGTCTCAAGATAGTAGTTCAAAGAACAACAGAAAACACTTTACTATATTATCGAGCATAGAATTTTTTTTCTTTTTTTAATTTTATTAAATAAGAGGGAAAACAAATTACGTAATTGAATAATTCAAAGCCTAACATAACATGGGTCTGAAGTAATAACTTACTGATTCAGCTTCATCAATGAATTGCAAGATCTCAAGCTCAAGCCATGGATCGTGATCTTGCAGGAACTTCCAGGCCTCCGTCGCTTCCACAGCCTTGTGATTTGCATAAACCAACTTCATGCACTTGAGGTAAAGGTCGGGTGCATCACATAGCCTTGCTAGTTGGAGCACATCCACCACATTCTCAATGCTCAACCTTTGACCCAAACCCTTGGTGCACCTTTGCTTTAGATGTGGCACCATGTACACATGCGACAGCGCCAACAGATGGACTCCATACTTCTCCATTTGTTCTTCACTCCTTCTACCCAAATTTAACTTCAATCGCGTTAGCTTTATACTTACTTCATGTGCACTCGATATTCATATTTTTAAAATTATATATACTTTTTAAGTATTTCCATATCCACCTATGGCTTTATGAGAATTATATATAGAAAATCGGTCAGACCCATTGCCAATTAACTTGGATCACATAAAATTGAGGAAGCAACATAATTATTCAATTGCACATGCAACTTGACTAATGGTAAGTAATCCAATCCATCTTTAGGTTCACAAGGCAAGATATTGGAAAGTATTTTTGATGTATTGTACTTGTACACACCATATGCAACATATGGCAGGAGAGTCTAATCATTTCAAATTTATATTTGACTGTTTTTTAAAGAAAATATTGATTTTTACAGTGAGGCAACTTACTAAAAATTAAACAAAAACCCTTTTGATCTTCCTACATACTTAATTGTCAGTAAACTATATAATCACATCCTTTCTGCAAACCTTTAACAAATGCATCAAAACGCATCCATTAATGTTACCATTTTATATATTTTATGCAGGGCATCCTCCTCAAGAAAGAAAGAAAGAGAAAGAGAGAGAATGATAAAAAAAGAAGGTTAAGTTTGACTTTCCACTTAACTGAGCGGTGGAAGGCAACAGATTAATTAAATGGATCAATTATTTTTTGCTAATCCAACAAGCAAATACAAGCACTCGCTGTCAATTATCCACATATAATCCACGAAATGCTTTCCCATTAAATTTATATATACTCAATACTAATACAAAAATAATAGGCTGACCGAAATATAATTAATTTATCTTTTTTCACAAAGAATCTATAATTAATTAAAAACGGTTTCTAACTCTTATTGGATTCGCTGATTTTAACATCCATCGAATAATTATAACTAATACGAAGCGTTGGACAACCCACTGATGCCGTTAGATGGTCGTTAGATAAGAGCAAACTAATAATTACCAAAAACAAAAATGCATTAAAATAATAATAAAATTAAAATTGTGGACACTGGTGTAGTTCTCCGATCCCATAAGTTACATTATTCCACTACCAAATAGATTTAAAAAAAAAACTTTAAGCTAGTAAAAACCAAATTGGTTTAATTTTTTTTAATTTTAGAATAACTATAATTAAGCCAAAAAAAAAAAGGTACCTGGATTTGAAGTAGAAAAATTCGATAAATGCAGTGACAGCTTCACTCGGAACGCCTGGAATGGGTATGCTTTTCATCTTCTCGGAGCTTCGATGTTTACGACGTGGTCTCTCTATCATATTCTCGAGAACTGGTGACCATGATGCCTGTATTTTCTCCCAACAATGAATAACAAAGGATCATACGACACGAAACATATCAGAAAAAAAAAAAAAAATCATTTGTTTAAGAATAAAAATGACACGACGCATGGGTTTTCACGAGCAAACGACCAAAAAAAATAAATAAATACAGCAAACCATAAGCGAAAAGATGATTTACTGATCTATTGAAGAATTTAAAGTTTTGATTATAACAGATGATCGCGGGAACACGAAATGAAGCGGGCCTAAAAGAGACAGCAGAGAATACAATAAAAGTACAAAAACAGATGTCACTGTTGGGTGTATAGTGATAGTACCAGGATGCCAGAATGAGCCGGAATGCGCAGGCCGCCGGAGGTAACGACATAGACATCAGGTTCTGGCAGTTCTCGGGAAAATGAATAAAGGTCGCCGTAGGGAGCAGTGGGGTAGGCGGCTCCGGCTCCGGATCTGGCTCCAGCTCCGTCATGATGATGGCTGTCTTCCATATGGTGAGAAGAGGACACAAAAGATGAAGAAGAATCCTTGATTTTCTTAGGACTTGTTGAAGGTATAGTTACTATGCGGGTCCTGTCGCTGGCTTTAAAGACAAACTATCTGGAGATTTTATGTGGACAGAAATAAAATGTAATGACAAGTCGACAACTAGCCTTTGCCTTTATTTTCACTTCAACTTATTATGTGCATATATACTCAAGTGGCCGCGGCTGCTTTTACATTTATTTTTATGGTGTGTTGATATTATTAAATTCTTTTCTTAATAAATGCTTTTGTGTCCTTTTTTATATATCCTATTTGTGCATCAATCGTTACGTTTTATAATCTGATTTATTAGGAGAAACAATTTATATTTATATGTATCATCTTTATGGAAGAAGTTAATTTTTTTAAGCAAAAAATATATTTTTAGTTTTTAATATTTTTTATTTTAATTTTTAATTTTTTTCCTCTATTTAAGTTTTCGGTATTTTTAAAATTTTATAAAAATAAAAATTTCATTAAATCTATTTGGTTTTTTATCTATATGCAATACATATCATCTTTAAATTGATTTATAATAATTAAATTAATAAAATGATAATATTAAGTATCCTTATTTTCATAATATAATAAAAATAATATTAAATAAATATAAGGAAATAATATAATAAAAATAAGAAAATGGGTTAGAAAAAATTGTGTATACTCTAACTCTAATCACCTTAACCAACTAGTTCAAAACTAATCAAAAGATAATACATACACATGACGGATAGAAATTTTAATATATTTAATAAACGTCTTATTTTCTTAAGATTTTAAAAGCGTTCAAGGTTGAAATAAAAAATTTAATAATTTAAATAAATATTAAGTACTAAAATATATAGTATTTCTTTCCCTAATCGACCTTTGGTCATAAAGGCAACAATAACACAACTAGTCCTGCCTTCATTCTTAGATGGAGTTATTTAGAATATATATTCTAAATTTTTGTATAATTTTCTTTTAAGAAATTGAAGTTTTTCTTAACTATATTCATATTCATAAATGCAACGATATACATATATATATATATATATATTTTTGTTTAACTATATCTGGATTTTCTTCCCCTTTCTGGAGAATTGTCGATTTTTTTTTATCATGCAATTCCCTATATCTCTATTCAGATGACAAATGTATTAAGAGATTTTCATAAAATGATATGCAATTTCCATTGGTTGATTTAATAAAGGAAAAAAGTTCACGGTTCCAAGTTAAGATGCCAAACTAAAAAAGAAAAAGCAAAAGCCCTTTATATTACTTACTTTTTTTCATTTCAAATCGTTAATAAATAATCTATAATTTAACCGTTAATAAAACCTTTAATAAAATGAGAGATGGCATGGACCATAATTTTAAGAATTTGACGTATTATCATAGCAATTAAGTTTTCTTTAATACCTACATAGGATTAAAAAAATCCAAATAATAATTAAAAAGTCTTCTTTGAATAAGTAATATATATTTTTCTAAGAGTGTAAGGAAAACGTGATTGTTTAGTTAGTGTGGGTCATGGAAGACGATTCCATGCATGATTTAGTATGAACAGGACATTTTTCCAATAAACAGGAGTTTGCTTTACACACAAGTTTGAGAGAGAGAGAACAGGGGAACGATTGCTAGCCTGTCTCTTTTTTTCTCTGTTCAAGGTATTTTTGCGTGAAAATGTTAATGATGTTGATAAATACTTACTGAATAAATAAAAAATCCAATTTTTTACTCATTATTTTCGTATAAAATATATAATCAATATCGAAAAATATTAATTTTAAAAAAAAATTTAATAAATAATTACTTTTAATACCCATCAACTGGGCCCTTTTTATGCGTTATACTTACCGAGGAAAAAGTTTATACAAACAATTTCAGATTCGATTTGTTTATGGAATCCAATGAAGAGGGACGAAGGCCATGTTTGACTTTCCGCCCGAGTAATGGTGGAGCGCGTGACAAGAAGGGGAGGCGAGGTGAGGGAAAACTAGAAGCATTGTAAAGTCATCGCTGACGATTTTCCTTTTGTATTTTTCTCCATCCACTTTCACAAGCCGATCTAGTGCTTTTGTTTGAATTAAAAAAAAATTTAAAACTCAATTAAGAATCAGAAATTTTTTTAAATTTTAAATAAATTTAATAGAATTAAAAAAAATTATAGTCAATTAAGAATAAATTTATAAAATTTAGAGTCAATTTTTTCCAAAATAACCTTTGATGCCTTTAAACTCAATTTATTAAAAATAGTTACGAAATAGCCTAGTGATCCTAAATAAAATTTTAAGACTCTAATTAAGTGAATAAAATTATTAATGAATTATTTGAAATCAATTAGAAGTGAGAAAATTAAGTTTGGAAATCAATTTTGCAAAATAGTCATTTTACCCATAGACTTGATTTAGACCCTTTGAAGTTCATCGGAATCACTAAACAACTTAATTAGAGTTATCTGGAGTCATTTTAATTTATGGGGAGTAATTTCTTGAAATTTAAAGACAATTTATCAAAAACGACATTTTTTGCCATTGAAGACGATTTTATTGAATTTGGACCAAAATAAGCTTAGAAACCTTAAATATAATCAATTACAAATTATTTTTAGATAATTAGAAAAGAAAATTTTAAATTCAAAGTTCAATTGGGTAAAATAACTAAAATACCTCTAAACCTAATTTTATTGAATGATGACTAAATTCTAGAGTTCTTAAGGGCAATTTGGGAAAAAGAAGGAATTATTTTTCAGTTGGAATGAAGTGGAAAAAATGAAGAAAAATAAAATGCTAATTAGTCTAAAGAGAATGACACATGTCACTATTAAGTTAATACTCTTAAATCCATGTGATCCTCCTTTATTTTATGAAAAAATTCAAAAATAATAAATAAGGTCAAAGGAAATTTTTGGATTAAATTAAGAAGGAATTTCAAGTTGGAAAAATCAATTTTTCTAAAAAGGACTTTTTACCTTTAAAATCGGTTTTATCAAAATTAAACTTGAAATTGTTTAGAGACCCTAACTATACCTCATAGATTTTTAATTAGGTGAATAAAATTAATTTCAAATTATTTGGGGACAAGAGAAAAAAAAATAATCCAAAGGCTAATAGGGTAAAATGACCAAAATGCACATAAACTTTTCTTGTTGAAAGGTGATCAATTAAATTGAGTTTTCAACAGCATTTTAGGGGGGGCGGGGGGTATGATTTAAGGGAAAATAAAATGGATTTAGGACTATGGAGGATACATGTCACTTTAAGGTTCAACCCACTAAACCCTAGTGGTCCCCAATTGTCTTTATCCTTAAACCTTTACAAAACCCTATTATAAAAACCTATTTATGATAGAAAAATAGCAACCCCTCTTCTTTGAAAGTTTCGAAATTCCAAGGGTAAGAAAAACCCATTTACTCAAGCCTAAACCTTAAAAATTCTTCTCGTTCAATTTCACCTTATCTAACTACTAATCTTAATTCTTTTATTGTGAGTTTTAGGAGAAGAGGCAAGTGAAAATCCTAGCTAAGGGGGCTCTCATTTCATGTCACAAGAGCTTGGAGGTAAGTGGGATTTTGTGAGTTTTAGATAGAATTAACGGTGTAAGTCCATTGTTTAGATGTTAAGCAAGTTGTTTTAATGCAAAGGGTTAAGGTGGAAACAAAAGAAACTTCATTTTTGCTCTTTACAGGTGGCAACCTGATTTGAATCAAGAAGAAGCCTTGAATATTCACTAAGATAAGCACAAAACCTAACTTAAATGGGTGATTTAGTAAAGTTAAAAGTAATTAAATATAAGGATTTAATGATTTCTTGAATGTCAATGAAGAATGGTGATAAAGCCTTGATGCCACCACTGTTGTGAACGTGATTTGATGAATCAAGATGTTAATCTATAAATTATTATACTTTATCCATTGTTGGGCATTGGAATTATGACTAGAGATCAAATTGGATGCACGTTAATGGGGATTATGCTGAGTGTTGTTGTGACCACACCATGAAGATGAAATTGAGGCTTGATTTCTTCTTGTTAAATTTGATTTTAATATTAGGTGATGATAAATAGATAATTGGAGTATGAACATGTGATATTTAGAATGATTTTGATGATTAATTAGTGGGTATGGCATGTGAAAAGTTGGAATTGATGATATGATTGAATTAGTAGATGAATAAGATTATTTGATTGCCAAATTATGAATTTCCAGCATGTTATTATGTTCTTCCATGATTTGGCACCATATTTAATTATGGAAAAAAAATGACATATTATGTTTATTTTGAGTAAATTTGGTGGAATTATGATTTATTATGAATAAGAGTTGGATTTAATATAAAATGAAGCCTATAAGTAATGATATATTGAAATTAGGCTTATAGAAGAGTAATGACGAGTTTTGGTTGTGGTTTGTTTTTTATGCTCTATTTTGGTGATGTTTTGGACTTTAGAAAGCAATAGAAATAAGTGAGTTTTAGTTTAGAGTGATTTGAACTTAAATTAGTTAAGTTATAGGCTCTTAAATCTAGAAATTTGTAACTATATTTAGCCTAATAGTCCAATGGCTCTAAACTAGATAAAATAAGACTTTTTATGTTAACATTGGTAATAAGAGCGATAAAGAAACAAATGAATTTGGTTTCATTTGATTTAGATTTAAATTGAGTAAATTGTGCCCTTTAAAATTAAAACCTTTAATTGTGACAAATTGAGATTGAATTAATGTTTGGCTTAATTAAGTAAGCCTAACCATATAGGCCTAAGGATTACCTTCTTACCCTCTCCTTAGGTGGCCCATATAATTAAATATAATTTGATCAATTAAGCTTAATTAACTTAACTATTTTAATTGGACTAAAATAATAATTCACTCAATAATGTGCACCTAAATAACCCATGAGCCCAAGATCCAAAATCCAAAACTTGATTAGACCCATTTCTTCCTAAAACTCATACCCTAAGTGGGCTTTAAAACTATAAATGATTCAATCGAACCTCAAACTAATTCAAGCCCTAAATCAACTAAGGACTTAAATGAAATTACAATTGGACCTAATAATCAATTGAGCCTAAAATATAACAAATAGAACTAATTAAATATAATGGGTCTAAGTTAATTAAAATAAACGGGAGTAATCTAATTGGACTTAAAATGTAAGTAATCATTATAACTGGATTTAACTAAATTAATTAAGTCTAGTGGGTCTAATTCCAAATATAATTGAGCCTATTATACTCAAAAGGCCTAAACACCCTAATTGAGCCTTAAACAAAATTAGACCTAAAATTTAAATAACCTATTGGTTTTAAATGAATAAACCCTAAATTGTTTGAGATATAATTAATTAAAAGCTACTTTTGCTTAAATAACCTCAAATTGGCTCGTAACTAGTGTGGATCTTATGTAACCCAAACTAGCCTTAAAATAGAATTCAAATACTTTGAATAATTAACTGACTTAAGTTTTCTATTTCAATGCATAAAATCAATTCAATCATTTCAATTGGAATTTAGATTGCAATTCGAAAATTGTCGACCTTTCAGGTACATAGTAATATGCATGTTGCTTACTAAGTTAGAAAAATTAATTGAACTAATAATCAACTCGACTAAGTAATTGCTTGTTGCTTGTGCGTGGTTATTTGAGCTAACAAGTAACAAACCTTAGATTCGGTGTCCCCTATTGTGATGTCCAGAATAATGTGGAGTCTGGCTGCTCTTGTCAACTCTTGATATCTGCTACGATAGAATCAAATCTCATGTCCCCTATTGTGATGTCCAGAATCATGGGTACTCTCATACTTGATGTTTAAATAAGATAATGAAATGAATTGAATGAATAGTTGTTGTATTAATATGCAGGCTTACTTGACATGTGTGTATTTGTTTGCATTACTATGTACTGAATCCTTATGGCTCACTCCCTTTTTTCTTTTTCAAGTAAGGATACTTTTGATCCACTTTATGATTCAATGGGATGTAGCTCTAAAGAGGAGTATTAGGATGAGTCTATGGATATAGATTATGTTATTTACGATTATGACTGAGCTTTGTTTCATATTCTAAACTAAGTTTTTGTATTATAATTTGTACTTAGACTTTTGGGAGCTGTTCGTGGCTTTATGGCCTATTTCCATTCATTGTATTTTGTGTGCCCTATGGGCCATAAGACTTAGATTATCTTTTCTTACTTATTCACACGTTTTCATGACAATCAAACCATCAAACAATTTCAAAAATCCAACAATTTGTCAAAATGCTTTCAAAAACTAATTAATGATTTTAGAGTCTTAAAACTAGTTTAGAAACTCATCTAGTAACTGTAATATTACATATTTTATTTAACTAGATTATACTATGAACTATCGTTACTATAGTGAATTAGGAGTATGATACTTTACCCCTTAAACTCTAGCAAAACCCTCTTATTTAAGCACCCTTCACCAAATTTTACGGCAACCTCTGTGTTTTTTTTTCCCCTAAAGCTCTCATTAAGGTAAAAACCCACAAACTCTTACTAAAATCCTAAACCTCTAATCTAGTTGAAAACCTATCTAGATTAGTTACTAATTCTACTTCTTTTCTTGCTAGTGCTAGGTAATAATCAAGTAGAATCACAAGTTGGAGGTTTTCACACTTACAATTTGGAGATTAATTGATATAAAAGTTGATTCAATTGATTTAAGTAAGCTTAAGCTTATTAAACATAAATATAAGTGGGGATAGATATTCTATGTAAGGAAAAATCATTTAAAAGCAAAATAACACGTCATCTTTGAGGCTTTTTATGGATGACTAAGAGGGGATTTGAAGACTTAATCGAATCTTCATTAAGGTAACTTCGCTACAATGATTGATTTGATGAGTGATTCAATTGATTTAAATTGGCTTAAGCTTATTAAACATGAATCTAAGTGGGGATTGTTATTATATATAAGGAAAAATCATTTGAAAGCAAACAAGAACACTTCCTCTTTGACGCTTTTTATGGACAACCATGAGGGCATTTGAAGACTTAATTGAATCTTCAATAAGGTAAGTTCACTACAATGATTAATTTGATAATTTAGGATGATTAGAAGTGATCAAGCATGATGATTTGGAGTTTTCTTTGATCTTGATAGTTTAGTGCAATATGCCCATTAAAAACCACCACCTAAAGTGGTGTATAAAGTGTTATTTGATGATTTAGATGCTAATCTATAATTTAATATAATAAATGTGATGTTAGGTGTTGGATTTGGTGATGGGAGTGAAGTTTGATGCATGACAAAAAAAAAAAATTGAGATTTGATTTTCTTCCAAAATCTAATTTAGATGATGAATGATGGTAATTTGATTATTGGAATTAGGTATATGGAATTAAAAGTGGTTTGGTGATTAATTTGATATATATGTCATGTTAGAAGTTAGATTTGTAGATATCAATAAATTTGTGGATAAACAAGTTGATTTAGTGATAAATTTGATGAGAATTGAAATTACATGATGGATATTATGTTTGGCAAAGTTTATAAGTGAATTATGATAAATTGGTGGATTGATTAATTTTAAAATTATAATTTTTTTGTATGATTTTATAATATGTCTAATCTTGGAAAATTGTGATATATTATGTTTATTTTAAGTTAATTTTGTAGAATTATGATTAATTAATGAATGAGAGTTGAATTGGATATAAAATGAGGCATAGAAGTGAAAATAGGTTGAAATTGGATTAATAGGAATGCAATTAGATGTTTGTAGTGTGCTTTGTAATTTTGCTCTATTTTGGACTTAAAAATGAAAGATAAATGATATTTTAGACTATAAAAAGGAATCGGAATAAGTGGGCTTTTGGTTTGGAGTAATTTGAAACTAAATTAAATAAGTTGATAATTCGTAACTTTATATAATTTAATAATTTAAGGGCTCTAAAATGAATAAAATAAGGTTTTTACGTTAAAATGGATAGTAAAAGTGATAAGAAACCGAATGGCTTTAGTTTCACTTAATTTAGGGTTAAATTGAGTAAATTATGGCCGTTTAAAGTTAAAGCCAAAGTGACGAATTGGAATTTAATCAAGTTGACTTAATTAACCCAGGTTAAGGCAGGCCCCAGCCTAAGTTGGCCTAATCATATAGGCTTAAGAACCACCCTCCTACCTTTCCCTTAGGTAGCCCATATGATTAGAGATAATTGGACTATTTAAGCTTAATTAACTTGATTATTCTAAGTAGACCAAAATAGGAATTGGTTTACTAATATGGATCCAAATGACCAATGGTCCTAAAATTAAAAATCCAAAATATAATTTGGCCCATTCCCTTTTAAGGCTCAAACTTAAATGGGTTTTATCATGAGAAATAACTCAAACTGGGTTTTGAACCATTTCAAGACTTAAATCGAACTAATTACCTAAAATAAATTGGACCTAGACTTAATAGAATAAAATAGGCTTACGTAATTATAATAAACCAAATTTAGCCTAAGTAATGTAATTAAGGCTAGTGGGCTTAATTTTAAACATAATTAGGTCTACTATTTTTAAAGAGTCCAAATACCCTAACTAGGCTTTAAACACAATTAGACTTAAATTTAAGTAACTTACTAAGCTTAAATAAATAAACTCTAAATGATTTAGGCCAAAGTTAGTTAAAAGCTAATTAGGTCTATGTAAACCTAAATGGGCTTGTAACTAGTATGAGCTTTAATTAGTTTAAGCCAATCATAGAATATAATTTAATCATTTACATCAATCAACTTAATTGGAATTTAGAGTGATTTAGGAAACTTCAACCCTTTCAAGTATGCAATAACATACATATTGCTTGCTAGGTTAGAAGTTTAAACCAGACTAATAATCAAACTCAATTAAGTATCTGTTAGCTATTTGTACTTAGTTACTTGAGCCAATACATGACAAATCTTAGATTAAGATTATGCCTGCAATCATATTCTCCAAAATGACATAGTACTTAGGCACTTAAGCTATCAAGTAATAGTTCGGTAGAAAGTTGATAAGCGAAATCATGTAGGATAAAAGGTATATTAAGCGTAGTCTAAGGATATGGGTCTCAACAGGCTATACAATATAATTGGACTATGATTAGTGAGGTTACTTAGATGAAACTACTTTGTTTTTTATTTTGGTTTTGGCAATGTGGAGTCCGGCTACTCTTGTCAACTCTTGATGTTCGCTATGGTTGAATAAAACCTTAGATTCCCCATCTTGACGTTCAAAGTAATCAATACTTCTATAATGGATGTTTAAATAAGATAATTAAATGAATTGTTTAGTTGTCTACCGCATTAGTTTATAAGTTTTATAACATTTGATAAGTGCTCAATTCGGTATATCTATTAAGAGAGATTTAGCATGTTTTTTCCTTAATTTTAGCGTATTTTTGAAGAATTTAAATTTTGATTGAGTAATATTTTGATTTTAAGGCTTTGATAGATAGTGAAATTAAAAAGAAAGAAAACGAATCCAATTTTACTCAATTCAGAGCTAATGAAAGAAGTTATGAAGTTTTGAAACTAGATGTAGCCTAGAAATGATCATGTCCAAAATGTGTTAAATTTAAAGCTTTATAGAGATTTAGACATGAGCATGTTCGTTGGTCTTGTATCTTTTTTATCTAATTAATTTAGACACGACTGCGTTTAGGCCGTGTCTACTGAAACATCATATTTTACACTATTTTGATTGATGAATTGGTCATAACCTAAAGCACGACCGTGTTGGATAGCATACTGGCCTAAAATGCAAAGTTTTTTTTATGCTCATTATATAAATAGAAGAGGACTCAATATCAAAGAGGAGAGGTACATTTTTCTAAGTTATTCTAAGATTTAGAAAAAGATAAACGGCTACTTTTCAATACTTCAAGAAATTAATGTTTTTCTTTGCTTAATTGATTTCCTCGATGATAAATGTTTATACATCATTAAAGAATTTGGTTTTCAATATGATTAGTGCTTAATTTTTCTTAGTATCTAGATTTGTGGAACATAAGTTTATTATGTGATTTGAATTTTTATCAATCAATGGATTTTTATGTTTTTTATTTATACATATGTTCTTGATATTTTGATTAGATTAATATTTTTAAGGTATTATTCTATGTATTTGATATTATACATTAAGATTGAGAAATTTGATATATAATTAAATTTAACATGTTTGAAGAGAATTGATATAATTTTAGAAGTAAGTTACATAATTCTTTCGAATTTATTTAATTTAGTTACGAAAATTTATTGTTTTTTAATATAGTCTTTGAATTATGCTATTGTGAAGAGATTCAAATAAGTAATTTTAAGATCAAGGTTAATAAGCTTGAGAAAATTATTAGCTTAAATTAGAAATTCCCTTGATCAATGAAATTTAAGAAGTATTTGAACACTTTTGGTTAATATCACATAATAATTCATAGGAGAAACAAAGTTTAGATATTAGTTTTACTATCTTAAAGTTGATTCTAAATTGCTTTGCTTTTCTGTCTTTTAATAAAATCCTAGTTTTTTAGTTAATATTTCATTATAGTTTTTAGATTAATTAATCTCTATAATTTACCGGTTAAATAATAGGGTGTAGGCTAGTATTAGTACCCGTAATTCCTGTAGAACGTCATCCATATTTTATGCACTATATGACAAAATTTAATAGGTGCACTTGCTTCACATCAAGTTTTTTTGCGATGTTGTCAAGGATTTCAATATTAAGAACATTAATTAATTTATTAATTTGACCATTTTTTCTGCTTTTTTTTTTTCAATAATGCATGAACAAAAATACTCCATCAGATGCAATAATTTTTTTTTTGAAAATTGAAATGACAGCTAGGCGTTTACGAAAAACAATTCAGTAAATAGTAGATGAACTAAATTAAGGGTCTCCTCCGAGAATAAAGGCAAAAGAGGAAAATGACAAGTTGGAAATCATGAGTGATGAAAACCAAAGCTAATAGTGAACTATGTTCAATTACTCCAATCCCTCCTTAGTTGAAGTCAACTCAAGTATTGTCAAGCCACCTATTGCTACCAACAACTTTCAAATTCAACCTCATATTATACCAATAGTGTAGCAATTCATCTAATTTGATGGATTACAAGATGAGAACCGCAATGCTCACATATTTAACTTCTAGGAGATTTGCGACACCTTTAAAATAAATGAGGTTTTGGACAATGCAATTAACTTGTGACTCTTCCCCTTCTCGCTAAGAGGCCGAGCAAAATAATGGCTGAATTCACTTTCAAGGGGATCTATCACTACTTGAGATGATATGGCTCAAAAGTTTCTATGAAAATACTTTCCACCTACTAAAACCTCCAAACTTAGGAAAGACATATCATCCTACGTTTAATTAAAAGCCGAGACCTTATATGACACTTGGGAAAGATATAAGAAGTTACTGAAGAGATGCCCACATCATGGCCTATTTGTTTAGATGCAGATTTAAACTTTTTACAATGATTTGAATCTATCAACTAGGTAAATTATAAATGTCACTACTGGAGGGACGTTAAATACTAAAACACTAGAAAAGATTCAATCCTTGATTGAGGACATGACTATGAATAGTTCTCAATGGGAATGTACTAGGGTGAGGAACAAAGCACAGATATCTACAAATTAGATGCAGTAACAACTTTAGCCAATAAAGTTAATGCCATTAATAGAAAGTTGGATGCACTTTCCATCAATCCCAAATGCAACTTGGGAGAAATCAATGTAGAGGATCGGTGAGAACAAACAGACTATTTAAGAAACCCCTCTAAGCCACAAAACAACCCCTATAGTAACACCTACAATTTGGGGTGGAGAAATCATCTGAATTTCTCTTGGAGTAACTATAATCAAAATTAATAGAGGATGAACTTACCTCACCTAGGATTTTAGTGACCCCCACCACATGAAGAGACATTAAGTTTAGAAGAACTTTTAACTAAATACATTCAAACTAATGAGGTTAGATTATAGAGTATGAAAACTTCTTTAAGGAATCAAGAAGCCTCCATCCGTAACCTAGGAAATCAAGTAGGTCAACCTATAAAGATGGTGGTTGAAAGACAATAAGGGACACTATTAGGAAACACTAAGATGAACCCTATAGAGCATGTAAAAGCAATAACTCTTAGAAGTGGAAGGGAGTTGCAGGTTAGATCGAAAACTATAGAAGGGTCAGCAAGGAAAGATGTGAAAGTCTAGGGGAAAAAAAAGTATAAAGCCACCAAAAGTGAAGGAATACATACCACTTATATCTCATCCTGAATGCTTGAAAAAGGATCACTCTAACAAACAATTCAATAAGTTCCTCGAAAGTTTTAAGCAGTTACACATTAACTTACCTTTTGTTGATAACTTATCACAAATGCCCAAGTATGCTAAGTACTTAAAGGAACTATTCTCGAACAAGAGGAAGCTGGAGGAGATATTAACTACGAACTTAAGTGAGGAATGCTCTATATTGATGTAAAAGAAATTGCCACGAAAATTGAAGAATCCAAGGAGTTTTACTCTACTTTGTCTTATTGGCAATTTATCAATAAATTGAGCATTAGTTTACCTAAGCGCAAGTATAAATTTAATGCCACATCATATGTTTAAAAAGTTAGGATTATAAAACCCCGAATCAACACATATAAGCATTTACTTAGCCGATAGGTCCATAAAGTATCCCATCAACTTTATTAAAAATGTATGGGTTAAGCTAGGTACATTCATTTTTCTAGTGGACTTTGTAATCCTAGATACATATGAGAACATTGAAGCATCACAAATTTTAGGTCACCTTTTCTTAGCTACTTCTAGGGCAATTACAGATGTAGGAAATCAAACATTAACTCTAAAAGTTAAGGATGAAGAAAGAACTTTCAAGACACTTGACACAATTTAACAATCCTCTAAGAGTAACAATACTTGTTATTTCTTCAATACATTAAACTACTTGGTTTCACTCGTATGCATGATGACATTTGTACAAACTTAATTCAACAACATCTTTTTTATGGAAAGAAAAAGGGTTCAAATAAATTTAAGCAATTTGAGCACCAAAATTTTTATGGTCATCCACCTAACTAGAAAAAGGGAAGTGTGTTCAAGATCAACCACTTTACATGCTAAGCATGCTTTGGAATAGAAGAAATGCCATATTCAGGGGAGTACTAGTTCTTTCCCCTACTAGTTCTTAACATTTTTTTTTTTTTTTTTTTGCAAGACAACAATGTATGATTTTAAGTGTGAGGAAGGAGGTTATAAAATGTGTGGCTATTTAAGGAATCATAAATTTATTTATTTAACCTGAAAATCATTAAGTTGACTTGCAATTTGGTATAAAATAACTCTTTAGGTAATATAGAACATGATACGAACCACGCCAACCCGTGACGAAACCTAATACCAATACGTTCGGAATTCGTTGCCTAAGATGCCCAAACACCTAAAGTGGAAACCACGACCCGTTGTCTATAAGCGAGACAAGAACCTTGGTATAATGTGAAGACGCCACAATCAGGATGAAAGACCGATTGATAAGTCGGGATGAACGCCATAGAAATTAATCCGATAAGTTCTAGTTAGTTCTTGAAGAACCAAGAGAGGTGCCTCTCAAAAGTGTTTAATGTTCAAAGATGTAAATTCTAAGTTGTTCTAAACCCTAAGAGCTTTTATACTAGGGTTACAATTCATGAAAAACAAGTCCAAAACGACGTAGCTTAGATAAGTTACGTAAAAACACGAAAACAGAACAAGCTGGCCGGTAGGGGATACACGGCCGTGTACACGATCGTGTACTTTGGTCGTGTACACGATCGTGTACTTTGGCCGTGTACTTTTCTATGCACATTCCAGTCACATACACGACCGTGTACTTCTGGTCGTGTATCTTTCTGTGGATTTGCTTGTCTCCATACACAGCCGTGCCTTTTAGCCGTGTGTCTAGTCGTGTATGATTCTGTGCAATCTTGGAATTCCTATACGGCCGTGCCTTGAAAGTACACGCTCTCTTCAACCCGTATCCGGTGTGACTTGTATAAGAGCAAGGGTCTTCCCATGGTTGTTCCAATCCATTCCAACTTTATGATTGCTCCAATCCTTTCCGACTTCATGGACATCCTTTATCAACCCGTTAAGTGCTTCCTTGAGTTGTTTCGCTTGACTTGTTATGATCGGTCCAGGCGGCACTTCAAGAGGATCTACATTCCTTCTTCCGGCTTGACTCTCATCATGGATCTCATCGTTCCCCTCCTCTTGAAAAGGATTTGTCCTCAAATCGTCACCTACATCAAAAGGACTCAGATCAGTAACATTAAATGTGGCACTTACTTGATACTCACCAGGCAAATCTATCTTGTATGCATTGTCGTTGATGCGCTCAAGAACTTGAAATGGTCCATCGCCTCTAGGAAGTAGTTTAGATCGACGCTGTACGGGAAACCGCTCTTTGCGCATGTGAACCCAAACCCAATCTCCAAGTTCAAAAACAGCTTGTCGACGACCCTTGTTGGCTTATTTCACATACTGCTCTGTTCATCGCTCAATGTTCAGCCTTGCCTTCTCGTGGATTTGTTTAACAAATTCGACCTTCTTCGTGCCATCTAAATTAACATACTCAGAAATAGGCAAAGGTGATAAATCCAAAGGAGTTAGTGGATTAAAACCATACACAATTTCAAAAGGAGAAAATTTAGTAGCAAAATGCACTGTACGGTTATAAGCAAATTCAACATGCGACAAACAATCCTCCCAACTCTTAATATTCTTTTTAATTACAGCCCTCAACAAAGTAAATAAAGTTCGATTCACTACCTCAGTTTGACCGTCAGTCTGTGGATAACAAGTAGTAGAAAACAATAACTTAGTTCCTAACTTAGCCCATAAGGTCTTCCAAAAGTAGCTTAAAAACTTAGCATCCCTATCTGATACAATTTTTCTAGGCATACCATGCAATCGCTCAACTTCCCCAAAGAATAAATTAGCAATATTACAAGCATCATCCGTTTTATGACAAGGAATGAAATGCGCCATTTTAGAGAATCTATCAACAACTACAAAAATAGAATCCCGACCATGTCTAGACCTGGGTAATCCTAACACAAAGTCCATAGAAATATCTACCCACGGCTCATGAGAAATGGAAAGTGGGGTGTAAAGCCCTTGAGGTTGGACTCTATATTTCGCTTGCCTATACGTGACACATCACTCACAAATCTTCTCAACATCTCGTTTCATGTGAGGCCAATAGAAGTGTTCCTGTAATACCCCTAATGTTTTAGCTACGCCAAAGTGTCCCATTAACCCTCCTCCATGAGACTCCCTCACTAGTAATTCTCTTAAGGAACAAATTGGAATGCATAGTTTACTCTCCCTAAACAAGAATCCTTCATGTTTATAAAATTTTCCATGCCCACTCTTCTCACAATACACATTCTCCTCACAAAAATCTCGATCAGCAGCATATAACTCCTTAATGTGCTCAAAACCAAGCAGTCTGGAACTAAGAGTAGAGATAAAAGTATACCTTCTAGATAGTGCATCAACAATGACATTCTCTTTACCTTGCTTGTAGTGGATAACATATGGAAATGTTTCGATGAACTCCACCCAAAGAGCATGCCTTTTATTCAGCTTGTGTTACCCCTTCAAGTACTTCAAGGATTCATGATTAGTGTGGATCACGAACTCTTTCGGCCAAAGGTAATGTTGCCACGTCTCCAGGGCTCGAACCAATGCATATAGCTCCTTGTCGTAAGTAGGGTAATTCAAGGTTGCCCCACTTAGCTTCTCGCTAAAGAATGCAATCGGTCTTCTCTCCTGCATAAGCACTACTCCAATACCTAATCCTGAAGCATCACACTCAATTTCAAACGTTTTAGCAAAGTTAGGTAAAGCAAGTAACGGCGCCTGAGTCAGCTTATTTTTAAGCGTCTAAAAGGCTTTCTCTTGTTGCTCTCCCCAACTGAACCCCACGTTCTTCTTAATTACCTCAGTAAGTAGTGCTGCAATGGTGCTGAAATCCTTCACAAATCTCCTGTAAAAACTCGCTAGTCCATGGAAACTCCGCACATTACTTACATCGGTTGGACTAGGCCATTCTTAGATCGCACGAACCTTTTCTTCATCAACCTGTATTCCCTGTGCACTAACAAGAAAACCAAGAAACACAAGTTTGTCTGTGCAAAAAGTGCACTTCTTGAGGTTAGCATATAATTGTTCCTTTCGAAGCACTTCTAAAACATCCCTCAAGTGAGACATATGATCTTCCAAACTCTTGCTGTAAATAAGAATATCATCAAAATAGACAACCACAAATTTTCCAATAAAAGTCCTCAAAACATGGTTCATAAGTCTCATAAAAGTACTAGGTGCATTAGTTAAACCGAAAGGCATTACTAACCACTCATACAATCCATATTTTGTCTTAAATGCAGTTTTCCATTCATCGCCTTCTTTCATTCTAATTTGGTGATATCTACTTTTCAAATCAATTTTGGAAAAGACACTAAACCCATGTAACTCATCTAACATGTCATCTAAGCGAGGAATGGGATGACGATACTTTACCGTAATGTTGTTGATGGCGCGGCAGTCAACACACATTCTCCATGTCCCATCCTTCTTAGGCACTAAAATCACAGGCACTGCACATAGACTCATACTCTCTCTCACGTACCCCTTCTCCATTAGTTCATCGACCTGCCTTTGGAGTTCCTTTGTCTCCTCCGGATTACTCCTATAAGCTGGTTTGTTTGGAATCGATGCCCCGGGTACAAGGTCAATCTGGTGCTCAATACCACGAATAGGTGGTAATCCCTTTGGAATCTCTTCAGGGAAGACATCTTCAAAGTCCTGCACAAGAAACACAACCACACTAGGCACAAAGTTAGATAGTTCGTTAGTAGTCAGACATGTTTCTTTAAAAACCAGCAACAACATAGGTTGCCTCATCACTAACGCTCTCCTTACTACACTCGCTCTTGCCACACAACTCTCCTTTTGCAAGGCTGCCCTCTCCTTTTCACTCACCACCAAAGTTGATCTCCCTTCAACTTGACCTCTCACACTCTTTTCAGCCTTCCTCTCTTTTTCCTTTTGATCTTGACTTTTATATTCCTTTTCTTTCTCATTGTCTTTTGCTCTCTCACTCTCCCTCTACTTTTCACTCACCTTATGTTTTGCAAAAGACTGTTGTAGCTGCAACTGGTCCTCATACACCTACTTAGGTGTTAATGGTTTAAGATTAAAGCTTTTCCCATGGTGAACAAGCGTATACTTGTTAGAAAAGCCATCATGAACAACCTTCCTATCAAATTGCCATGGCCTCCCCAACAACACATGACATGCTTGCATTGGCACTACATCACATAACACCTTATCCCCATACCTAACAATGCGGAAACCAATCAATGCTTGCTTACTCACCTTGGTCTCTCCACTATCATTCAACCATTGCAATTTATATGGACTAGGGTGTCTAACAGTTTGGAGCCCCAGCCTCTCAACAATAAAATTACTCACTACATTGGTGCAACTCCCTCTATTAATGATCAAACTACAAATGTGATCTCCTAGATAGCATCTGGTATGAAATATATTCTCTCTTTGCACCTCCTCTTCTTCCTTCACCTGCACATTCAACGCTCGCTTCACTACTGCCACTAGCCTTCCCATTGCAGGCTCCTCATCATCACTAGCATCCTCTAATGGAGGCATATCATCTTCTTCACTATCCCCCTCAATCTCATACTCTCCATCATCACGTAAAATCATCACACGCCTATTTGGACATTGATTAGCAATATGGCCTCTACCTTGGCATTTAAAACATCTAATGTCACGATTTCTAGAAGTAGAAGAATCAGGGTTACCTTGGTTACCAGGAGCAGAACCCGCTTGCCTCAGCTCCCCTTTTGGTTTGGTGGGTAAAGGCTTTTCTTCTTTCTTCCATTGGTTGGTCTTCTAAGTGGATGAACCATTACCCTATTGAAACCGTGCACTACTACTACCTTTCCTCTTGTGCTGGTTCTCAACCTTTATAGCCATGTGAACCATATCCTCCAATTCAACATAATGCTGCAATTCAACTACATTTTGGATTTCTCTATTCAACTCAGTAAGAAACCTAGCCATTGTAACCTCTCTATCATCCTCTACATTCGCCCTAATCATAGTGACTTCCATCTCCTTGAAATACTCATCTACACTTCGGCTTCCCTGCCTCAGAGTTTGCAACTTGTTGTGCAATTCACGATAGTAATACGCAGGTACAAACCGCTTCTTCATCACTCTTTTCATCTCTTCCCAAGACTCAATAGGTGGCTCGCCATTCCTTCTTCGATTCAACATTAATTGATCCCACCACACTATAGCATAATCCGAAAACTCAATGGTAGCAAGTTTTACTTTCTTTCTCCCACTATAGTTGTGACAATCAAACACCATCTCTACCTTCTTCTCCCACTCTAAATACGCCTCGGGATCATTCTTCCCTTGGAAAGGAGGAAACTTCATCTTTATGCTACTCAATTGATCATCCTCTCTATTCCTATCTCCTCTATCTTCCCAATCTCTAGTTCCTCTATTCCGACCACAATAACCTCTATAACTCCCAACAGAAGGCTCATCAAAGTCATCATCCGACATTTCATCTCCACCCCTCGGTACTCTCCTAGAATGACTCTCCCTCTTACGCCCTTGGAATACGTTTGTGGATTGCTCTAGTCTTAGCTCTACCGTCTCATGAATTTGTTCCATTCCTTCTTGGAACATCCTCTTCATTTCTCCCCCCAACGCCTCAATTACTAACCTAGCATCAAACCTTCCCCTCTCACCTTCAGGAGAATGTTGTCTCGACATAGTTCCTGCAGAAAAGATTAGTACTAACACAAATATATATATGATTAAACCTCACAATACACTCCCTTACGTGTTTCGCTCAAATGATGATATCACACAGTCACTTGTGTATTCTCACAAACAACGATGATATCAACTCGCTAATTTCCTCGTCTCAATTCTCTTGGAACTAACCCGAACTACACCAATTTCCTTCCGTAGAATTCAAAACAACTCTAGGGTTCGTAAATTTTCCTCTATTTTTCTATCCGAATTTTTTTTTTTTTGTCTTGGTTGTTGCTCTTGATCACGTTTTTCTTTTCTTTTCTTTTCTCTTCTTTTTTTTTTGTCGTGATTTTTACTCTCTTTTTTTTTTTGTAGCAATCGCCTAGTCGATATTACACTATCAAAAGACAATCAATACTACGAAATTGAATACGATAATTGATATGAACGATTGGAGTTAGGGTTTTTGATATTACCTTCCTCAACTGAACTTGGTGTTTTGACAAACCTAAGCTCTGATACCAAACTGATATGAACCACGCCAACCCGTGACGAAACCCAATACCAATACATTCGGAATTCGTTGCCTAAGACGCCCAAACACCTAAAGTGGAAACCGCGACCCGTTGTCTATAAGCGAGACAAGAACCTTGGTATAATGTGAAGACGCCACAATCGGGATGAAAGACCGATTGATAAGTCGGGATGAACGCCACGGAAATTAATCCGATAAGTTCTAGTTAGTTCTTAAAGAACCAAGAGAGGTGCCTCTTAAAAGTGTTTAATGTTCAAAGATGTAAATTCTAAGTTGTTCTAAACCCTAGGAGCTTTTATACTAGGGTTACAATTCGTGAAAAACAAGTCCAAAACGACGTAGCTTAGATAAGTTACGTAAAAACACGAAAACAGAACAAGCTGGCCGGCAGGGGATACACGACCGTGTACTTTGGCCGTGTACTTTTCTGTGCACATTTCGGTCACATATACGACCGTATACTTCTGGTCGTGTATCTTTCTATGGATTTGCTTGTCTCCATACACGGCCGTGCCTTTTAGCCATGTGTCTAGCTGTGTATAATTCTGTGTAATCTTGGAATTCCTACACGGCCGTGCCTTGAAAGTACACGCCCTCTTCAACCCGTGTCCGGTGTGACTTGTATAAGAGCAAGGGTCTTCCCATGGTTGTTCCAATTCATTCCAACTTCATGATTGCTCCAATCCTTTCCGGCTTCATGGACATCCTTTATCAACCCGTTAAGTGCTTCCTTAAGTCATTTCAGTTGACTTCCTGTGATCAGTCCAGGCGGCACTTCAAGAGGATCTACATTTCTTCTTCCGGCTTGACTCTCATCGTAGATCTCATCAGAACACTTAATCAATAAGTACTTTAATGGCTACTTATTATTTAATTTTGAACTTGAAATTTTGGAAAGTTGAATAACATTACTTGTTAAGAACTAGTCATAAATTTCTTTTAAACTTACTTTGATGTATATTTTTCCCCTTTGGTATTTTTAGAGCACTATAATCCTTGATAAGTTAATAGTTGATATCTATCATTTGAAAATTCTTGAAAAATCAATATAGCTAAAGATGAAATAAATAAATTGAATTGAAGTTTATCTATAGGCCTTATTGACTTGAATAATTAAGCTTGTGGGGATGCCTCCTTTGTGTGGAATAACACCTATTGATTTGAGTGAAGAACTCAAGATTATCGATTGAAAGTTCACTAAAAAGGTTAAGAGAAAAGTCTATGTAAAAGCTAAATGTAAGTAAATAAGCTCTATTAAATAAAGATAGTAGATGGTTCAAAGAGGTATTTCAAAACCTAGTAGCCTAAGAACGCCCGGTATGTGACTTACTAATAGATGAAAGTACCTAATGAAAAAAAAATAGAATGATTAAGAGATAAGTGAATATATTTATTTTGGATTATAGTGTTTAGTTAAATTGAAGAAGAGGGTGTATACATTATAGCAAAGTTAGTAAAGTATTTATGATTTCTTCTTGATTAAGGAGATAATAATTTAAGTTTCAAGTCTTTTGTATATTTAAGGCAGTTGGTTAACTGAAAAATATAAGAGTTGTAGTTAATCTCATTTTGAAACTGCAAGTTAATTAAGAGTTTGATTCTTAAACTATTTCAAGGTTAAATAAGAATTATTTTGAATAGTTTCTTGAATAATAGTAAGTTGATTAAGTATTTCTTGTCTTATTCTTTGATTTGATTAATTTACTTAAGGATAAGCAAATGCTTAAGTGTAGGAAAATTTAATAAGTGATCAATTCGATATTTACATTAAATGAGATTTAAGATGTGTTTCCCTTGATTTTACCGTGTTTTTGAAGAATTTAAATTTTAATTGAGTAATATTTTGATTTTAGGGCTTTGATGGATAGTGGAAGTAAAACAGAAGAAAATGAATCCAATTTTACTCAATTTGAAGCTAAATTGAGGAAGTTATTAAGTTTTGAAATTAGACATGACCCAAACTTGACCATGTATGTGTTGAATTTAAAGCTTCATAGAGATTTAGACACGATCGTGTTCATTAGTTGTGTATCTCTCTGATCTAATTGATTTAGACATAACCTATAGACACAACCATGTTTAGGTTGTGTTTGTTGGAACATCATGTTTTACACGATTTTGATTGATGAATTAGACATAACCCGAAGCACGATCTTGTTAGACAACGTGTTAGCTTAAAACATAAAGTTTTTTATGCTCATTATATAAATAGAAGAGGACTCGACATCAAAGAGGAGAGACACGTTTTTTTAAGTTATTTTAGGGTTTTAGAGAAAGATATGATAGCTACTTTTCTACACTTCAAGAAATTAGGGCTTTTCTTTGTTAAAGTGATTTCCTTGATGATGAATATTTATATATCATTGAAGAATTTGTTTTTCAATATGATTAGTGCTTAATTTTTCTTAGTATCTAGACTTGTGAAACCTAGATTTATTATTTGATTTGAATTTTTATCAATCAATGAATTTTTATATTTCTTAATTCATACATGTGTTCTTGATGTTTTCATTAAATTAGTATTTATAGGATATTATTATATCTGTTTCATATTATATATTAAGATTGAAATTTTTTATATATAATTAAATCTAGCATGTTTGAAGATAATGGATGTAATTTTAGAAATAAGTTACATAATTCTTCCGGATTTATTTAATTTAGTTACGAAAATTTATTATTTTTAATGCAGTCTTTAAATTATGCTATTGTGAAAAGATTCAAATAGGTAATTTTAATATTTGGGTTAATAGGCTTGAGAAAATTATTGGCTTAAATTTGAAATTCTCCCAATTATTTAAGAAGGATTTGAGCACTTTTTGTTAATGTCACATAATATTTTTTATGGAAAACAAATTCTAAATATTAGTTTTACCATCTTAAAGGTAATTCTAAATTGCTTTGTTTTTCTATCTTTCAATAAAATCTTAGTTCTTTAGTTAATATTCTATTATAATTTTTAGATTAATCAATCTCAATAATTTACCGATTAAATAATAGGGTATAGGTTAGTATTAGTACTTATAATCCTTATGAGATGATATCCATATTTAATGCACTATATTACAAAATTTGATAAATACACTAGCCTCACATCAACATCTTTGTATGTGTTTGCATTATTATGTAGTAGGCTTTTTTGACTCACTTCTATTTTCTTTTTTAGGTAAAAACTATCTTATTGATCTACCTTATAAATTAATGGGTTTTAGCTCCAATGAGAAGTATCGAGATGAGTTCGTAGACATAGATTATGAGGACTATTTTTACTTCCTCGTTTTGATATAGATTTAGTTAATTTCGCTTTAGTACTATATGTATATTTTTTAGGAGTCATCTATGGCTCCATAGCCCGTTTACCTATATCTATATTCTGTGAGCCTCTTAGGCCTTAAGATTTAGATTCCTATCTCCTACCATTCACTATGTTTTTCAAACCTAAAATATCTTTCAAAATTAATGAACCATCAAATATTTTTCAAAAATTAATCAACAATTTCAAAGTCCTAAAACCAGTTTAAAAACCTATTTAGTAATTATAACCTTACATATTCTATTTAGTAAGGCACGTAGCGAACTACCATTACCATAATGAATTAGGAGCATGACAGTCAAGGTGCGAAGCTATGCCATGATAGCGAGGGATTGAAATTGAGAGTTAGGATTAGAGAGGGCTAAGAGGTAGAAGCATTAAATAAAGTTTATGCTAAGGCCTTGTAACCTAATAGTATGAACATCGGTCTTCAAGTTGGACATGTGAATTTCGAATCTCCCTTCTTATTGTAATTACTAGAAGAAAAAAAAAAGGTAAATTGGGAGAATTAAGACAATTAAGACTAAAGTTAAAGACTTAGGATTAGATATTAAAAAAGAAAGAGTAAATTTTGCTAGTTGGGGGGGGGGGGGGGGGGGGATTAATGGTTTGATTTGGCTTGACTAAAGATGTAAAAGAGGTAAATTTTTTAAAACTTTAACCCGTCCCTATAAGATTTAATGTTTCCCAAAACTCTATAGGATTTTTACTCTCATTATCGAAACCCAACCCTATAAAGTTATGAACCCTATAGGGATGAGTTAGGTTTTTATAACATTCATAAGAGATAGAAGAAAGTAAAGTACAATGTAGTTAAGTAAGGTTATGATCATACTTACTGATTTACACATAAATAAAATTTAAAAATTAAATATGTTATACAATATAAAATATACATATTAAATAGGTTAAGAATAAATATTATTATTAATATATTACTTTTATTGAGTTGTGTTTTTTTTAGGTTTTTTATAAGTTACAAACTCAATCCTAAACTCTATAAGATTTTAAAATATGTGCCACAACTCAAAGGGTAATATCCTATAGATTTTTTATTGAATTGAACAGAGCAAATACTTTATAACGACTTATCTAATTACATCCTAAATTGAATCCAAACTATTCATATATTGTTTGTCCATCACTAGTTCAAACTACGACCAAACTCAAATTGTGAAACTAAAAAAATGGCAATCGATATTAATAAAATTAAGTCAAGTCGTGATATTACCACGTAAATCCGTAATGTTATATATATTTAGTGAAATAAATTAAATTTACACAATATACAACAAATTATTTAAAGTAAATTATAATGCTCCACTTAAGATTGTATCAACGACATAATTCATATTCAATACTCTAGAAAAGCAAGGCATTATGAAATTCATCAAATTGAAGAGTTTTTAAATTGATAAAGAAAACTACGAAAAACATAGAATGGTATAATTAGAAGTGTGCAAGTGGGTTAAGGCTTGCGAGCCAACCCGTTTAACCCGTTTTAAAAATGGGCTAAGGTCAAAAAATTTAACTTGTTTAAAAAGTGGGCTAAATTAACTCGACCCATTTAACCTACGGTTAAAGCGGGTTAGCCCACTTACCCTTAAAGAAAAAAAAAAAAGCCTAAACTTTTACTGCACAACATAGGAAAAATGGGTTAAACAAGTTGAGTTAGTGGGTTGGCCCGTTTAACTCATCAAATGGGCTAAAAAAGTAGGTTAACCTGTGTTAACCTATGGATTAAAGCAGGTTGGCTCGTTTACCCTTAAAAAGAAAAAAGAAAAAGAAAAAAGCTTGAATTTTTACCGCACTACATAGGAAAAAATGGGTAAAACGGGTTGAGTTAGTGGGTTGGCTCATTTAATCCATCAAATGGGCTAAAAAAGTGGGTTAACCTATGTTAACCCACGGGTTAAAGCAGGTTGGCTCGCTTATCCTTAAAAAGAAAAAAGAAAAAAGAAAAAAAAAAAGCTTGAATTTTTACCACACAACATAGAAAAAAATGGGTTAAATGGATTGAGTTAGTGGATTGACCTATTTAACCCATCAAATGGGCTAGGAAAGTAGGTTAAATGGGTTGGAAAAGTGAGTTAAATGAGCTGAAAAGTGAGTTGGCACATTTAATCCACTAACCCACATAGGCCAATAAATTTTGGCCCGTTTAACCCGCAGACCAAAGTGAGCTAGGCTAGGTTAGCCCGTTTAACCTACTTGCACACTTCTAGATATAATAACAAAGATATACACTCATAACAAAGGTCAAAAGATAGGAATAGAAAAATACAACATATAATAATTAGGGAGGGATCTAGGGCAAGTTTCAAAGCACGTAGTTTTAAAAAAATTAATTATAAAAACTTATTAAAAATATAAAAAAGTATATATATATTTAAAAAATAATAATATATTAAACACAATTAAGTTATAAGGGAGAGTTTATGAATGAAAGGTGGTTTAATTTCTATGAATGATATTTTACCTTTTTTCTTAAGTTGTATTTATTCTAATTTTACTTAAAATGATATTCTTTCTCTCTATTTTTCTTCACAATAATTATAAACTTTAAATTCCTTTTATTACTAAATTATAGTTAACTAAATATGCTCTTTTAAGGGATAACACTTTTAAATATTGTAGTTTTAAAAAAAATTATGTAAATATTGTATCATAAATAATTATTTCTAAAATAGGTTTCGAAGGCGCATACACGGTTTGCGACTTTAGGGCAAAAAAATAAAATAAAATTGAAGGCGTAGACCCAATTCATGCCTACAGTATAATTTGCACTAAAGGCATGAACTTTGTTCGTACCTTTAAGCAAAATGCTAAAAGTGAGAACGAGATCCGTGCCTTCAATATAATTTGTATTGAAGGTGTGGGCCTCCAAGCAAAATGCCGGTCTGCACCTTTTTTTTAATTTTTTTTAATCATAAAGTCGCACCGCATTCATGTCTTTGAAATCTATTTTATGAATAATTATTTTGGATACAATATTTATATAATTTTTTTTAAATTACAATATTTAAGAGTGTTATCCCTCTTTTAAGCTGTTATTTATTATTTAATAGTACACCATAAATAATAATTATATTGTCAATGCTATAAATACTTCAGTTTTATGGCAAAAAATATAAATAAGTAATAACCATGTAACTTGATATATTTTTCTTACAAATTATGAAAATGAATGTGAATTATTGACCAATTGAAGACCGATAATTTTTATAATATTGCTAATAATACAATCTTATATAGTCATCATTAAAAATATCAAAGCACACTTATATCTATATCATTTTGATTTTTCCACATTACTTTACCTATTTAATTTTTTTTGTCATATTTTCATTAATAATAAAATTTACTTAGGCTTTATGTATTAATTTTATTTCTTTATAAATTGATAGGTAAATTTCAATGTTATAATATATACTATAACAAAAAGGTAAGAAATTTTTTTTTTTAACCTCTAACGAAATGCACCGAATATTTTTATGATTATAAAGAGTAAATACGAAACTAAAAGACACAACTATAACATAAATATATACAATTGTAATATGTAATATTAACTGATTATCTGTAATCTTTATTTAATTTTATATATTTTTAATATTGTTAAGAGCCGGACGCGAGATAAGATACAAAAGCCTGCCAACACAAATTTCCAGTCCTAGGCAAGGCAAAATTTTTAGATTAGGAAGAGACCACTACAGATGGGAGTGTTAAAAAGGTGTATGAAATTGAATTGGATGAATGGCTTTTTTATGTCCAAAAATTAGATGGCATGATTGAAGGCCCAAATTTGGTCAAAATAGACAAAATGTACCAAATAAATAATAGTGGCCCGATAGTTTGTCATTCCTCAAACCCAATTGTTCTATGGCCCATTGTAGGGGTGCTAGCCCCCTCTTTGCCCGAGCATTGGGGTGTATACACTAATTTGTAGATATAAAAAAAGGAGGCAATTCATTAAAAATAATATAAAAAAGGGTTTCTCTTGTAGTGTCAAATGGGCCTCACTTTTTTTTTTTTTTTTTTTTAAGAATCAAAAGTTATTGAAAACTATTTTCTTATTTCAATATACTAAGGAAAAAATTTGACGAAAACCATCATGCAATTTTTGGCCCATGTAAGCATACTGCCAGATAAGTTGATCGAAACCTGTCAAATATGGATTTTCTAATATTAGGTACGAATTCAATAAATTGTCGATAGGTATAAGCTATTGTAACCATTCCTAATAATTCTTTTAATATGATGATATAGATGTTCAATTCTTATTGGCTGCTAATTATAACTAAATTTTTTATATGAGATTCCTAATAAATCTTTTTTTTTTTTTCGAATCTGGCGTGTATATAATAAAGTTAAAAACACTAGACAATCATGGTGTTCGCAATGTTTCTTACAACCTTAACACAATGGTGCCAATGTTGTTGGCCCATGTGACATGGAATTTGTTAACATAGAGATTGGACAGACTGTTGATGGATAAGTTTGGGTCAAAATACTGGATCAAAGTCAATGAGCCCAACAAAAGGATTGGGCTTGATCTGATTTTCTACATGAGCTGGCCCAAATATCAGTCTTAGCCCAGGTTAGACCAGCCTACCCTAGCCCAACCCAGGATCAACACCCTAATGATATTTATTTATTTAAAAACAAGGCCTAAGGATTACATCTACTAACTTTTTTTTCTTTTTCTTTTTCTTTTTGTTTTATAACTACTTTAAAGACTCAATTTAACTTCTTAAAACAGTTAAGACTTAAGCTTACATTTAAAAATGTTTAAAACTCAATTAACAAAACCTATAAAAATTTAGGAGCTCTTATAAAATTTTCTCTTTTAAGGATAGGGCCAATTCATACATTTAGTTCTAATTTTCACTTGAAAAAACCAACCATATAAAAAATTCAAGAAATTTTATGGTGCTGTCACTCTTTGATTATAATAATTTTTTTTGAATTACAATAAAAAAAGATTCATTAATAGTAAAAGTAATTTATCAATGATTTTTATAAAACTATTTACAACCTTCATAAAAAATTGTCAACAATTTTTATAATAATAAAAACATAACTTACTAATAGTAAAACCTATCATATGAAATTTAATACCTATCTATCTAAAACCTTCAACTATATTTAAGATAAAGCAAGTTTCAGATTCCAAGCAAATATCACATTCATAGAAAATGAAATTTCTTCCTTTTAAGGACATTATGTTTTCCAAAATCATACAATTAAATGTCCGAGCTGACGGATGAGTGTGAATGAGAATGAAATGGTTCTTCGAAGTAAGGCCCTTTTGTGCCTAGTCCTAAAGGAAGTGCATATGATAGGGGGAGAGGTTGCAGAAACTAAACAAAAGCAGTCATGTTACGGCGTGAGTTTGGTGCAGTTTGAATTGAATTCAAAAGCAAATTAAATATGCGACTGTGACAATACTCTGTTTAATGTTTTTAACGGCAAACATATCGGATTGGCATGTTGTAAAATGTCTTAACACTTTGAATGATAATGCTTAATTGGGTAGTATTTTTCTAATGCTCTAGTTATCTCCTTAAGTACAATGAATATATATTCTATTAAAAATTATGATAAATTTTAAAGAGAACACACTATTTCATGCATATGTTATATGTTCAATATCAATTGTTACCATCAAAACCTACATAAAGCTTTAATACAATTGCTTTCAACTACAATTAAATATTTTATCATCTTAATTATAGATCTTCGTAGAACAAGTCCTCTAAGTAACAACTTTTTATTTTATGCAACAAATTATTTTATCATATTAATAGCTTGTCATGACATTAGGATTTACATAAAAACCTCAAATTGAATGTATTAAAATATTTTATTGCTTTTCTTAGAGTTGACATTATATCATTTTATTACTTTTAAGTGATAATATTCTTTATTTTCTACACATCTCGTTAATTTTATGTGACATAAAAAATTTCATAGCTAATATATATATATATATATTTAAATATGTACTAATAGCCAATAACACATGTTCTTGGGCATACAAAAAGATCAACAAGACCAGCTTTCTCATTATTGAAGGTGAGAGAATGGGCTTATTAGATTTAAATTAAAGAAACGATATTTTCTTGGATGTATTTAAAAAGTGACAAGACGTCATGTTATTGGTTTTGAAAATTAAAACTGAATACTGATGCTTTCTCACTCGTACTTATCAAACCAGCTTAAAATCTCGATAGTGATCTAGTGGTCACTTACAAAAGCTAAAATATGCAAGTATCAATGATGCAGCGCGGAAGCTAAAACGAAACGAATCCGAAATTGGATTGGTTTCACACAACAAAGACACACGCTTTGATGCAAACTAGGTTGCGCACAACCCGAAAATTGGAGAAAACTCTCTCTCAAAGTGTATTCAAATGTATATTAAAACGTAACCCTAATCTATCTGACAAAAGAGTATTTATATAGCCCCGTAAAATATCTAAAAGAGGAAAATCTAAGCGTACACGTGGAAATAAATAGTAAAATACACGTCTATAAATTGTCGCATACACGGCCGTGCCTCCAGGCCGTGTATGCTTCTGGGTAAATGACAAGCCTAGTACACGGTTTCATACACGGCCGTGCCTCTAAGCCGTGTATGATTCTGTGAAAGTTCCGCAACCCGTGTCCTAAGCCGTGCCCGGAACCGTGTCAGCCTCTGTGGGATTCTCGATCGTTATATACGGTCACGATACACGGCCGTATGTGAGGCCGTGTATACTTCTGTGGAAATCTGTCCGAGGGCACGGTCGCGAAGCACGGTTGTCTCCTAGCCGTGTGAGGAAGCCGTGTATACATCCGTGGCTTTAAATTGGATACACGGTCTATATGCACGGCCGTGTGTCCAGGCCGTGTGTCCCCTGGCTCCATCATTTATAGCACGACCGTGTGTTCAGGCTGTGTGTCCCCTATCTCCATCATTCTCCCCCACCAATGAAGAACTCCACCCCGAGTTCTCATCCGGATATAGAGGAGTATCATTGGCATGAAAAGGTGACAAGTCCGCTACATTGAAAGTGCAAGATATATTCATATCTTTCGGGAGTTGTACAACATATGCGTTGTCATTGATCTTGCGGACAACTTCATAGGGATCGTACTTCCTGGGTTGAAGTTTCCCATACTTCCCTACAGGGAATCACTCCTTCCGAAGGTAAACCATTACCTGATCGCCAACTGTAAAGAGCTTCTACCGCCTATGCCTATCGGCATCCCCTTTGTACCGTGTGTTGGATTCCTTTATCTTTCGCTTAACTTCTTCAGTAGTGGCTTGGTGTTGCTCCGCCATATGTTTAGCTGCTACATCGCCCACCATGTCCTTGGGTAATTTGAGCAAGTCTAGCGCATGTTGTGGTGTTTTTGTGTATACCACCGAGAATGGAGACCTTCCAATAGTTCGGTGGACAGAACTGTTGTAAGCGAATTCGGCTTGAGCCAATGCTTGATCCCACTGTCTCGGTTTCTCACCGCAGATGCTTCTGATGAGGTTTCCGAGGGTTCTATTAGTCACCTCGGTCTGTCCGTCGGTTTGAGGATGAGCGGTGCTGCTGTAATTCAAGGAAGAGTCAAACATAAACCAGAGGGTCTTCCAAAAGTGACTAAGGAATTTGCTATCCCTATCTGATGTGATAGATTTTGGGACTCCATGCAGCCACACCACTTCCTTGAAGAACAATCGTGCAATAGCCCGTGCGTCGGCGGTCTTCCTGCATGGGATGAAATGAGCCATCTTGGAGAACCTGTCAACTACAACAAACACAGAGTCAGCACCTCGTTGGGTACGAGGCAAACCCAGTATGAAGTCCATCGACAAATCCTCCCAAATGTTAGAAGGCACGGGGAGAGGAGTGTATAAACCAGTGTTTTGGGATTGCCCCTTAGACACTTGACAAATGTAGCACCTTTCCACAATCCGGTACACATCCCTCCTCAACCGAGGCCAAAAGTATCTGGTGGTAACTGCAGCTAATGTCTTATCTCTACCCATATGTCCCGCCAATCCTCCACCATGCAAGTCCCTGATAAGCTTTTCCCGCAAAGAAGATTCGGGAATGCACAACTGGTTCCCTTTCATCAAATACCCCTCATGTATATGGTAATCGTCACACGGTTCCCTGTTGGCACACTTAATCCAAGTGTCCTTAAAGTCGCCATCGTTCTCGTACAGTTCCTTTAGCTTTTCAAAGCCGACAATGTCCGTACTCAAAGTAAGCAGGACATTCGCTCTTCTACTCAGGGCGTCCGCGACTTTGTTTTGCACACCTGACTTGTGCATCAACCTGAAAGGAAACCTCTGCAAAAACTCAATCCACTTGGCGTGCATATCCTTACTAATTCAGGTCTGACCACTCAAATGTTTAAGAGCCCCACAATCCGAATACAAAACAAACTCTTTCCCGACCAGGTAGTGTTCCCACACTTTAAGGGCCCTTACCACGGCGTAGAACTCCTTATCATAGGTAGACCAAGTCCTCCTTGCTTCGCACAGCTTCTCACTGTAAAAGGCTATTGGTCTCTTCTCCTGTGATAGTACTGCACCTACTCCGACCCCACTAGCATCGCAATCCACTTCGAACAATTTTTCAAAGTCTGGTAGAGCTAGTACAGGCGCGCTACACAATCTCTGCTTCAGGTTCATGAAGCTCAAGTTAGATTCTTCGCCCCATTGGAACTTTCCCTTCTTTAGGCATTCGGTCAAGGGTGCAGCAACAGTACTAAAATGCCTAATGAACCTTCTGTAGAAACTGGCTAAGCCGAGGAAGCTTCTCAATTCTGTTACGGTTCTTGGAACAGGCCATTCCCTAATTGCTTTTACCTTCTCGTCATCTACCATCACTCCCTCACTACTAACAACAAACCCCAGAAACAACAGTCGTCTTGATATAAAGGTGCATTTTTTTAGATTAGCGAACAACTTATTCGCCTTTAACGTAGATAACACACACCTTAGATGTTCTAAATGTTCTTCTTCGGATTTACTGTATATCAGAATATCGTCAAAGTACACTACAAGAAAACGACCATTGAAAAGTTTCAATACCTGGTTCATTACTCTCATGAAGGTGCTCGGTGCGTTACTCAGCCCAAATGGCATCACTAGCCACTCATATAGCCCCTCCTTGGTCTTAAATGCCGTTTTCCACTCGTCTCCAGGACGGATTCGAATCTGGTGATACCCACTCCGCAAGTTTATCTTGGAGAAAATAGTAGCGCCACTCAAACGGTCCAACATATCCTCAATGCGGGGTATAGGGAATTTATACCCTATGGTAATCTTGTTGATAGCTCGGCTATCAACACACATCCTCCAACTCCCATCTTTCTTGGGAGTTAACAATGCCGGAACCGCACATGGGCTTAGGCTATCCCGGATGAAACCTTTGTCCAAGAGCTCTTGGACCTTCTCCTGGAGAATCCCGGCTTCCTTGGGACTCATTCGGTAATGCGGGAGGTTTGGGAGACTAGCCCCGGGCACCAGGTCAATCTGGTGTTGAATATCCCTCAAAGGAGGTAGTCCCTCGGGTAGGTCGTCTGGGATCACTTCCTTAAACTCTTCAAGAAGATCCTTCACCGCCCCTGGCACTTCTCTATCGAGTTCCTCCCCTCCTTCAGTCACTCCTTTCACAATGAGGGCGTGTACTACTCGCGATTCCCTCAAGTCGTCCATCACTTCCTTCTCGGATTGAGTGACGGTTAAGAATGAGCGACTCTCAACCTTCTTCCCTTTAGCACGTCCTTCCCTCTTCAATGGTAATAAGGTGTACTTCACACCCTCCTTCTCCAACCGGTAGACATTTTCTTTGCCCGCATGTTGCGCGTCCACGTCAAAATGTCATGGCCTCCCAAACAAGATGTGGCAAGCATCCATGTCTACAATGTCGCAGAATGCTTCATCCCGATACTTCCCTATTGAGAAAGGTACCCTGCATCTCTCCTTAACTTCAATTTTCTCGGCGGCCTTGATCCAACCAATAGTATAAGGATTCGGGTGCTTCTCAACGGGTAGCTGCAGTTGTGTTACAACCTCCCTTCTTATGATGTTCTCGCAACTGCCGCTGTCTACAATCAACTCAAATAGCTTCCCCATGATCGTACACCGTGTACGAAACAATTGGTGCCTCTGCGTAAACTCTTCCTGTTTTGGAGTGAGCATCAAACGCCGAATTACATATGATGGCTCCGCTGCTTCTTCTTCTTCTTCATAGTACTCTCCTTCTCCATCGGGCTCACAGCAAATTTCCTCATCATCTTCCCTATCGAGGATGTTGACGCTCTTTCTCGTTGGGCATTCGTTTGATCGATGACCCGGTTGGTTGCATCGGAAACACTTGCCCAATATGGGTTTGGCATAGGGATTGTTCTGTCTTTGAACTCCTTTCGGCTCCATCGGCTTCTTCCCCTCACTTTTCTCCTCCCTCCTAGACATGTCCTCCGTTGGTTTATATGGTGTAACTCGACTTTTCTCAAGTATCGGTCGGCTACCACCACCTGTAGCTTCGCCTACATACCCTTTCCGTCCTCCCCCGTATCTACTCCCTTGCTCCTGCAACACAAGCTCGGCTCGGAGAGCCAAGTTCTTTGCTTCAACGAGGGTTCTCACCATCGTCACCCCAATCTTATCTTTGATTTGTAATTTTAGCCCTTCTACATACCTCGCAACTTGCTGACCCTCGCTCTCCCTCAGATCATTCCGTTCTGCCAGCCTCATGAACTCCGCCGTATACTCATGCACGGAACGTTGTCCTTGGCGACACCGCTGATATTGTTGGAACAATATCTGCTCGTAATCCGGCGGGAGGAAGTCATGTTGTAGCAGCAGCTTCATGCGATACCATGACCTTACCGGGTGCCTTCCTTCCCGCTGCCTCCTACTTTGCAATCTCTCCCACCATGCCGAAGCACCACTCTTCAACCTGCACGCCACCAGCTTTACCTGACGATCCTCGGGAATTTCCATGTAGTCGAAGAACCGGTCCACTTCCGCCAACCAATCCAGGACGCCTTCGATGTTAAGACTACCATCGAACCAAGGAATATCAACCTTCAACCGGTAGTCTCCGCCATCCCCATGATCATAACCCCCACGGTTCCTCCTGTGATCAACTTCTTTAGGATAGTTTCCATGAGGAGCCATCCGATGACCACCGCCTCTTCCACCACGTCATCGCCGCGGTCTACTTCCGTACGTATCATCACTCTCTTCGCTGGACTCTTCACTCTCCACACGCCCCCACCTGTTCTCAACGACAGGTCGGATCACGCGTCCCCCGAATTCCTCCACCGCACGTGGTGGATTTTTGCCAGCGCCTCCAACCCTATTGGGGTCGACCACCAGAGCATCGAAACGCTCGATCAGTTCATCAAGGCGCCGTTCCATACGCCCGACCTTCTGATGCATTGCGTCAAACTCTACCCTAGGAACCCATTGATGGTTCCCTTGAAACCTCGCATCTTCAACACCGTCAAGAACACGACCACCATCAACACCGTCGTTAGCCGACATCTCCGCAGGAAATAACTTTGCTCTGATACCAACTGACGCAGCGCAGAAGCTAAAACGAAACAAATCCGAAATTGGATTGGTTTCACACAACAAAGACATACGCTTTGATGCAAACTAGGTTGCGCACAACCCGGGAATTGGAGAAAACTCTCTCTCAAAGTGTATTCAAATGTATATTAAAATGTAACCCTAATCTATCTGACAAAAGAGTATTTATATGGCCCCGTAAAATATCTAAAAGAGGAAAATCTAAGCGTACACGTGGAAATAAATAGTAAAATACACGTCTATAAATTGTCGCATACACGGCCGTGCCTCCAGGCCGTGTATGCTTCTGGGCAAATGACAAGCCTAGTACACGGTCTCATACACGGCCGTGCCTCTAAGCCGTGTATGATTCTGTGAAAGTTCCGCAAGCCGTGTCCCAAGCCGTGCCCGGAACCGTGTCAGCCTCTGTGGGATTCTCGATCGTTATACACGGTCACGATACACGGCCGTGTGTGAGGCCGTGTATACTTCCGTGGAAATCTGTCTGAGGGCACGGTCGCGAAGCACGGTTGTCTTCTAGCCGTGTGAGGAAGCCGTGTATACGTCTGTGGCTCTGAATTGGATACACGGTCTATATGCACGGCCGTGTGTCCCCTGGCTCCATCATTTATAGCACGGCCGTGTGTTCAGGCCGTGTGTCCCCTATCTCCATCAATCAACACAAAATTTCGAGCTTATCATTTTCGCAGCTTATTTTCATGGCGTGATCGATCGGGCTACCAAGAGTCCGCCTGATCATACTTCGTTCAAAACGGATTTCTCACTGGTGGCCGCCTCTACCTCGTCCTTTGACCAACCAAGAAGTGTTATTGGGCCAAAGTTTGGCATAAATTCACTTACATATATGTATATATATCCTGAAATTGCCATACCCTTATCCGGAAACGTGCTAACCTATGATGTGTCGTCCACATAAATTGGTAATCTTCACGGTTTGCATATGAACGATGGCACTCTAATGGTGGTCCATGTGAGAACCATAAGGGCTTTAAATTGTAATGGGGATGCGTTGTGTACTCTTTTGTATAAACAACACGTGACATAGTTTCGTCCTTCAAAGGTAGTCCAAGTCAAACTATATTGTTCTTCATGTCTTGACGATAAGTATTATAATTTTAGTAAGTAACATGCAGTATCTATGCATGTGATTGCACAAGAAATGGATAGTTGATCTTAGTGTATGGAACACTAGTAATTTTTTTTTTTTCAACTATATTATGTATGTTACAACTTAAAGGAATTCAAACTTGATCAATTTATTAAAAGACTAGTGTTTATGTTATGGAGATGTCGATCCGTAAAGTTCGGTAAGCTGGTTAGATAAAGGGCTTGGAGGAACCAAGGCATCTTCGTGTTATTAGCCCTTGACTGGCTTGTCCCATTAAAGATACATGGTCTCTCGAATTTAGTACGAAAAGTATGTCCTCTATCGATTGAGGAAAATTCCACCGCTCCGCCCCTGTACCTTTAGCCTTATATTGAGAAAGTTCCAGGGTTTCCTGAATATATTTGCAAAATACATGTGATTTTGAAAATTACAACGGAATTTGGAAGCATTATAAGAAATTGCAAATTTTTGAGTAAGAGTACGAGCTTTAAATAAAATTATGAAGAATAAATAGATTTGTAAAATATATGGTGAATTTAAGAAGGGTTTGCTAGCGAAACAATAGTGAAATTATTGTAATAAACAATAAATTACGACAAGGGCTTCAAAGAAAGATAAAAATGGAAGCTCTTCAAATGTTAGAATTTCCCCTCTCTAGCAGATATTTATTCATAATTATGTGATATTAAGTTGAATCAAAAGAATAAATGGAAATGGATCTGGAAGTATATCTTTCCTCCAAGAGTTAGATTATTATTTTGGAGGATCCAACATAACATAATAGTCTCCTTACTGCTATAAACTTAAAAGAAATGGTAATATTATACAAAACGCTTGTTGCCTAAGATGCGGAAAAACTAAAGAAAGATCTAAAATATTTTTTTAGAGCGAAATACACATGCTTTCCTAGACAATATGAGAGCTACGTTCCAATAGAGAATATATATTATTAAAAGAAATGATAAACTATTTAACAAAGAAAATAATAGATTATCTTTATAATATTAGATTCGTTATTGGAGTGGATTAATATTAGAAAAGAACAGTTCATAACTCATGTGGATCTAAACAAATTGCGCTGGACTCCATCTCAGGACAATTGGATTAAATTGAATACCGATGCTTTTGTTTTATTATATCCCATAATGGTCAAGGCATAATAGGGGGTTGGAGGAGGGGTGGTGGTGTGCGATAAGGGATTCACAAGGCAAATGAATTTGTCGTTTTGCCAAGAAAGTGGGTGAGATTGATATTCTTGTTGCGGAAATGTGGGGAGCATACTGGGGTATTTCCTGTTGCTTGCAAATGGGACTTTCAAAAGTTGAAATAAACATAGATTCATATGTTGCTTTCATATTAATAGTAACCAAACAAATATAACATTAAAATGTCATCATGTGATTCTTACATGCGAGAAAAGCCTCTCCCTCCTTGCGAAGGTGAGGACTGAAGCAGTGTCTAGAGATATCAACAAGTTGTTGACTGTTTGGCCCGTAAGATGCACATGCATGGAAAAGAAGTTGGGTAAATATGTTTTTTTGGCTACCCTACCTGTGGAGATTTTGGCTTTATTAAAGCAAGACTTTTTATGGTCATGGACAATGCAGTTAGGTGAATTCTGCTTGAAATGTTAATGACTTAAGGAAAGCTATTATATATATTGTAAATGGTTAAACTGTTTATCTTTATTTTGTAAAATTATATCAAATATTGATTTTTTAAGTAAAATAAATCAAATTTCAATCTTCATTTATCCTCCGGTGAAATTACCAAAAAAAAAAAAAAAATACCATGCCAATTTATGTCAGAATAAATGATCGATGCCATTTTATGTCAGAAACTTTCTATGTTGTTTCCTTTTTCCTCAAGAAAGTAAATCCATCTCAATCTACCTTTCTTTTTCTACGCTATGAAACCCCTTTCTCTGTTTTTTTGTCTGCCCCCATTTATCTTCCATAGCATGTTACATGTCACCTCGGTTATACCTTGCATGGAATAAATATGTGATTTTCTATTGAAGAAAGGACATGACGTACAGAATCATCGAGTTTATGTATGAGCCTTGTTTTATAGTCCTAAATTTATTTGTTTATTTATTTATTGGCAATATTTGATGTTTGTGCAAGGCTGGCATAGGAAGATATTCAGGTCTTTCAATTGTTTCTTATGCCAAATTTGTGAAGCAAAAATGTTATGAGATACGTAATCTATCTAAATATTGAGAATACAGTTTGGGGGCAAATTAAAACGAATCTCAATTACAAAAATTAATTTTAAGCAAGAAGAGAAAAACATTTTTAAAAAGTTATGAACAAAGTGAACTTTTAAATAAGCTTCTTACTCCAATTAAGATATAATTATGACCTATAAATATTCTTTAAAATTCTTAGATATGAAAATAAGATCTTACGTTTCCTTCATAATTTACATGGTTTTTCTTTAAATCGCATTGTTCTTATGGCTGACTAGGTGCAATTGGGGAGAACATGGTTGGTCTTGATCACACATTAATCAATGTGTATAAACCAAGAAATCTAGTGCCGTAAACTATGATGGCACCTTTGTCAACGACACACAGATGTGCAATTTCTTTTCTTTTCTCTTCTTTTCCAAGTGCCACCAAAGCTTGCCAAACAAAAGGAAGATGCGAGTGTACTTATTACCCAAGCATTTTTCTACATGGAGTGAGAGGTGGAAATCCAGAAAAAGAAGATTGAGCCCATGTGCCCTCTGCTTTTGTACTCGAAACCGAATCTAACCTTCCCCCCGTCACATTTCAAAAACATGGGACCCCTTGTAGTGTAGGGACATTGAATATGGGGGTGGTAATTTCCTTTTTTTGTTGGTCTATACGCTACATTATACCCGGGAGTTTCACTTGATTTCCCATAATTACGGGGAGGTGGTGTATCGGCAAAAGAGTGAGTCATCACTAAGACTTGCATTGCTAGGTATTAGGTAATGGCAATGCTATATACTAACAACTTATGCTATATCTGACAGTGGAAATAAACTTAGAATAGAATCATAGTTTCTAATTCTATTTTCTTTTTTATGTTTCAAAGTATTTTTAAAAGCTAAAATCATGAATCATTAGAATCGGCAATTTCAACTTTGAAAAGGAATTTGATTCCATCTTTGAAATGGTAGAATTACGATTTTATTCCCCTCTTATCAAAATAATTAATTAAATAACATGTTTAACCTCATTAATATATACTTATTAGATACACGAATTAGGAGTATTTCTAATAAACACATTCCATTCCATTTCATAAATATTTGTAAACACTAAATTGGACTTAACATTCTATTATTGATTTCACTATATTCCATTCCATTTTTGTTCATTCATGTGTATTAAACGTAACCTTAGTACTTTTTCATGTACAAATTTCAAATAAATCGTAAATAGTAAATATATTCATCTATACTTATCTTATAATCTCTTAAAATGTATATTTTTTATATTGAGCATTTAAATCTTAATATTTAAAACATGAGACTTTTATATAACGATTTTTCTCTTTGATTAAAATTTGAGCTTACTTTATCTTTCTTATGTGATTTTTTTATTTTTTATCTTTTGTAATTTTCTCAATGATGGAGTGGTCATTTGAAGGTCTAAAGGTGCATATTTAAATAATTGAGAATATACTTGTATTATGATTTTTTTTAATATGATTTAAGTGAGTGAAGCTAATTTTAGATGCAAATAATAATAGTAGATGTACTATGAAAAACAATATATATAAATTAATGAATAAGCCCAATGGTTCCTAAATATGTTATATCATAATCATTCATTTTTTATTGTACCTTTAAGATCATAAAAATCAATAGCATTATTATTTGATCACCATCAATCTCATTGGTGTAAGTAGTCCCATTTCCTTATTTAACTTGGCAAATGTACTAAAAATAAAGATAATTTGGGCATATTTGCTTGAATATTTTGATTTTATTTGGTTCTTTTTCGGCATTTGCCTACACTAAATAGAAATAAGATGAAAAGATATTATGATTTGTTTGATATGTGAAAGCGAATATAGAAATCTATAATGAAATTGCGATTTTTGGTTCTACCTCAATTTTTACATTTGAATGTATTTTTAAAAGTTGCAATTTCTTTATATCATCAATTTCACCTTCAAGAGGGAATTCAATTTAAAAGCAAATTCACAATTCCATTTTGATTTTTTTGATATCATTAATTAAAAAAATTATTTAACTGTTAATCTTATTATGATATTTAATAATTATAAATACTTTTAACAAAAATTATTTTATATGTATTTCATTCTGTATGTATTTTAAATACGAAAATGAATTTATTATTCTTATCATGATTCTATTCTATTTCATTCCATTTCGTGCAATTTTTGCATACTAAATATAACATTAAAACTTAAACTAAATCATAAACAAAACATTAACCAATAACTTAGCAGTTAAAAGGATTTCCTTTTCTTTATGAAATCTGTGAACAAAATAAAACTTAATTCCATTTATTATATGTTTTTGTTAATATTTTTTAGCATAAAAATTTTTCTAGTGTAGAATAATATCATAACAATGTCAAGAAATTACAAATATTAGTTACTTAAAATGGTAAGTAACGATGAAAAGCCATTATAGTTACCGACCACTACTAAAAGCCGCGATTAGTAATGATGAAAGAAACCATTTTCTCTTTTTATTTTTTTTTTATTTTTATGCACAATAGTTGTCGCCTACCAACGGTTGGCACTGGCACTAAAAGCTACCATTTTCTCGATCAATCGCTAAAAGCCACCATTACTCGTAGTCTTTTGAAATTATTAATTATAACTTTTTAAAATTAATACAATAATGTCTAACAATTATAATGTCATAAAAAAAAATCCAATAAACAATTTTTCGTAAAACATACACGCATCCTTATATTCTAATGCAGAACTCTGTCCTTATTACTAGGAGATCCAATGTGCGAAATGGAAGACAGGTATGGAGGTAGATGAAATCTCTGTGTCATTTGACCTTTCATCCTCTCATTAAATTCGATCGGACTAGAAGGCCCCAAAGCTAGCCCACATCCGCTGTCCGTTTCTGACGAAATTCGAACTTCGATTTTTCCATGATCAACAAATCTATTCTGATTAAACCAGCATATTTTTTGGGTTCAAATTATAGGGGGGCAATAGGACGGTAGGATCTACGCTACCTTAATAATTACATATATTCACATCACGTGGTTCAACATGAAGGCTAGTGTATTTAATCTAGCTATCTACTCTAGATTTTACATGATACAAGTAAAAGCGGCTGAAAAACTAAGCTATATCTCATATAGTTTTTGCAATAAACCCTAGTAATTATGTGGACCGGCTAAATTCTTGGAAAACATTCTATTTCTTTTCCTTCTCGTCTCACCCGATAAAAGGAATTAGTAAGTAAAAAAAAAAAATTGTAATATATAGGACTTTTTTACTACAAATAGATGTATATTATATTCAACACTTCTGGACTATTTTCTCCAAGACCATCAGCATTCTATGGAGAATCCTTAAAAATGGTTCTTAGAGCAACAGGCCGAGGTTGTACACTTAACACCTTAGTTAAAACTAACCCAAAAAAAAAAGCTATGGTAATACAAAAAGAAAAAAGAAAAAAAAATCCAAGGATTCCCAAATTGAAGTAATCCTGGAGGAGACTGACTTCTTATAATATATCTATCATCTCCTTCCTGATTTTCACAATCTAATTTGACTAAATCATATATATATTATATGGTTGCCAAAGTTAGTACATAAAATGACCCAAGAATAAGATCAGCAACTTGACCCTTTCTTGCAATTTAGAGCCCCTGCATTTGTCGTGAGTGCGCCCACTAAAGCAGATGGTCTTGCACCCAAGCTTGACGCTCTTGCATAGCTTGAAGAAGCCCCTGCACCAGATGGTGTAAAGAATGCACCATTCACCATCAAGTCCCCCTCGGACCTCCAATTCCAGTTCTTCCACTCGCTTACCGGCGCATCCTCGTGTTTAGTCACCTAATTACGTATAAAAAAATTGTTACTAGTGATCCCATCGAAAAATTCTAGCAAGTCAAATCTTGAGTATAAGTCTACTTATGCATGAAAAATTAATGTATGTATCGATGATCCAATGTACATTGAATAACTAAATTGTACGATTAATTAAAAGTTAGATATTTTAAGGAACCGTTATAAATACTCATTTTATTATATTTATACGGATTAAATCGCATGCATTTTCTAATTTTTATACCATGCAATTTCAAAATTCTAACCGCTATGAAAACCTTTTAATAGTGAATGACAAATATGTGTATGTAACAGTGTCGAATTGGATTTTCACCTCTTTACTGAATCTGTTATCTGGAGCAACAAATCTATTGCCTTGGCTGTTGATTGTAGGACTAGCACTTCCTCCAATTGCATACATTTCCCAATGGGTGTAGTCATTGTTCACCACATGAAAGTAACCTTGCCTGCACCTGGAATATTTTCGAAAACAAGAACCAACATTATTGTTATTTAATTAAATTCACGTAAAATCATAAGAAGGAAAAATAATCACTAAAATATTTACTGATTACTAGTCAATAAATATAAATATTTTTAGTTCCCTCTACCTTGGCATTCTTTGCACTAGCCCTTCTCCAAAGTGATTAAAGGCTATAGTAATCTGCATATCTTTGTCCTTAGGATAGGTATCACTATGACCCAGCAACATGACTTTATCATGATGAGTCATGTGATTGTTTGAAATTGTGATAGCAGTGGATCCATAAATCGCATCAATTAGTCCATCCTTACAATTTGACAAGGAACAGTGATCCACCCAAACATGACTTCCGCCGAAAATCGAAACGCCGTCGCCGTCCGATATAGTCCTCCACCCGTAATGCCGGGGGGAGGACCTCACATTGGCATTCCCTCCTTGTTTGCAATCATGTATGTGTAGGCCATGGATAATGATATTAGTCACATATTGTACGGTTATGCATGGTCCACCAGCAATGTGCACACTGGCTCCCCTGCCATCAATAGTCTTAAAAGAGTTCATGATCAATTCCTCTTTCAATTTAATTGTCATATCTCTAGCAAAGATGATCCACAATGGCTCATCCTGGATCACAGCATGCCGAAGAGTCCCGGGTTTCGGGTTCACCGCGTCATTGTCACTCGGGTCAGTAACCACATAAATCCTGCCATCTCGACCGCCAATCGCATGTTTACCAAACCCGATCGCACAATCTGCCAATCTCTGCCGGTTTCTCTCCCAATTGGGGTCACACCTCCAGCAATCATCAATAGGATTTCCAGTTTTACAGGAAAAATATGCCAAGTTCCTTCTGGAGGCATTAATGCTCCTATAAGAAAAATTAAATGCAACATTCTTTTTCAGCAATCCGAACTCAATTAATGTTGGCAAACACCTACATTAAGAACATACACAAGGTGTAGGCATAGTAATAACATTCCTAGAAAGACTAGGATTTTGTAGTGATCAAAGTGAGGCAAGAATGAAAATTTTTCGCATCATTCAAGCATACTTAGGTTTAGATATATCAAACCAAGAAATTTTGAATTTCTTAGTGTAAGAGTCCGAGGATACCGTTTGAGGCTAAATAATTGTATATACTATGTGCACTGCACTCAATGTCCAATTAGCTAGAGCTCATCGATAAAGTGATTGATCTTATATAACCAAACAACTACAACCGGATAGACAGCGGTGGTGGATATGTCCTAAAACTATTATTAATCAGGTGTAAAATAGACCCTTTCATTATAAAGCATGTCTTCTTATATATATAATTTTGAAAACATGCACATCTTCACCAAATAATGATCATATAGAGTGGGATTTAGCTATAATCTAAATATATGCATATTTGCAAAAGTTACGGAGAGACGTCACGTTTTGAGAGTGTACTGATTTATTTGTGTCCGACTTGAAAGTAAATATACAATTTGCCCAAAAAAGAAAAAGCATATGTAACTATTTACCTGTGTACCTCTTCTACTACCGATTCAGGATCCTGGACAGGAGAAGAGGCGATGAGGGTTGAAGTGAGGAGGGAGAATAAGGAGAAGGACATAAGCATGGAGGTTGATCCCATGATGTTCTTTGCCAGTGTATACTCTTTTTTCTCTCCACTAGGACTAGGAGTAATGGCAGAGGAAAGAGAGAAACTATGGGGTGAGTGAAGGATGGAGGGAAGAGATTATAAAGACACAAAAGCCTTGCAATGTGGGGGAGATTGAAATCAACTGGTTGCTTGTGGGGTCTCTTGTGCTTCGTGATTTCTGGTTTTACGGTGATTCCAATAGGGGCAGTTTTGGTCGTTAAGCAAGCCAACTTTAATAGAAATTTGGTACATGAAAATATGGTAGTCAAAAATTGGAAAAGCGCAAAGGAAAAAAAAAAAGGTTGGAGCCTTATCTGTTTCTACTTTCTAGTTGGTGCACTAGATTTTCAATTGCACCCTTTTTGTAACAGTTACATTCTCTTAATTGCGTGGCTTTAGGGACCATTCTACATGAATATTCCAGATATTAATATCTGTACGATCCGTATAACTTGAATTCCAATTTATAGCTTCGATTCGATGCTGCATGCATTCTTAATGAGTCTTCTGAATTTTTTCCCCTACTTATCTTTTATCTGCATCTAATCTTATATCATAAATAAGTCAAGTTGAGTAAATATAACACAATACTAAAATTGAACTTAAACTCGATTTAAAGAACTATAAATCAAGTTTAAAGCTCAATTGAATTTATAATTTTGAGCTCAAACTTAATTCGAAATAAGATTTAATAGTTCAATTATACTTGTTATACCTTAATTATCTTCAAGATGTTTTTCTTCTAATTAAAATAAGATCGAAATAAACTAACCTTCAAACTCGGTTAGGCTTGCAAACTAATCGAGTTAAATATAAAAAAACTCGAACTTGATTTAATTACTACTGAATTAAATTCAAATAAATGTTAAACTCAAGTAGGTTTGGTGTTTTTGTCCTAATATAATTTATATCTGTTTAAGATATGGCGTTTAAATTTCGAACTTAATATTTTGATAAATTGTATTTTCTGTATTTTATAATTACCTATCTGAAGAAGGAAGCAATGCCATTTTCTTTGCGTTGAATGGTCCTGGCGCCCTCCTTAGGAATGTTGTATAGCAAATGGGCATGGAAGAGGACCAAGTGCAATCAATCCATTATGAGAGCAATTGACTAGCTTTATCAATGGTGGTACTGATGCTTCAATTCTCTTTGGGTGGCTGAGAAATAAAAGAGAATATTGCTTTATCAATCTTTTTCATTAAGATAATGTTGTATTCGCGGCTTTCTAAAATTGATTCGGAATGGATAAGGTAGATAGTTGTATGACGATAAACAGGATTCGGCAAGTTGATTTCAAAAGTTAAATCATGTTAGGACTCTCCAAAATAAGGACAATGTTTGTGAAGACATTTTGATCTAAGCAGCAGATGCGTGGAAGGAATTAAAGCATGCGAAGTTCACCAATTACAACACAGCAGATTCACAAGAAGAGAAGTCTTGTACTATATTTTGCAACAGAACAAAGTAAATCTTTTTATTGAATTAATTTTTATCTTGACTACAAAGACTATTTATATTACAATCTTAATAAGTAATAATATGTAACTAACTAACTACATAACTAACTAACTAGCAGATAACTACAATAAAATGGGTGTGCTGCTCTAGGGTGTTGCATGTGCTACTCTGTATTGTTCACATCCCCCTCAAGTTGGAGCCTAATGAAGGCCTAACTTGGAACAAGTGAAGTGAAATTGCAGAGCAATAGGAAGCTTGGTGAGGATATCGGCTACTTGTTGTGCAGATGGAATGTGGATAGGAGAGACAAAGCCTTGAGAAACATGATGTCAAATGAAGTGAGTGTCAAAATCAATATGCTTAATTTTGTTGTGCAAACAAGGATTATGAGCAATTGGCTTAGGGGATTTGTTGTCACAAAACAAATGAATAGGAGAAGAAACTAGTATACAAAGATCTCTGAGAATATAAGAAGTCCATAACAATTCCTTGATAATGGAAGCCATGCTACAATATTTGGCTTCGATGGAGGAAGTACTAATAATGCACCACTTCTTTGATTTCCATAGAACAAGAGCATTGCCTAGCACAATAAAAAAAAAAAACCAAGACAGATTTGTAATCAAAAGTGGAAGAGGCCCAATCAACATCAAAAGAACTGTGAAGCATCAAAGGATTATTGGCTAGATAAAATAAGCAAAGCCCCAAAGATCATTTGAGATATTTGAGAACATGATGAGCAACTTGCAAATGGGGCTACTAAGGATAGGAGAGAAACTGGCTTAACTTGTTAATGGCATAACAGAATTCTGGACAAGTTAAAGTTAAATATAACAACCGGCCAACAATGCGTCGATAAAGATGAGGGTCATCAAGAACTACTCCAATATTCTTGTGCAACTGAAGACCAAACGGCAAGGGTAAAGAAACTAGTTTACATCCAAACAAAAGAATAAGCTTTCGCTGGTTAAGAAGTGTGCCTGTTGTAGTTCTACATATTTCAATGCCATGAAAGAATTGAGCCAATCCCAAATCCTTGATAGTAAACCGAGAATCAAGAGCACTTTTCAAGGAAGAAATAAACTAATCACAAGTACCCGTGATTAACATATCATCCATGTATAAAAGTACTATCACAAAGGTATCCTGATGATAAAAAGTAAACAGAGAGTAATCATGAGCAAATTGAGTAAAACCTTGCTAAATCAAAAATTGGGAAATCTCAATATTCCACTATCAAGAGGCTTGTTTGAGTCCATAAAGTGAGTGCTTAAGTTTGCACACTTGATGAGGACCTACTCTAGAATAACCAAGTGGGGGAAACATATAAATTTCTTCATCTAATGAACCATGCAAAAAAGCATTATTTATATCAATCTAATGTATAGGCCAATTAGATACAATAGCCACAACAATAAGAAGTTGAATAGTGCTAAGCTTAGCAACTAGGGAAAATGTATCATGATAATTGATTCCTTTGATTTGAGTAAAACCTTTAGCTACTACTCTAGCCTTATACCTTTCCACACTACCATTTGATTTGTATTTAACTTTGAAAACCCATTTAAACCCAATTGCTTTCTTCCTTACCGACAAGTCAACAAGCTCTCAAGTATCATTCATCTCTAAAGCTTCAATTTCCTTATTCATAACATCTATCCATTCTTTAGTTTTAAAAGCTTGAGAATAAAATAAAGGTTCATGAACTGTTAAGACTTATGCTAAAGATGCAGTATAATCACAAGGAAAATCATGAAAGTTGGATGAATCAAACAAAGGATATGTGAAATTTGCAAAATTATGATAAGCCAAGCCTGAAAGCAATGAATGTACATAGTATATTAACCCAGGAGGACTTTTACATTCCTTAGTGGATCTTTTAAGATCAAAATGTTCAATGGAAGAAGAAGGAACAAAATTATCATCAGGACATGAAATTGTGATTGATTGTGGATAATTGCCAAAACTAGAATCTAAGTTGCTGGGAACAAAAAAATCACTATCAGAAAAAATAGGAAACAAGACTAGAACTAAAAGGGAATCTAGAGGAACATTTTCTTATATAGTCTAAAAGGGAAAAAAGGTTTCATGAAAAATGACATCTATGCTAAACAAGATCTATCGTGAATGCAAGTCATATACCTTATAGACCTTTTACCCAAAAGCATAATCAAGAAAAACACATTTTATACCTCTTGAATCATATTTGTCTTTATTGGGTGAGTTATTAGCTATGTAACAAAGACAACTTATGACTCTTAAGTGATCATATGATGGTTTGTGTTTGAATAAAACCTCAAAAGGAGATTTCTAGTTTAATTTTTCCATAGGCATTAGGTTGATAAGAGAGGTAGCAGTAAGAACACACTTTCCTTAAAACCATTTTAGGAAACTAGCATAGAGTCTTAAAGCTCTAGTGGTCTTAATAAGATGACAATGTTTTTGTTCAGCTCACCCATTTTATTGAGGTGTATAGGTTATAGTTCTTTGGTGTACGATACCAAAACCATGGAAAGGATCTTGACAAGCATAAGAAAGAAATTCTAAACCATTATCGGTTCTGATTAATTTTGGTGTAGCTCCAAATTGTATATGAATCATTTTGAAAAATTTATCAAGGCAACTAGTTACTTGAGATTTATTGTTAATAAGATAGGTTCAAGTACAACAAGAACAATCATCAAAAATGGTAAGAAAATATCTAGCACTAGAAATTGAGGAAACTGAATATGGACCCAAACATTAACATGTAATAGATGGAAAAGATGTACGGAATGATGATCACTCCATTGGAAAGATAATCTGTGCATTTTTTCTTTAAAGCATATGTCACATACAAGCATGTCTGTATCTAAACTTTTACAATCCGTCAAATGTTGAAGCTTAGAGAAGGACAAGTGAACTAATCTATTATGTAACAAATGAACAAGACCAGCTTTATTATCAACATGACTAAGATTGGACACAACATTCCAAGATTGATCAACAAAAGGAATTGAACCTATCATGACACTAGACTGTAAAACATATATGGCACATTTACTTGAACGTAATAGCTATTCCATTACAAGTCTATTACATATAGAATAGCTATTACGTTGTTTACTTTACGAAATAGCAATTCGCACGGAATAGCAATTACACAAAATCAAGAATCACCATTCCCTACCCTATTCCCCATAATAGCAATTCGGTGTCCCTTTTCCCTAAACACATCAGATGTCGTAGATGCATGTTTCGCCAAATGTACCGTTTTGCTACCGTCACCGGTTGCCATCGATCGTCGGTTTGAACGTCGATTAGCCTATTACTGGTGGAAACGTTGGTGGAAGCGTCAATCTGCTCCCATCGTTACGCATTCTCAGTCGTCCCTTGCCCCCGTCGTCGCTGAAGTCAAATGTGGAGCCTCCATCATCACCGGTGGTTGTCAAGTGGCATCTAATCTGCTAGTGGATCCATCATCATAACTGCTTGTGTCGATCCTTGCCATCGTGGATCTGCTCTCATTCTTGCTCATTGTCGGTTGTCCCTCGCCCCTGTCGTTGCTGAAGTCGATCGTCCCCTGTCGTGGTCATTGTCGGTTCCATCATGGATCCATCCCCGTCGTTGCTAATCTCCACCATCATTAGCCTCTGTCGTCACCACTAGTTGTGGAGTTGCGTCTCATCTATTGGGGGAGCCGTCAGTTGCTGCTGGTGGTGGTTCTGCTGGCCGGAGTGGAATTTGTCGGTTGTCACAAGGTAGTTGTGGACAGAACATCACCAGAGTTCAACAGTAATGTCTCCTTCACACCCTTATTCATTTTCTTATTCCCTCAAGTAAATAATATAGTCTTAATTCCATTACATTTAAGTAAACAGTATCATACCAATTCATCGTAATAGTTATTTCCTAGTAATAGCTATTCCATTATAGTCTTATTCCATTTAGCGAAGTAAACGAGCCGATAAGCCATTAAAAGCTTAGGTTGATGCAATGGTGCGTTTACTACATCAGTCATGAAAAATAAGGCCATGAAGATCAATTACTACAGTCAATTGGTTATCAATAAGGGCCTTACACACAGATAAAAGGCTATGTTTAAAGTTAAGAACATATAATACATTTTTAAGTATTAGAGATGAAGAAATATGAACAAAACCAACAATTTAGATAGATTTAAGAGTTCCATCTACTAGACTAATAGAAACAGGTTTGGTTAATGAATATTTTTCTATCAACAAAAAGTGATAGGGTGTGATATGGTTAGCGGCACTTGTATCAACAATCCAAGAGCAACAATTATTATTTTCAATGTTAAAACAAAAGAATGAATCTAACTTTCCTACACAATTTGTGGCCAAATGCTTATCCATTTCCTTTTCCTTTATCAACCTCATGACCTCTTAACAAAAATTATGCATTAGTCTATCTTCTTCTTTGGATGAACATGCCACATTATCATCTTTCATGTTGTCTAACGAAGTAAAAAAGGAGATACTTTCAAAAGAGACATGATGAGCAACCACCATATTTCGATCAAACTTCCTTCCCTTAAACTAGTTCGAATAACCAATCAATTGAAAGCAATTTTCACTAGTATGATCCTTAGCTTTACTATGTTTACATATTGGTTTTCTAGATGTCTTACTTTTTCACTTATCAAAACTACCTTTATGAAAATCTATTCCCTTTAGATTAAAGGCAGCAACCTTTGAATTAGTAATTTGACTCATTGTCAACTGTTTTTGTTTCTCAACCTATTGAATTGGATAATATGCTTTCTTCACTGTGGGAAGCAGATCCGTGGAGAGGATCTAATTTCTTATGGCTTCATATCCCTCATTCAAACCTATCAAAAACTGAATCAACCTGCTCCATGATTCAAACTCAACGATTTGCTCCTTCAATCGACACGTACAGTATTCTAAATGTCTACACTCACAGATTGGATAACTGTGTAAGACTTGTAATTTGTCCCTACATCTCTTAAGCTTGCTATAATAAACTCTTATAGACTGATTCATTTGCTTGATATTACCTAGTTCAAACTACAATTGAAATACTAATGGCGCATTACCCTATCCATATTGATCAGTCACTTTTGTCCACAATTCATAAGCCAATTGAGTGTATAAATAATTATGTGAAAGATCGCTTATCATCGAGTTTAGGATCCAACAACAAACCATATAATCACATCTAATCTACTTATTTAAATCCAATGAATTCTGATTAGGTTTAGTAAAACTCCCATCTATAAAACCTATCTTTTGTTTCGTTCCCAATCCTAGTTTAACATACCTACTCCATGCTAGATAGTTTGTTCCATTAAACATAATATTTCCAATGACCATAGACAGGCTATCGGAAGTAGATAGGAAAAGAGGATCAACATTAGCTGGATCGATATAAGAATTATGAATTTGTTCCATATGATTAATCATCTTCAAGAAACGAACAAGAGTTGACAAAAACAAGCAATCCTTATATCATACCATTGCTTTGATACCATGTGAAGATATTTTAATCCAAGCAGCAGATACGTGGAAGGAATTAAAGCATATAAAGTTCATCGATTACAACACAGCAGATTTGCAAGAAGAGAAGTCTTATACTATATTTTGTAACAAAACAAAGTAAATCTCTTTATTGAATTAATTTTGATCTTAGCTACAAAGACTATTTATAATACAACCTTAATGAGTAATAATATGTAACTAACCAACTAACTAACTACATAACTAATTAAATAATAAATAATTATAATAAACAAGGAATGCTACTCTAGGGTACTGTATGTAGTGCTCTGTGTATGCTACTCCAGGGTGCTACTCTGTATTGTTCACAATGTCACATTTTATATCTAAAATATAATCATTTTTTAGTTAAACATGCAAGCTTTTTGAGTATCTATTTTAACACACTCAATTGAAACTTATACACCATTATTACTAAATCGATCAACTACATTAATCAATGTTATTTTAATAAGTTTTTTCAACCAATCACACATTGCATGTATATATTTTTACCACATATATAATTTTCTAAAGCCATTCAATCCATGTGACATTACCCAACACTAATGAAACCGTTTCAAAGTGTTAAATAAGTTTAAAACATAATAAATTTGTTATAATTAACTAATTAATTGATTAATAATTTGAATTAAATTGTTTTAAAAAACCTAAATGATACATTAGTTATTACACCTGCAATTCAATGGATATCGAAAATTTTCCATTATTTGTCTCTAAATCCTATTATGCATTTTTCCTCTTCTACAAGTCCAATATATTCAAAAGAAAGCACAATGAGTTGTGATGGTGGTGTTACATAGAGAGAAGGATATTGTAATTTGGTGATGGTGATGCTTCCATGAATAACTCAGTTCGCCACTAGCACTTGAGTCAAAAACATTTTTAAATGAATCTAAATCAGTCTGATCTACTACTAATCGTGTCGTATATAAGTCGGGTAGGACATTCACCAAAATGATGATCCCATAATCTAGTCATAAAAACTTTTTGTAGAGGGTTTTAATGCAAATATGTTAAAAGGGATTGAACCAAATCATGTTTTGTGCTAATTATTTGCATGAGTTATAGAATTTAAATAATTAGAGTACAGAGAGAAGAAACATAATTTATGTAGGGGGAGGGGCACGTGGTGTTGTTGTGGTTTGTAATAAACTATGGCTAAGACCGAATCGATCAACTTTAGTATAACAGCAAAAGTATCACAATCTCAAAGTAATCAACTCCTCTAACAAGTATATAGGGTTTTCTACTTTTTTTGCCTACTTAACCCCCTCATGTTCTCATTATTTGAGTTAAGGACTCTTGTCTTTGAAATTGAATATGGACCCTAAAGCTTTAAAACTTTAAGTGTCATGTTCGCAATATTTATTTTATAATTCACATTATACAAATGTAGCACCCACTTAATGGATCCTAGCATTTATACTTTCAGTTGAAACAAATCACATCTTAAAACTTCAAAAAGTTACACAATTATATCATAAATGGTTATATCATGGATAAATTTTAACATTTTAACACAACATGACATGTCATATTGGTTAAATTAATTTTATGAGAAAAAGATAAAAATAATCTTTAAATTTAAAAGAAAAGTGAAAAGAAGAATAAAGAAGAAAACAAAGAAGGATAAAAAAATCTTGCCCAACAGTAAGGGAGCCAGCGAGCCACACATAAGGGTAGCAACTCACGTACCCTCGGGCTACCGATGGTTTTAGTCTAATATCTTAGGGGCTAACTAACAATATTTTAGATGTGTTTATACAGTTATAAAAACACTTTAAAATAAAGAATGGTGATAAAACTATTGAATAGAGAGAAATTATCTCTAAGGACCAGTATATTCATGCAAATTAAGAAATACGGTATTAATTAAGAGCCAATCGAGCAAATATGCTTGTAGTTAAAGGGGTGTTACACCACTATATCCCCCTTTTAACTTAAATAATGTATAGATAAGTCCATGTGACTCATAAGATATGAATAATGTTCCACAGGATTGAAATGGCCGAATCGTTCTCCCTCACCTCTTGAGCAATTCTTTTAACTATTTTGCACCATTAGTGTCTATTTATAAAGTCACTAGAAACATGATTCATTTAAGATTTTGATAGTTTATATGAACATAATCTAACAACCCATGAGTCTTGATGAATTTTTCTTTGTTTAGATTCAAGTTGAAAATATGTGTCTTTTCTTATTTGTATGTATTTTCTTATTAAACTTTATTATAGAATTTTTAATAACAGAGATGATGAAAAGAGGAAACCAAATTATTAGAAATATATGGGTACATGTTCCCTCGAAAAGTGTTTGGACGAAAGATACATTTCCATTCCCATTATATAGCTAAGTATAGGTAGTTGACTAGTAATTTGAGTAATGTTTGCCCTTCAAATAAACCATGGTTTATGGTATATATGTAGATGAGTGATATTAGATGTCTCTAAAGAGAAAAAAAAAAATTACTTTGCATAGTAAGCGTTTTACGGTGATGAGCGTGGAAACGTGTCTGAAAATGTATTTAGATGCAATGATTTCTCTATATGTTTATCTCAAAATAACCCAATAAAATGAACAGTCAGTAAAATTTCAAATATAAGTCGATTGAAAGGATGTTAGTCGATAAATTAGTGCCCTCTTCATCGTCGATATGGAACCTCAATATCCTAATAAGAGGATTACTAACGTTGTTGAAATTGTTCTCTTTACTTTCTATTCCAAGAAAACAGAGCTAAAGAACATACGATCGGAGTTCTCGCCAAGCATTAAAAAAAGAAAAATTCATAATACATTCGATTTAATGTATGTATATATATGTCTATGTTTCGATGATTATCAGGATTGATTGACTTCGTTTTCTTTTCATGCATGCATTCAATCTGCTCCACGTTAGCATCAGCTTAGGATATGTGCCACGACTTTGACACGTTTCTATGCGAATCCATGGCATTTTTAATCATGTAAATATCGAATCTCTATATATTTATAAAGGGAAAAAAGAAAAGATAAACAAACACATCAAGAGATGAAAAGGCAAAAAGGATGAACAATAATACTAAGCAAAATTGTTTGACCAGACCATTCATCAATGCCTTGATTTGAAACGACTACCAATCAGTTGATTATGTTTGATATAGATAATGCGCAAAAACATATACTTCGATGTATGATCCTTTTGTGTCCATTATCATGACTATGCATTGTTGCTTTCCTTCTACTACACATACTATTAGTATAAGCACGCCACGAGAGTATGATATGTTTTTCTCTTTTTGGGGACAAACTTTATAGTAATATATTAGCAGTATGTGATGCTGCTGAAACAAAGCTTAAGTTCTGATAGAGAATTTAATAATAAAATCTGCATGGCTCTAGTCAAATTGTTTGTGTGTTTTTCCTTGATTACAAATATACCCTTAAAATCATTATCTAGTATTATAAATCTTATAAATTTTTTATATGTAATTTTATATATCTCTATAACATTTGAAAATGTATAAGTATATTTAAAATTATCGTTACTTATGATTATTTTACTAATGATTTTAGAGTTTAAGTAATAAATTAGGAATTATTTATATATTTTTAAAAGTTATGATAAGATAAAGTTATATTTTATAAGTTTAAAGATCTATTTATAGTTATACTAAAAAGGAATGTATTTGAATATTTTGTTGAGAAACGTGCCAGCCTCTTCTATTTGTTGATAGGAACTCTAGACCAAGGTTGCATCATATTTGTTTGAATTGTTTAATGCTTGTACCACGGTTTGCTGGGATGAAATTTGGCTTCAGTTATTTGGCGGAAGAAAAAACAATGGAGATATCCTTATAATTTGTCTACAATTTTAGGATGTATTACTGCTTTTGAGTTTTTATTTTTCCTCTCCATCCTCTCATTCGAAATATAAATTTTCAAGAATACTAATACCATTAAAGTTTCTCTCTCGACTCACCTGATAAGAATAGGTGAATTTGGAGTCCAAATCATGCGAGAGCGAGACGAATGTGTCAAAACCTGGACAAACACCCGGCGCCGGTGCAGCCGAAACGTGGAAAGGACCTCCCGTAGAATACGCAAGGATTGACGGTACCTCAACCTCAGACTTCAGTATCATGATGTGTCGTCCATTTAGAATTAGACATTGATTTACATTCACCGACCCTATTTTCCTTAGAAGGTGGAGACACTGTGGATAATGGAAAGATATCATACACATAAGACTCCTTGGAATTTGGAACTCTGGCTGATGTAAAACTAGATGTACTCCATCACGTAATGCATATACTTAAAATAAATGAGATTAAATATAATATATATTAAAATAAAAACTAATATACAGAGTTAGAAAATCTTTTTAATTTTTACATCTTGATTTATTTATTCAAATTAATTTAATCTTATTACTCAAGATAATGAATATAATATATAAAAAGAAAAAGCAAAAAGTTAATTTTTATTAAAATATATCTAAATTTTACCTATTTATATAGTTAACTACTATGTCTAGGTACTATAAATAATATTAAAAAGTCTATAGGTACTAAATTAACACTTTTAAAGTTTAAGTAGTTAATTAAAAAAAATGGATAAAGTTTAAATATTAAATATTACATTTACCCTTTATGGATATTATAACTTATAAATTATTAGTGGGTGAGAGAAAGAAAAGGGAAGAAAGACTTGAGTTCTATCTCCACTTAATTACTAGATACATATTTGTTGCCCTTTGAGAATAGATTTCTCATGAAAAAGTTGTAATCCGACCAAAGGGATGCCCCATAGATTATGCAAATCTCAACGCCTTGAGGATATATAATGAAAATGCAGTTGACATTGTGAAGTTGGGCCCAATGGTTATGATCATCTACCAATCTATTATTATCTTGACGTTTGAAAAGTTAAAGATCAAACGAAGTTCAAATAATTACTAAGAACATATAGGATGGATATATCTTAGATTATATGGGGGTATCAAAATAATTAGTTGTTGCCCTAAGGCTTAGATGAAGAAAGTTTTTCCATTGTAATAAGTTCTCGTTGTTTAAGATAAAATGCAATGAATATTTTGCTTTTCACAATCCAAGATGAATGTGTCTAAATAAATTAGGAGTGCAGATTTAATATATCAATGCAAAGGAATATTTATAGGTTGAGTTCATAGGTCCATGAAAGTGAGAATAGAATTAGGGTTTATAGTTATTTTGTGTTTAGATTTAAATGAATTCATACTTAAAAAAACTCAATTCATAACATTATCTGTATAATTATCATATTCTCATGTTTGGATTAAATGGTTTATCAATTTAAAAAGTTATATAATAGCATATTATAATTATCAAATCCTAGTTAAAAAATAAGCAATAAAAAAGAAGTTTTGTATATTGATTGCAATACAAGTTATTATTACGGTCATCAGCCGTGGATATGCATATCACCAACTATTGTTAAAAAAGTTCATCTTTGGAGGAAAAACAAGCCTTGAAGTTGAAGTGGTGGGATAACCACAAAGAGAAAATGTACCTACTTTAAAAAAAAAAAAAATTCGTGTTGTCTTATTATGGAAACTGCATTATAAAAACATCTTTCTATTTCTAGATTAAATATATTAATAACTCTAACAAAAAATAATAATAATAATGGCTTAAAAATCTAATTTCCAAGATTGTTCTATATATTGTGACTTACTTGGACAAGAAACTATCCAGACGTCCGATTCAGTTTTCATTAATAGTATTAAGTGCGTTTAAAAGAAAGGATGTTATTTGATTTGACGAACCTGCCCAGCGCAAACTGGTAACAGTATATGCACACTAGCATTCTATGGACTTAAGGAAAAAGGGAATTCGATCAGTTTTTGAAAATACCAAAAATACTAATAGAACTTTAGATTTTTTTTAATTATATATATAAATTTTCAAGGTATATCCAATTGAATTTTTATTAATTAAATTTTACACATGTTTAAAGTTGCTAAATATCAATATTCAAATAAATTTATGTTTATTAATTTTACGGTTTGCATTATATTTAAAAGATAATCTGAAAAATATTCATAGATAAAAAAAAAATATAAGTATAAATAATTAAGTTGAAAAAACACTAAGGTAATGCTTTTGATATTACCTCATATTTTTTGAAAGCAAGTAGCTCCTTAGACCTATAAACTCACGACGGTTAATAAAACAATAGTTTTCGTTTTCAAATTTAACAGGTAATACACACGTTATATATATATATATATATATATAGTATGTAATTGTCCATACTATTTAAAAACGTTATAGTGATTATAAATATATTTGAAAATATTATTTTATATATATATATATATCCACATCAGTGCTAGCCAGTAGATGTAGGTCCAGTCCAGGCTCCAGCGAAATCCTTTATCGTCTCTGCATGGAGCACGTAATAATTTGTAACTTTCTTGCACTTCTTCTCACATGTATATCCTTTCTTCTTTTCTTTTCTTTTTCCCTCCTCAAAGACCGCAAACTTCGGCGAAATTTCACGCCACCAAACAAAGGTACAGTCCATGATGTTGACGTGCCCTCGAAATTGTGCTCGGTGAAATTCCTCCTTATGAAAGTACTACCTTCGTCTTCTACTGTCAGTTTCAATCTAGTATATCGACTCCTTTCTGCAACCAAATTTAGTACTCCATCGGCAGATTTCGAATTATTACGTTATCCTCGTTTAGTCCATTGTTTAATGTCGATATCTCTATTATATCAATTTTTATACTCATATAAATAATTACATAATAAATTAAATGATCCAATCAATAGAATTATAAAATCATCTTCATATATATATATATATATCTTTAAATGAAATCTATATCATTTTTTTTCCTTTATCATCTAAATATGATTGTTTTCAATAAAAGATTGATAGTCATGCAAAAAGAGTCCCCGACTACCTTAGTACTACTACTATTTTAATGTTTCAATTTTGTATTTATCATCATATTCATCACCATATATAATATCATAATGGATATGCATATATCATCATGTCATTGTTTTTTGTAGGTACCTTTTGTAAAATTAGAATGAATTTTTTTTTTTTTAAGTGAGTCGGATTTTTGTTAATGAGTGCTCAACAAGCAAGAACTAACTAAATATATTTAATAAGAAAATATATAATTTTAAAACACCGATCTCATTATTTAAAACAAATGTAAACAAAAATTACTGTATGGTCTTATGGCATAAGTCGTAGTCAAAGTTAGACACAAAATACAGAATTTGCAAATTTCTTTGACATCTAGTTTACTAATTTTCGGCCAACTTGTGAGACAATTTGTCAATTTGGTTGGGTATGTAACCCCATCTAATGCCATGTGGAAGCATATTAGATATCAAAGCTCTATAACTATTTTACTATATCATAATACAAGAATAATAACTGTAATATAAGGCCTTAAAATATGTTCATTCCGTGATCGACAGGTCGATATTTCTTTCTCTTGACAACTTTATAGCATTAGCTCCAAGTACATTTAAACTAACCTAGATTGACATGTTCAAACTAAAGCAAGTCTTCTGGTAGCTTTGAATGTAGTATATAGCTTTAATATTTCCGCGAAGGAAATTTTACTGTTGTCTTTTACTTTTATCCTCAAGATCATCATTGTCTGCTTGGTATCTTTTGCAAAAATTGTATGCATAGGGCGAAATTTGCTAAACTAAAGCATTGGGCTAAGTTTAGTGTTTATTTGAGTTGAACTCCATGAGTAAAGTCCTGTTTCAATTCATATATGAAATAACTTAGAAAGATTTAACTTAATGAACTCATATTAGAAATCATTAGATCAGCCTATTTATATTCAACCTTTCTCAAATAAGCTAATAAAAATGGGTACTAGCCTTAAATCTACAACAAGCTCATTAAAGATAACTCTAAAATAAGCAAACTTAATTTTATCTATCAATCATTGATATGATGTGATGGATGTCATCAAATTTAAAAGTCTATAAATACTTAGACATATCTTTTCATTTGACATTTTCTAAAATCTAGATATCAAAGAGACAATGCAAAGTTGTGAAATCTCTACTTTCAAATATAAAATAAAACTCAAGTGGAGAACAAGTTAAAATTTGATTAAGAATAGTGAGATCAATTCTCCATAACTTTTTTCCCTTTTGCTAACATGTTTAAGTCACTGTGACAGTGTGTTCCTCATTCCAATCACTTCTTTCTAAGTTATCCCTTCGGGTGTTATCTATGTGTCATTCATGAGGCCACATATAATGTGAGACTCATACTATACACATGTGACAATATCAACTAAATCTACAACTCTACAATATCAAATTCAACTTCTAGTGCTTTTTTTTTTTTTAATTTTATACCACAAGTTTCAAACTATTAAATTTTATATTTAATTAAACTTTTATTTATTAAATTTAGCATCTCACCTCTAATTGTTTACATTTGTACTATTTGACTAATAGACATTTATCATGTCATCATTTTAAAAATTATAAAGAGTAATAAATTTGACAAGTAAAAATTCAATTAAATATAATATTTAATCACTTTAAACCCCATATATGTATGAGATTTGACAAGTAAAAATTTAACTAAATATGAGATTTAACGATTTTAAACTTTAGATATAAAAATTAGATGAAAATTATGACCAATTGATCAATGTTTGAAATCAAGTTCAAATAAATAATTTAAACTTTCAAATAATTAAAATAGATAATCAACATTATACTAAATAGTTCAAACAAAAAATCCTATTTTTCAATTTAATCATCTATTTTAACTAATTAAAAATTCAATTCTCTTTTTCAATTTAACTCTAAATATTAATTCATTCTATTTTAATTTTCCCCTCAAAAAATTAGAAAAATACTCAAAATTCATATATTTCCCTTACCCCTTATCTTTTCAGTGTTCTGTGTACAACTGCCATACAGTTGCCTTACCCCTTATCTTTTCAGTACCATATGTACAACTTCGAAATTCCAAAATAAGTTTTTTACCACAAAATTGTCGCACTCATCCTACTTGGACACTGTTCGACAACTTTACCTTTGCCTTACATCTTAAGTTTTATTTGAAATTGTTTTTCTTTGCTTTTATGAAAATTGTTTTCAATATCTAAAGCATTACCCTCTCAACTGTTATCTAAACAAATCCAATCCTAATTAATAAAATGTTTATATATATTAAGAGAGATAGGGTATTAATTAGAGGAAACTTCTAAGTATTACTGTTGTTTCTCGGCTACAAGATTAAATAATTTTGTATAGTCGCACTTTAAGGAGAATTAGTATAGATAAAGGTCCTCTTGTATTCATTTCGATCATCTGTAATAAAATTATTTTTTCCTGTACATTTTTCTTTAGGATCACTTTCCAAGAATTCTCTACTTTTCTTTTTCCAAAGCTTTACGAACTACAGACTTGTGTGGAAGTCTAGACTATGTAACCTTGCGAGTCTAGCAATTTCGGGACAAAAAGAAAAAAGAAAAAAAAAAAAAAACTGGAGTTCTTATAACTTTCAAAATGTTTATAAATGAATTCTAAATTTTTTCAATATCCGCGATCAAGCCCTCCTACTTTGATCTGTCATTTGGGGCTGAAATGGTGAAATGGTATATCTTGATACTTCTGTTATGGCATTGCGCGTAGTATCCTACAGCTACACGAGCAAAATCTCAAATGTATTTTTACTAAAATATTTAATTATTCTGAAATTTTTGTGGCTTGAATGCATATTTTAAAGAGAGAGAGAGAACAACCTAGGCTACCATTCCCTCATTTCCTATTCCACGAGAATAACCCATTATTATTGAAGATCCCTAAGATATTATTATTTTTATTTTATTTTTTTAAGGTTAAGAATTCAAGATAAGTTTGTTAGAGTACTTCTTGCACTTTTTAGAGGTCCGTAAGAAGTGGGTTTCTTCTGTAGTATTTTAGGGAAAATGTATTTATACAAGTATTTTAAATATTTGCATGTCAAATAATAAAGAAAAAAACGTGTGCAAAATGCGCAAGTATATCATCTTGGGTTATATATATATTCGACACTCCTTATTTTGCTGCTAAATGTAGTGATAATTAAAATTTTTTGTCTCATTGCAAGTGTTGGTACTTAAAATATATTGGAATTTAAGAAAAGATTATGTTCTTTAACAAGGACCAGCCCCATTATTAGTTGTTTTGCCAAACCCACATTCTCAGTTGAGTTGAAGGTTCTGTTTAAGGAAGAGTTTTTTTAACTGATAGTGTAAGTCTCAAGGTTTTCACCTTAAAAACCTACAATTATTCTAGCGGACGCCTATATAAGTGCTACAAGTCCTAAAAATAGTATAAAACTTAAGTAAATTAATGATATATGGGGTTGTTTTAGAAAAAATACACTTATATATATATATATATTATTTTCAATGTGTTTGAATTAGTGTTAATGGGTGATAATCCAAGGGAATGGATAGAGCGGAAAGAAAAAATCAAGTCTAATAACTTAAATAAAGAGTATAACTAGATGGAAGTGAAAGAAAATGGGTGTAAATATTTCAACCTAGGGATGACAATCGTGTTAATGAATTATGTTTGTATCTCTATCTCATTTCAAATTCGTCGGTAATAAAGTATATGAAATTGAATAAAGATTATAAATAATTAATTTAAACTGTAATCGTATTTATTTATATTATAATTGTGTAATTTATATCATATTTATATTGCTATGATATTTTTTTCTCTGTGATCAAACTCTTAATTGTCTTATGTTCATGATATCATGTCATGTCAAAAAGCGTAAGATCTATTATCAACTTTTAAGGTCTATTTTTATTATTTCCAATAACAGAGAGAATTATAGTGGGCAGAGAGAAGTGTAGAAATGAAACTAAAAATGCAAAAACACCCCCCTAATAATAAAGTTTACCAAGATAGAGCAGGTGTAACTTTGTCAAACACACATTTCACGTCTCTTTATCTCCTTATCATAGTACTCGTTTCTATTCTCTTTCTTTTTCCAAAAATTGCCAAACATACGATCATCTGTTGTATCAGTCCGTGTTCTCTTTAATTGGGCTCTCAAAACACTCAATAAGAAGCAAAAATATATTGAAGTACGTCAACAACTTCCATTCTATAGATGTTGTTGACTGTTCATTGGGCAAAAAGGACTGCCTAATTCTCAATTACCACGCCATGCCGGCATATGCCCCATTTCATCATCTTATTATATACGTCGGCTAAAATTGGTTTGAGATTATAAATAAATATTTTATATTATGATCGTGTATAATCATATATCTTTTCCATCATATACCATATTAATTTCATATTTTGTTTTATAATTGAGTTATTAATCTTTGTGCTCACATTGTCTTAAGATATTAGTAATGTTAAGCGTTATGGATATCAGATAGGAGAGTTGAAGTGTAATATATTCGCAACTGCTTTAAGCCATGATGGCTTGAGCTTGATCATGAAGAAGGACCTCACTTGGAGTTTAAGTCAAATCCTTCATCATACCGTTTGCATGCTTTCGCCGTTAAAATAAATACGCCATTGCATGCGTCCAATTTATCTCTTTTTGATGAAATTGAAAACTTCTATTATTTATAAATTAATACTATTCAGCAAGGCTTATGATTGTTACAACTTTTTCAACTATAGCTTTTTTATTATTGTCTATCCAAAACATAGCCCTTTTAATCAAATAATTTAGAGTTGTAATATTTAGACGATCGAATGCCGACTGATACTATTTTTAGCATCCCTACACTTAAATTAAAAAGTATTGTAACTCTTTTATTGTTTTTATTAATATAAATATAAATGTCAATATTATTAAACTCAATTCAAATGGTCGATTCTGATATTAAAAAAAAAAAAGTTGAATCAAGATCAAAACGAACCAGATGATAACCAGATTTCACATTAATGATGAATATATACTTTAAATAGATAACCAGGCTTTATTTAATTTACGAATTACGATGTAAAAGCAATGACTTCAAAAAAGCTTCTGTGACCTTTTTTTTTTTAAAGAGTCGAGTAATCATTAAATCGTAATTCACGTGTCATGTAATCGAATCTTTTTCTTTCTTTTTTTTTCTATATTAACATTGAGTTAAAAAGATTTTGGCTGAGAAAGGCAGGATTTTAGATTGGTATTTCTTGATAATCTGGGCTGGAATAGAATCTAGGCTTGGGCTATCCTAAATTAATATCCAGAGTACCTATTTTCTAGGGCCTGTCTTTTAAGAGTTTGTTTCATTTTCCTCTTAAAAAGTCCACGCATAAGTCTTGGGGGTATAATTTGAATTCGCAGGTCAATATATTACTTAATACTTTAGTGTCAAAAATTAGTGAAATTGAATGAAATTATAAATAATTAATTTAAATTTTCTCGTGTTTATTAATATATAATCATATATATCATGTCAATGTTAAATTTTATTATTACAATCGTATTTTTTATCACGATGTATATTTATTGGTATTAAAAAATATTAGCCCCCACATGAGTTAACTTTAGGCAATATTGCTATAACTAGACTAGGTTTTGGACTGCATAAAGCTAAGGTTAATGGGTCGGATCTAGTTAAACCAAGAATATGCTCAATGGATTTGTTGACTATTATTTATGTCTCGATTATAAATGATAGAAAATGTGAAATTATACGAAACAATCGATGGTAAGGAAAGTTAATCATTTAGGGAATATATATACCGAAAATAGGTAAAAATCATAGTAAAGCAGGAGGACTATAGTCTTGGAACTGCCAGTTCTGATCTAAGATCTACCCTTCAAAAGGCCCCAATTACCCAGATTAAAATTGGCCGGGCTAGTATGGGTCCTTCCACAAAAATATTATAGGGCTTTATGTCCACAGACGTGCCAATTTGATTACTAATATGGCCTTTTATTGAAAAACAATAAGTATTAGATCTTTCATCGTCGTATATATTATAATCAAATCTCTATAAGTAGGCATGTCTTTTTATTTTATTATTATTATTATAAGTAGGCATGTTATTATGCCACGAAATTTCAAATTATAAGTGGAAGTAGCTTCCAAATTCCTATCCGCAAATTGTAATTGACATTGGCCGCTGTACAGTTCACCAAATCTGAAGAAGGATAGCTTACTCAAGTGTTGCTAAAAAGTAAAATCATCCTTTAAGTTCTAAAAATTTATCTACTTTTATATTTGAGTTTTTATTTTTCTTTATTTTATTTAAATTCTTAATATTTTCAAAATCTTATAAAAAAAACTTCTATCAAATTTATTAAATTTTTTATCCATATATGACATATATCAATTTTAAATTAGTCCGCAATAAGTAAATTAATAAAATAATAATATTAAGAAAAAAGTATAATGCTTACCTACTTTTCTATTTAAATCTTCAACTTTTTTTCCTCTTTTATTTAAATCCTCAACGTTTTCAAAATCTTACCCAAAAAAAATATTTTTGTTAAATTTATTAAATTTTCTATCAATTTGTTACACATATCAACTTCAAATTGTTTTATAATAATTATATTGAAAAAATAATGATATTAAATATACTTATTTATGTAAAATTATAACAAATAATATTAAAGATATTTAACGATACAGTATAACAAAAAATAAAAAATACTAAAATAATAATTAAAATTAAAAAAATAGGCTAGAAAAAATTATGTATATCATAGCCAACTTAGCTAACTAGTTTAAGCTAATCAGAAGTTGATATATGTTCAAAATGAATAGAAATTTTAACATATTTAATAGAAATTATTTTTTTGTAAGGCTTTAAAAACATTGTTTGCTTAAATAAAAAAGTAAGTAAACATTGAAAACTAAAAGTGTACTTTTATTCTAATTTTAAATATTTTTATTTATATAATATAATAAAAAATATTAAATATATATAATGATATAATAAAAAATAAATAATAATAATAATTAAAAGTAAGAAAAGGGGTTGGAAAGCTAATATATACATAAAATGGATATATAATTTCAAATATTTAATGAAAGTTAAGTTTTTGTAAGATTTTAAAAATATTAAGAATTTCAATAGAAAAATAAGTAAACATTGAGAGAGTCAAAAACGTATTTCTCTCTAATTAAAACTATTTTCTTCATACACTTGCCTTCCCATTATATAATCAGTAACATAGTATATAAGCAAAAAGAGGGGAAAAAAAGAAAGACTATATTTTAGCAATGTTTTGGACTAAATACATGCTTTCAAAAGCTTTAGGGCTTCTGATGCATTTGTTTAACTAAATTTAACCTCAAACTTAACTAAAATGATTCACATTTATGCCAAGTTGATCATGAAAAGTAGGAAGTGAAGGGAAAAATGTGGAGGAAATGGAGTAAAAAAATATTGTTAATATTTACAAATTACATTGGGAAGGAATGTAAGAACGCAAACAAAATTTAAAATAAATAAATAAAATAATGCGATATTTTACGTAATGTTGAGCATTTGAGATTTGTCAGCATTATAGGATGGGCACAATTTACTTTGCCATAAACCAAAACCCAAATAACCTCGCCTAAGTAATTTTATCATTATGAAGCTTCATTGATAATAGTCCAATCATGTGATACTACTTGTTGAGACCCATAATTCTTAGACAACTTCTAATAGACTTTCTTTTCGTTTATAATGCATGTTATCAAGCGCAATTTCACTAATCAGCTACCTATTAGTTATTACTCGATGGCCTAAATGCCTAACTACTATATTGTTTTGGGATATATAACTACAACCATAAGTTTGTTGCAAGATTTATTACTTACTAGTTCAAGTAACCAAATACAAGTAACAAGCAGATACTTAAACGAGTTTAATTATTAGTTCGGTTTAAATTTTTCTAACCTAACAAGTAATACATATGTTTAATTTTTTCTAACCTAGCAAGTAACACACATATGACTATGTACTTGAAAGGGTTGAAGATTCCCGGATCATGGTTTAAATTCCATTTGAGTATATCAAATTGGTTTTATGTAATAGAAGATAAAATTTAAGCCTATTAATTATTTTAAGTGATTAAATCTTATTTTGGGGTTAATTTAAACTATTTAAGGCTCATGTTGGTTAAAAACTCGTTAAAGGTTATACAGGCGTGATTAGCCTTATAGCTAATTTGGCCTGAATCATTTAGGATTTATTCATTTAAAGTTACTAGGTTATTTGCATATAAGTCTAAATGTGTTTAAAGCCCAAATAGGGTATTTAAGCCCTTAAAGAGGCTCACTACCTCTAATTAGATTACTTAGGTCAAATTATTAATATTAAGTTCATTTAAATCTAATTAAGCTACTTCGATCTATTTTAATTAATCTAAACCCATTATGTTTAATTAATCTTATTTATTACGTCTTAAGTCTAATTGATTACTAAATCTAAATTTATATTTCAATTTAGGCTTTTAATTGATTTAGGGGCCATTTTAGTTTAATTGATTCGCTAAAGATTAATTAGTTCAAGTAAGTTTTTGGTCTTAAGCCCTTTTGATTTTGTTATAGTCGTGTAAACCTATTTTATTTATTAGGTCTAAGTCTAGTTCATTTTAGTTATTTACTTTGATTTAAGCTTTAATATGATTTGAAACCCAATTTCAATTATTTATTGTGATAAAACCTATTTAGAATTTAAACCTTACAAGGAGAATGGACCCAATTAGATTTCAGATTTTGAGTTGTGAGCCCATCGATCATTTGAGTCCATTTTTACCAAGTCACTTCCTATTTTGTTTCATTAAGGATAATCAAGTTAATTAAACACAATTAATCCAATTATGTTTAATTATATGGGTCACCCATGAAAATGATTAAAGGGTGGTCCTTGACCTTATATAGATAGATCAACTTGGGATTGAGTTGACTTTAACTTAAGTTAATTAAGCTTATTATTATGTAATTTTAATTTGTCATTTTTAAAGGCTTTAATTTTAAATGACCATAACTTATTTGATTTAAACCTAAATTAAGTGAAACAAAAAGAACCCTTATTATTTCCACTTCCCATTTTAATATAAAAGCATTATTTTATTCATTTTAAAGCCCTTAGATTTCTAACTTTCCTTCAATTATGGATTATCATCTTTAAAAGTCTCTTAACTTATCTAATTTAGGTTTAACTCACTTCAAACTAAAGTCCACTTATTCATATTCTTTTATAGAGTCCGAAACATCATTTATTTTTTGTTTTCAAGCCTAAAACATTTCAAGAATAGATCAAACATTCCATAATACTCCAAACTTGATTAAATTTACCCTTACTAACCATATTTCAACATAAATTCATTTTTAAACCTCATTTTACATTCAATTCAACTTTTATCCATCAATTAAATATAATTCCACCAATTTAGCTCAATTTAAGCATAATATTTCACAAAAATTCCAAAATTAAACATATCATCAAATCAAGCAAGAGAATTACAATTTTAAGATCAATGAATCCTCCAATTCATCATAATTTACTCCTATACTTTGCTAAACTTAATAATTATCATGTTACTTCAATTTCTATCAAATTTATTACTTTGAGAACATATCAACATGTTGGAAAATCATAGATTATCAACTAAATCAATTTGTTTATCCATCAAATCATTTAAATCATCAATTCCAATTCAAATTAATCTCTTAAACCACTTTTATACCTAACAACACATTTAACATATTACATCATAGATTAACTCCTAAATCATCAAATGACACTTAGAAATCATCAATATAGGTGGTAGTTTAATAGGTATATTGCACTTAACTATAAATATTCAAGAAATCACTAAATCATCATACTTAATTACTTCTAACCATCATAAATCATTAAATCAACTATTATATTGAACTTGCCTTGATGAGGATTTAACTTAACCTTCAAGTCCCTCCTTTTTTGTTTACAATAAGTTCTAAAGATGATTTTTTTTTTAATTCCAATTGATTTTCCTTACATATAACCACCAACCTCCACTTAGATTCGTGTTTAACATACCAAACTTACTTGAATCAAGTTAAACATCACTTACCTCCAATCTTCTTCACGCATGAATGAGATCCCCCTTGTCTTATGTATTCTACTTGATTTTCACCTACAACTTGCAAAAAAAAAACAAGTAAACTTAGTAGCTAGTTTAGATAGGTTTTAAGCTAAAGTAGAGTTTGGGGTTTAAGCTAGTATTTTGGGTTTCCTTACCTTGCAATTTTCGAAAAAGGAAAAATGAAGAGGAGGGGTTGTTGTGTTTTTGGGTCATGAAGGGGTATTTAAGGGTGGGTTTTGTTAAGGTTTAAGGGATAAAGTAATGAGGGAACATAAAGGTTTAGTGATTTTAACTTAAGAGTAACATGTGTCTATTCTCTTGATCTAATTAGAATTTTATTTCTCCCCCCCCCCCTTTTTTTTCACTTAACAACAACCGAAAACATTTCATCTATTTTCCCCAAATTGCCCTTAGAACTCTAGAATTTAGTCACAATTCAATAAAATCAAGCTTAAGAGCATTTTGGTCATTCTATCTAATTAACTTTCGAATTCAAAATTTTCTTTTTCAATAGTTTTCAAATAATTTATAATTGATTTTATTTACCTAATTAAAGTCTTAGAGCTATATCTAGGGTCATTAAGCTTATTCAGGTTTGAATTCGATAAAACCAATTTCACGAGTAAAAACTTTCTTTTTGGAAAAATTTTGTTTTTCCAACTTTGTAATTCCTTCTTAATTAATTTTATTTTTTTTCTTTTTATTCCCATTGACCTCATTTATTATTTTTGGGATTTTTAATAAAATAGAAGGAAAGAAAAAGACTAAGGACTCAAATAAAAAAATCGTTAAATATTGAAGACTAAAATTATACTTCTCCATTTTATTTTTTAGGTGGTTAAATGTTGCTTTTAAAAAAAAAATTATCACATATCATATTTAATTATTAATATGCTCTATAATATACAAGCTGTTTGTTCATACATGTGTATAATTAAATTTATGTAATTGTTTATTTTTTAATATGTGTGTATGCATGCATGCACAAGTGTATAATATAAATAATTTGATTTTTCAGTTTATTTTACGCTAGAGATTTGTCAAACCAAAACCAAATAAAAAAAAAGGAAGCAAATAAATTTGATTTAATTTGGTTTGCTTCATGGGTTTTGACTCACAATGTCCACCCTTAGGCATTATAAATGAGGTATGTTCAAATGCTAAATGTTCGAGACTTACTTCAAAAAGATGAGATATAAGATATAAGATATAATTTATTGTTTACTTTTTATTCTTTACCTTGTAAATTATAAGTTCCAAGTTTCGAAATATTGCAAGCTGTAAGATTTCACAAAATACAGTAGAATATTCAAGCAAGTTTGTGTTTCAGTGTAAGTTCGATGTTATGCTATGTTGTTTTATTAAAATTTATTATGCTTACACCCATTTTCGGGATTCCCATTTATAAATTATATATATTTCGAGTATTCGTCTTGCTCATATTATAGCCAGTTTTTCAAATTTAACTTTAGGTATATCGAATGACATGGGCGGTGCTGGCATGTGCAGGATACTCACTCATTACTCACAGCGGTGACGGTAAAAATGGTAATTGCCTTACCTTTTCCCAGTCTCCCCAACTCCGAGTGAGACAAAGTAAGAATCCGACATACTATTGCGATGCATATGTATAAATTAAACATTGAATCAATTATAAGAATTAAAAATATTTTCAATCTGTACGCTTTAAAACATGATTCACAACAAAAAAAAATCTATAAAGGGACGAAAATTTACTAATCTACTAAAATTAACATTCAATTGTTTATAAGATAAGGGATGTATTTCTAATTTAAAGGATAATTGAAGAAATTTTATTGATTAAAAATTAATTTTTAAAAAACGCAATACTAAAACCAATCTCTTTTATATTTCTAATGATATAGATGATATAACAAAACTATAAACCAGTTCAAGTAAGCCCGTGGGCTCGGATCAATTAATGAAAACCATACACTTGGTTCCACTGTAATTGAATCATACGTTAATAAACGTTAAAGAAAGTTAAAATGCTTAAGTGAGTTGCTTGATAGGGTGTCTTTCATGCTTTAGTCTAGAAATCATTCCAATATCGTGTGTGAAAGCAATTAAGCACTTTATTTGAATGTCACGAACAACACGGTTTATAAACCATAAATTAAGGATTTTTTTTTATTTTCTTATATCGTAGAAATTAAGGATATCGTTCTAATTTAATACAAGTAAGATTTGAACGAAATCGTCCTAACAGAGCCAAAGTGTATGTAGAAAACACTTTGCTCAAACAAGGCATTATGTAATACAAATCGTGACATTTTTCTATTAAAAACTTTCAGTTTTTGCTTAAACTAATATGTTACCTCAAGCTTTCAAGATGCAATTCACCAGGACTAAATGGTTTATATCATTTGTAACTATTCTGAACACAATATAGAAAATAAATTTTAAAAAATGGTGAACTTTGAAATGATGATATTAAAAAATAAAATTATTTATATATAACTTATTTTTAAGATATCATTTCATCTGGAATTAAAAAATAAAATAAGTTGCTCTCTCAATCAAAAAGCTACCAAAAACACTTTGCAAAAATGGCATTCCGATCAAATCCTACAGGGGTTTAAAATTTTGGGAAATTGCTAAATCAAACATTTTACATTTTAGAATTATTTGTATTTCGAAAAAAATACCGTTGTACAACGATTCCTTGCCAATTCAGTGCAGGATTCTCTCTACTATCTAAAGATATACATCATGTCATGTCTCGCCAACACCGGTTTCTTAAAGATATTCCTAGAATTAAAAGGACGGCATTTCGGGTCCTTCAGCAATGAGGGAGGATCTTCAGTATAGGACCCTAAGGCCTAAACGGCTATCCCTTTTTTTATTGATTTTTCACTTTAGTCATATTTTTGCTTATTTTTATTTTACGAGTTTTGTAGATAATATAAATAATTACTAAAAAGCTTTTTTTCAAGTATTGTAAAGATGAAGTTGAGAGGCCTTTAAAAGATTTTTTTTTAATGTTAAATGATATTTAAGAACCTAACTAAAGGTCCTTAAAATTAAAGTCAGTCCTAATCGATTTTTTCAAGTGCCAATTTTTTTTTATGTGATATTCTTTTCCTAACAACATCTCCATCCATTTAACGGTGATGTTATTGGAAAAAATCATGGGTTGATAATTTTTTTTTTTAGAAAAGAAATTAATTTAGATCATTTGAATTATAATTTCATTGTTTGATATAAGAGAGAAAGTAAAAGGAATTATTTCCTTAGTGCCCATAAAAAAAAAAAAAAACTTTGTATATACAAATCTGCCCCATTCTTTTCTTTTCACCCGTCTTCTATTTGCTTTTTAAATATTATATGATGATTTTACATTATAATTCAATATATGAAATGAATTTAATACTTTTATAATTTTTTTCACCTCATATTCTTTCCTAAAAGCTACTATTTTCTTCTCTTTTTTTTTTTTATTTTCAAACTTTAGTTGTACTTTTGTTTATTTTCATTTTATGAGTTTCATATATAATATAAATAATTGGTAAAAAAACTTGTTTTAGAGGGAGAGTTACTAACAACATCTCTATTCAGTCTAATAAGAGGATGATATTTAATTAAAAAATCAATTAAATATTAAATAAATAAATAATTAATCAATCTTCTTCCGCTATGTCCTCTTCTTTAAAATTCCATTTTACCTCGTCAAATAATCAACAGTTGTCCATCCAAATAGGCTGTAGCCATCTCCACCAAACGGTTATTCTTTACGTTGATGCAACAAGTTACCAGACGCAAGGAAGAGGACGAAGGAAGGAACACGTGACGTGATGAGATCCCGTCAGAAAACATGCAGGAAACCCGCGCCTTCCTTCCGGAGTCCGGTAGTCAAGACTACTCACGAGTCACGAGTCACGAGCCATTTCTTTATAAACTTAGGGGAGGTTGAACTTTGAATATGGTTTGGTTGGTCTGTCCTTTGGACTGGACCTGCTGAATCGAAGTCTTGGTTTTTAATGTTTTCAATAGGCGGACGGCGGGTGACAGACTTAGGCAGGCTTAGGCTTAGGCTTAGGCTTATCCTTACTTAGGCTTAGGCTCCTGCACACACCTATATACTATACATCTAAATAGACCTTACACGATACATATAAATAGCTTCTCAGTCCTACCCTATCTTACATAAACGTTAACATCCCATCAAATGTCTTGTCCATCTACCTCTTGGCCATTGGCCCACAATTATATCAATGATAATGTATGTCTGACTCCTCGGTCAAGCGTTGTTTCACTAGGGAACAAATTTATATTGTTATCTTGATTGATTGATATCAAAGACTTTATTATTATAATAATAATAATCTGAATGAATGACTCCGCTAATGGTGCCTAGAAAATAGTGTTTTATTGATCTAGCACCACTCCTGATCAACACGAAACTAGCATGCAATGAGGAAGCTTTGAACGGGTTTCATAGCTTAGTCCGTTCTTATAAAGCTTTAATATTTTTTTAAAATTTTATAAAAATTCTATTTACTCCTATATCAAAAACCCATGTCATAAAATTATAAACTTTATAAAAATAATTCAGATTTTTATAAAGTTTATATAAAATTAAAAAAAATATAATATAAAATAATTAAATAATATTAAAATTATATTTATTAATTCATATATAAATAAAATTTCCATTAGTTTTTTAATAAAAAAACCCTACCCTAATTGCTCACTTGAGTGCATCCCTCACAAACCATTTAATATGGTTCATCCCTAAATAAAAGTCAACGTCTTAAAAAAAAAATCTTTTCTAAGGACTTTTTTTTACTTTATTCTCTAAATTCTTAAATAAATATTTTAAGATTTATTCATATTATTTACAAAACCTACAATGCAAATTTATCACTAAAAAGAAAACAAGAAAAAAAATCACAATTGTTGTTTCTTGATCTTATAAAGGGTGCACGTAACCAACACAAGACAAAGAAAGAGAGCTTTTTGAGATGCCAAACTTGATTCCAGCTCAAGTCAATGTTTGTAGGTTTAGAGTAATAACAGAGTGAATGCTTAGGGTAACGAAATGTCAATCATTTACCAAAAGGCTTAATATAGTGTTTATAAATAAATGAATAAGCTAGGTAAGAAATGTGGTTAATACTTGAGATCTCTTTTTGACTTTGAATTTTCTTAAGAATAAAAAAAGTTATGATATTATTAACTTGTCTTTTATATTGAGTTTTTCCTACTCATTCTCATTTGAATTGTATGTTAGGTGGGATGACTTAACCCTGATCAAGTAAATCTTTGGTAGTTTATTAACAGTAAATAAGCTAACTTAGGCCTGGGGGCTAATGTTTAAAATAACTTGATGCGGACCGAATAGCCGAAGACTACTTGGAGAAGCAAGAGAAGGAGAAACGAGCTAAGAAGCCGCAGTAGACTTCAAAGCCAGCTAAAGGCCACTGGCTTTGAAAAGAAGGGGACCGGCCTTCCCGTTAACGCTGTTAGCCTTGAGCCGGCTTTGAAGGTTGGCTGGACATGCTTCAACAACCCGCTTTCATACATAAGCCGCCAGCCTTCATCGCCAACCTTTAGTTTTACGATTTTCCTCTTTTATTTATTTTCCATGTAGTTTCTTTGGGACTATATATACCTTCCTAGGGTTTCTTATGAGGGCATGTCTTATTACTATTACTTTTACACCAATATTGAGAGGTTCTCTCTAATAAAGTTTGCATCTTGCAACTTGTGTGTTAAAAATCAACCAATGAATTGATTTCTTGTTTACCTTACGCTATCTCGCTGAGTCAGTTTGGTATCAGAGCCAGGCAAATTCCTGCGAAGATGTTAACCAATCAGGGTGAAGACAATGGTCGTGTTCTTGATGGTGTTCAAGATGCGAGATCACAAGGAGCCAATCAATGGGTTCCGGGGGCGGAGTTTGACGCTATGGATCAAAGGATCGGGCGTGTGGAATGGCGCCTTGAGGAGTTGACCGAGCGTTTCGACGCCATGGTAGTAGATCCTAATAGGGTTGGGGGTGTTGGTAGAAGTCAGTCGCAGGCAGCTGATATCTATGGTGGCCAGATCATTCAACCTGTTGTCGAAAACAGGCAGGGAATGGTAGAATATGATGATTCTCGCGATGAATACGAGATCCTATATGGAGGTAGGCAACAACAAGGACAAGGTGGTAACGGTGGTGGTTATCGCCAAAATCAATATGGGAACAACTAGAGGGATGGTGGTGGTTATCGGAGAAATTATTACAAGTATGACCAAGGAGATGGGGGAGATTATCGCCTGAAGGTCGATATCCCATGTTTTAATGGCAGTCTTAATATCAAAGGTTTTTTGGATTGGATTTCCGAAGTTGATCGATTCTTCGATTACATGGAGATTCCTAAAGACCGCTAGGTTAGATTAGTGGCATGTAGACTGAAGGGTGGAGCCTCGGCATAGTGGGAAAGGCTGCAGAACAGAAGATAGAGAGAGGGTAGACATCCAGTGAGGACATGGTATCGCATGAAACAACTATTACAACGCAATTTCCTCCCTCTAGACTATGAGCAGATATTGTTCCAACAATATCAATGGTGTCGTCAAGGACAAAGATCCGTGCACGAATATACTGCGGAGTTTATGAGATTGGCCGAACGGAACGACTTGAGGGAGAGTGAAGGCCAACAAGTCGCACGGTACGTAGAAGGTCTAAAGCTCCAGATTAGAGATAAATTAGGGGTCATAGTGGTGAGGAACTTGATCAAAGCGAAGAACATGGCCCTACGGGCTGAATTGATGTTGCAGGAGCAGTGTAATAGGTACGAAGGTGGAGGAAAGGGTTATGTCAATGATGTCGTTGGCAGTAGTAGTAAGGTAGGGATTGAGAAGAATAATGGTGTTGTAAACAAGCCTAGTGAAGAAAACACCAAGAAGGAAGACAAGGGTGAGGGGAAGAAACCTATCGAGCCTAGGGGGACCTAGAAACAAAGTAACCCATATGCCAAGCCAAATTTGGGAAAGTGCTTTCGTTGTAATCAACCTAGCCATAAGTCGAACGAGTGCCCTGCTAGGAGAAGTGTTAATATTATCGATAGAGGAGACGAAGATGAGGTATGCTGTGAGCCTAATGGGGAGGATGATTATTATGAGGAGGAGAAAGAAGTGGTAGAACCGACCTATGTGATTAGGCGAATGATGTTGACATCGAAGGAGGAGGAGATTACCCAACGACACCAGCTATTTCGCACTAGGTATACCATTGGAGGGAAGGTGTTCTATTTGATAGTAAATAGTGGAAGCTGTGAAAATATTATTAGGAGTAAGGTTATTAAGCAGTTTTAGCTACCCGTCAAAAAACACCCAAATCCATACACCATAGGGTGGATCAAAGCTGCAGAAAAGATCGAGGTGAAAGAAAGGTGTAGGGTACCGTTCTTAATAGGGAAGTACCATGATGAGGCCTTTTACGACATTGTGGACATGGATGCATGTCATGTCCTATTTGGCAGACCATGGTAGTTCGATGTGAATACACAACACGCTGGAAAGGAGAACGTGTACAGGCTGAAAAAGGGGGGGGTGTGACATATACGTTGTTACCATTAAAGAAGGAGGGTCGTTCGAAGGAGAAGAGAGTGGAGAGACGTTCTTTCTTAACTATTACCCAGTTAGGGAAGGACTTAGTAGATGATTTAAAGGAATCACGGGTGGTTCACGCATTAATAGTAAAAAATGTTATGAGTGGGGGAGATGAGGTAAGTGCGGAAGTTCCTGATGCTGTGAAGAGTTTGCTGGAGGAATATGGAGAGGCGGTTCCTGATGACCTACTTGAGGGTCTACTGCCTTTGAGGGATATCCAGCATCAGATAGATCTGGTGCTTGGGGCAAGTCTCCCCAATTTGCCACACTATAGGATGAGCCCCAAGGAGACTGAAATCCTTCAAGAAAAGGTCCAAGAGCTATTGGATAAGGGATTTATTTGAGACAGCCTAAGCCCGTGTGCGGTACCTGCACTACTGACTCCCAAGAAAGATGGGAGCTGGAGAATGTATGTTGATAGCAGGACTATCAACAAGATCACCATAAGTTACAAATTCCCCATACCTCACCTGGAGGACATGTTGGACAGGTTGAGCGGGGCTACTATCTTCTCCAAGATAGATTTGAGGAGCGGATACCATCAAATTCGAATCCGCCCTAGAGATGAATGGAAGATGGCATTCAAAACCAAGGAGGGGTTGTATGAGTGGTTGGTGAAGCCGTTTGGTCTCAGCAACGCGCCAAGCACCTTCATGCGTGTGATGAATCGGGTACTGAAACCCTTTAACGGTCGCTTCGTTGTAGTGTATTTTGATGATATCTTGGTGTTCAGTAAGTCTGAGGAAAAACACCTTGAACATTTGAAGTGTGTTATGTCTATATTAAAAGAAAATAAATTGTATGCTAATTTGAAGAAATGCATATTTATGTCGAGGCGACTATTATTTCTCGGGTTTGTGGTTAGCAGTGAGGGGGTGATGGTAGATGATAAGAAAGTAAAGGTGATTAGGGAGTGGCCTACTCCAAAGGCTGTCACTGAGCTAAGGAGTTTTCTGGGCCTGGCCAGTTTTTATAGGAGGTTTATTAGACATTTCAGTATAGTCGCTGCTCTGCTAACTGAATGTTTAAAGAAAGGGAAATTTCAATGGGATGAAGAGGCTGAAGCTAGCTTTGTAGACCTGAAAAAGCGGTTATGTAGTGCTCCTGTATTGACGTTACCTGATTTTGACAGGTTGTTTGAAGTGGATTGTGACGCTAGTGGAGTTGGGATCGACGTAGTGTTGTCGCAAGAGAAGAGGCCAATAGTGTTTTATAGCGAGAAGTTGTGTAAGGCTAGGAGGAGTTGGTCGACCTATGATAAGGAGTTCTATGCCGTTATAAGAGCTCTAAAAGTTTGGGAACATTATTTAGTCGGGAAGGAGTTCATACTATATTTGGATTGTGGGGCTTTAAAACACTTGAGCAGTCAAACTAGGATAAGTAAAGATATGCACACGAGGTGGATTGAGTTCCTACAGAGATTCCCCTTTAGATTGATGCACAAGTCTGGTGTGCAGAACAGAGTGGCTGATGCTTTGAGTAGGAGGGCCGATGTACTACTCACTCTGAGTGCGGATGTTGTCAGTTTCGATAGGTTGAAGGAGTCATACGAGGGGGATGGAGATTTCAAGGAGATGTGGAGTAAGTGTGCTAAAAGGGAGCCTTGTGATGATTATCATATTCACAAGGGATATTTAATGAAAGGGAATCAGTTGTGTATTCCCGAGTCTTCCTTAAGGGAGAAACTTATTCGAGACCTGCATGGTGGTGGGTTAATAGGATATCTGGGCAGAGACAAGACCTTGGCTACAATTGCCGAGAGGTACTTTTGGCCTCGGTTAAGGAGAGATGTTTATAGGATTGTAGAGAGGTGTTATATCTACTAAGTGTCGAAGGGGCAGTTTCAGAACACTGGCTTATATACTCATCTACCAATGCCTGAGAACATTTGGGAGGATCTGTCGATGGATTTTGTACTTAGTTTGCCTCATACCTAACGAGGTGTTGACTCTATGTTTGTTGTAGTTGACAGGTTTTCCAAGATAGCGCACTTTATCCCTTGCAGGAAAACCGCTGACGCGCGGGCCGTTACAAGACTATTCTTTAAGGAAGTGGTGCGTTTACATGGTGTTCTAAAGTCCATCACCTCTGACAGAGATAGCAAGTTTCTCAGTTACTTTTGGAGGACTCTATGATACATGTTTGACTTATCCCTGAATTTCAGCAATACAGCTCACCCTCAGACTGACGGTCAGACAGAGGTGATCAACCGGACCCTTGGGAATTTAATTAGAAGCATTTGCCGTGAGAAGCCAGGGCAGTGGGATCAAGTGTTAGCTCAAGCTGAGTTTGCCTACAATTGTTTTGTCCATAGAACTATTGGAAGGTCACCGTTTTCGGCAGTGTATACCAAAACTCCACAACATGCGCTGGATTTGATCAAGTTACCCAAGGGAGTGGAGGGTAACATCGCTACTAAGAATATGGCTGAGAGTGCCAAGCCATCACAAAAGAGGTCAGAAGGAAGATTGAAGAAGCTAATGCCAGGTATAAAGGGGCTACTGATAAACACAGGAGGAAGAAGCTGTTTGAAGTTGACGATCAGGTAATGGTATATCTTTGGAAAGAACGTTTCCCCGTGGGTAGGTATGGGAAATTACAGCCAAAGAAGTATGGTCCTTATGAAGTGGTGCGTAAGATCAATGATAACGCATATGTCGTGAAGCTCCCAGATGATATGAACATCTCGTGCACTTTCAATGTAGCGGATTTATCTCTCTTCCATCCAGATGATACACCATTGTATCTTGAAGAGAACTCGGGGTCGGGTTCTCCTCTGGTGGGGGAGAATGATGCGGATCGAATAGCCAAAGACTACTTGGAGAAGCAGGAGAAGGAGAAATGAGCTAAGAAGCCGCGGTAGACTTCAAAGCTAGCTAAAGGCCGCCGGCTTTGAAAAGAAGGGGACCGGCCTTCCCGTCACTACTGTTAGCCTTGAGTCGACTTTGAAGGTTGGCCGGACACTCTTCAACAACCGGCCTTTGGCCGACTTTTATACATAAGTCGCCGGCCTTAGGCTGGCCTTCATCGTCAGCCTTTAGTTTTGCGATTTTCCTCTTTTATTTATTTTTCATGTAATTTCTTTGAGACTATATATACCTTTCTAGGGTTTCTTATGAGGGTATGTCTTATTACTATTACTTTTACACTAATACTGAGAGGTTCTCTCTAATAAAGTTTGCATCTTGTAACTCGTGTGTTAGAAATCAACCGGTGAATTAATTTCTTGTTTATCTTACGCTATCTCGCTGCGTCATAACTTATCGATAACAACTTTTTTTATTGCTTAGCTAATGATTCCAAAAAGTTGAGGTACCCTTACATGGGATCTTTATGCTTAAAGTCTACACCAAAAACCTTGAGATGGATGGGTAGTGTGAAATGTGTATACCCAAAGGCGAGAGAGAGAACAAATTGCAATTATAGATAATAATTGATAATAATATTTAGTTATATTGTCTATCAAACATTTATATACTGGAAGCCTTAAAATTAATAAGAAAATTTAATATAAGTATAATAGGAAATTAAATCAATCAAAATAAATTTCCTAATCTAATTGACGAATCTTTGACTCTTTGGCGGATAATGAAAGTGCACAAATTTGACATAAAAAATGGACTCAAACACTTAGGGTTAAAGTAGATTTAAATAACTATTTATTGACATATTATGAATACAACTTTTCATAAATAAAAAGTTATGAGTTTTTTAACAATTGTCTCTTTGGATGCCTTGATTCTTCCATTTCCAATACTTCTGATGTTTATATTGTTCTATAATTTATAATCTCAAATTGTCCACATCGATGGAGATGGTCTGCAAAGAAACTTTTCTTGTTATGGATATGGGTTCTAACTATTAAAAGTTAAAGGAAAATTGAAAAGTTCTTATTATTAGCGGTCTTTTAGGACAATACTTAAATTTTTTTCAATGATTTAATGATTTGTTTACTTATGCCAAGAAACTCATTAAGGTTAGAAAATTTTAAAATGCTTTCTAATTTTGACTAGCACACGGAGCACTCGTTTTGTGAGTAAAAAATAACTTCAATTTTATATTAAAATTTTAAATAGGAGGAGTCATATTTTGTATGCCTATATGTGATCAATCTTCCACAAAGTGGATTTGGTTCAGTAAGTAGAAAAAGAAATCTGTATTATAATCGTCATCCCATGAAAATAGGCATTGTATATATATTTAATAATATATAATATTTTTTAAAAAGGTTTAATTACCCAAAAAAGTTTATCCATTTTAATAATATGGATTATACACTTCTTAAAAAGGAATTCTTCAATAGATACCCTCTACAACACCAAGTTTAGAAAAAAATTATATGTTTTTCTCGGTCATTAAACACTTTATAGAATATATATACATATATAGAGAGAGAAAACGCTTATAAATGCTCTAAACTACCTCTTTTTTCTATAGAAAAAAAAAGTTTATAAAAATATAAAAAGTAAAATTAAATAATATCGTCGTAGGTGCTTGGCCTTAATCAGTGTTAATATTTTCCGTGTTAAAAAGCGAGATCAGAAATCGAAGAAAATGCCGAAGATAAATGCATAAGGACAAATTAATGGATGCCGATTCCGATAGCTTTTGGCCCTCCAAACCATCTATATTATGTTTGTTATAAATGATTTTTTGTTTTAGAAAAAAAATAAGAAGAAATAAAAGTATGAAAACATTAGATATGGGTTATGGCTGGATTGAATTTTGAATTAGTTTAATATGACTAATTCAATATAAAAAAAGATTCATCGGTTAAGCTGGTCTAAATTGGTTTATATGTAATGGATGAATCGGCTAATTTTAAGATTGAAAAAAAAAAGAAATTTACGTTGACTCACATAAATTAAAACCAAGATCCTAATTTATATATTTTGAACCAAAAAACTAACGGTCCGGACTGATTCAGGTCTAAGTTGAACTGGGCCCGTGTCTACATCATGGATATTTCTTATTTGACTGGGTTGATACTGATAACACAACAGATAGGGTTCGTGTGTGGTGGAGTCCGCACCCAATGTTGATGACAACCGCATGATAAAAAGGGTAAAAAAGCCTTCTTTCTGCCAGGTACCACCTCATCTAGCAGTCTGCCAAACACACCCTCCATGTGGTCACACATCTCCAGTAGACATGGACGGGTCCCATCACCTGTTGGGTCGAGTGTCCCATGGTCAGGATCGGTCTTGGTTCGATCGGATTTAGATGGACGCTTATCGGATATTTAATCTTATGAATTTTTTTTTTTTATATTTTAAAGTTTTTATCTCTTTATATATATATATTTATTAATTATACATACATCGAATTCCTTTATAAAGCTTGATATAGGCAAGGACTAGATTCGGTATAGTTCACTACTGTAAATTGAGCTCAATTTAATATTATGAATTGTATATATATATATATATATATTTAATTCAAACCTAAAAAGTGTTTTTTAATTAGAAATTTCTATTAGTAAAATATATAATGACAATACGCTTAAAACTTCTTTATCATCCTTAAACTATACCGCAATGCTTAAAAAAAAAAATTGTTACCCCTTTAACCCATTTTCGAGTCCATAACCTACTTATGTCCATTTGTGTAAATGTGACGATGCCCATTGGGACAAAAACTTATGGAATTATCCAGTCAACTGAGGTGAAAATGTAAACACTAGTAGAACCAAATTAAGACACAAAATTTAATAATAAAGTTAATAAAATACAAGAAAACACATCGATCACAACAATTTTTCGTAATGCTATCTTGCATCATTCCACATTTTCCTTCGGGTAAAGAGAGTGAAAACTCCTAAAATGGTGTGAGGGCAGGATGGTTTTTTTTTTTTTTTTAAATGAAGATGCGGGTCAACACACCCGTTTCTCCTTGGAATTATACGCCTGGCTGTTTTCAGATCACAAGAAAAATTGCTTAGAAAACGGCTATTTATTATGATATGGATAATGGGTTCATTCTCTGCATGGGACCAAAAGAATGAAAATCCATGTGTTTTGGGACCAGAAAAATAAGATTTATTTATTATTAGAAAAGAGCAAAGATCGTGAGCACATAATACGAAAAAAAAAGATAGATATAACCGCTCGAATTTATTCGAGATATGATTTTAGACAATCTTTTTTATTATATGGATATTTAGATCTATGTATTATAAAGTGAATATGTATGAGTTTTGTTTATATTTTATGTTAAAAGATTTATGAAAGTTTTATATATTTCCACTCACAACAAAATCTTTCTTTTCTTTTATTTTTAATGCTTTGTTGCATATAGTAAATGTTTTAAGTGAAAACTTTTGATGATTTTTAATATTTATTCATATTCTATGGAAAACAACGGACACGTTAAATGTACTAAAAAAATTTTTATTTAGCATTTTAACAAATACTAATTAATAATTTTAAAAAATTTGATAACTAATAAGCAATGGGCGTAAAAGAAAGAAAAAAAAAAAAAAAGAAAGGAGAAGGCAGAGAATCAAACAAAAGTAAAAGGGTAAAAAGCGTTTTATGAGGCAGAAGGGAAGACCTTTGCCATAAATGGGGCCCACTTCAGGGTTCGTTGCTTTCTGGTTCCGTTTTCTCTCCCTTCAATGTCTCTACTTCCCATGGCTTCACGCCGCCACGTGCTTCTAAGCACGTGAGTCCAACTTAACTATAGACCATGGAAATTCCTTTAAAAAAATCCACACAATATTAAATTGTCTATTAAAATAAATAATAATAATAATTAACAGAATTTGGATGAGGCCTGGCGATTCATGTTATACGCAATCTTTATGCTTTATTTTGGCTAAATCGGAAAACGATCGTGTGCCGTATGTCGTTGGTTTGTTTTAATTTTTAAAATTGAGTATTTGAATTTTTAAATTTTATAAAAATATATTTAATTTCCTATAAAAATATTTCACTGTTAATTTTATATGCTTTTTCTTTTTTTAAAAAAGAATCTTCGTCATTTTATAATTATTTTATCAAAGCAAAATAGAAAAATAGACTTTAAAAGCACATTTTCTAAAATATTAAAAATTCAAATGCTCCATTTTAAAGATTTGGGATTTAGTGACGTAAAATAAACATAAAAAGTTATAAGATAAAATTGCACTTCTAAGTTCTAACCAATAATCCAAGAGTATTTTACGGTTTGCATTATGAAATTACTTCAAATACTAAGCATACTCTTAAACTAAGATATTCATCTAAGCGTGATTTTAAGCTTCATCACCGTCAGGGTTCTTTCATACTATAATCTTCCTTTTCTAAGTACATTTAAACATGTACGACATTTTATCCTTGAAAAGTCTCACTCTACTGTATAAAAATGCCATTTCTAAGCAACTTGAGTCAGTGAATCAGAGGCAACTTCACAAATGAACTGAGCATTAAAGGTTAGTACAGAAATGCATGCCAAAATAATTTGACTGGTCTTTCCATAATTACAATTTTGTCAATATTTTAGAAGCATTGAGTTTCCAATTTGCATTTGTTTGATAGACAAATAAAAACTAAAATATCAGTGTCATTCTTTTGTAAAGTTTCAATTTTATACTTGGACTTTCTACAAAAAAGGCATATATACATCCAATGTTCCAACGAATTGAACACGTTTTATAGAATTCCTATATCAAATAAGCGTGATAAAAAACTAGGGATGTTTCACCAGTAATATATATATATATATATTTTTAATTTCATGATATTTATTACAATTAAAGTTATACAATACTTATATTTTGTTCTGATAGTCTTAAGAGAATATAGATATCAGCAGCTCCTAGTAATAGGTGATAATGGACTGTAAAAGCCGTGACAGATTACCAATAATAATGGCTAGCAAAAATAGGGAATGCTGATAAAAAAGAGGAAAGCGATTTTTTTTTTTCCTTTTAGATTATTGTCATGATATTTAAATATTAAAAGACTTTGCTTATGAATAAAAATAGAAAAAAAAATTCCCTCAAACATTTTCCGTAAAACAAATAATATGTATAAAAAAAGAAAAGATTGTTGTTGCAATTTTAAAATTTTGAAAGGTTATCACTGAAATTCAATCTTCTATAAGTATTCTAAAATCTGTAAAAGTGAGACTCAGACAATAGCGCGGCATCTGAATATGGCGGATGCAACCGACAGGAGTTGCAGCTTTTTTGTGAGCTTCCCAAACGACCTGCCTGCAACCGCCGAGCCCATTGTAAATTCACCAAAAGCACCCTGGCAAAATCGTCCTTTCGCCTTAGAAAGCACCATATAATAACTTATGCAAAATTTGAACCTTAATAATACCATCTGCCTTTCTCTCTCTATCTCTTTCTCGCTGCCCTTTTTTCTGCCTGGCTGTCCAGTGTCCCGTGAGTGAATAAGCTGTGAAATTGAAATGGCAAATTAATTGATAACCCATGGACATAAATGGCATTTACTACTTTGACATCTCTTCAACTTCATCTCGTATTAGTTGGAAAAACTAAATATCTATCCGTTTTATTTTTCAGCGTTTGTCGCTGCTGAATCCTTCACTCAGGGATACCCACCATTCGACAGTGAGATGGCTTTCAATGGTTAAATGGACCGAAGCTTTATATAGTATGTAGTAAATATATCTTTCCCATGTCACTGTAGTTTTTTGCCTGAACAGCTACATCATTAGTTATTACGCCTTCATGCATTAACACAAGGACGATGTTCAAAAATCAAAACCGTAGCTGTTTAGCACGAAGTAAATGCAATTTCAATGTCGTTAATCTCAAAGAAGAAGAAATTAAATATTTGCAATTGACATGTTACGGCTTTTGCAGGTTCGGGTTTTTCAACTTTGTTTGTCGTTTCGATATTGTTTGTTTGTTTTTTTGGTTCAATGATATGTATAATATCTTTGACAACCCATGAATTTAAGATTCCTTCTTTCTCTTTCTATATTTGTGTGTAGTTTAAGTAAGCTGTTACTGTCTCCTAGACTGTTTCTTTCTCTCTCTATAGATAAAGAATTAGAAAATATCTTGTTTTGATTACTTACCTAAAATAAAGAAAAAAAGAAGACTTTTATTTTGATCGCTTTATTTGTTACTTTTTTTAAATAGAAGTGGTCTGGTTCTCATGTTTTCATTTAATACCTGTTTGGCTTTGTTTGTGTTCAGGAGAGAAAAAAAAAAAGAAAAAGAACTTTGCATGTAATTGGAATTTTATACATGCCATAATGTACTATGTAGGATGATACATGGATCTAGTTTATACTACACTAAATATATTTATTTGGGTAATGCATTTCACTTATTATTGATCTTTTCGTGTATTATTACTTTTAAAGTCTCCATTTTTTTAATGCCTGGTTGGAATCCGTGAGAAGGTGAAGGCAGTGAAACTTTAATATGGAATTGTGAAGGTTTGTTTAGTTTTATCTTTTAATTATTTATTCTTTTGTCAGTCTTGAAGTTTAGGCCTTCTGGGTATTTGAGAATATTTAGAAAAGCTAGTGGAATCAAAATGCCTTTAACTTTTTTGAATGTTTTATATTGTCTGTTTTGACTCTTTGAGTTTTGAGGCGCTTTTGGGTGAATTCCCTTTTGCTTGTTTATGAATAAATTGATAATGTGGGTGTTTGATGAATTTGATGTATTTGACAATCATTACTTTTATCTTTTACTTTTTTTTTTTCCTCTTTTGCAGGATGGAAATGCTGTAGTATAGTGCAGTTTGGTGGGTGTTAAAATATGAATTTGTATGATTTATGAGGTAGAGATTGAGATTGAGGCTCCTCTTCTTGATATATTTATTGTTTTCTGGGGTAAACGTAATGGATGGGAGGCGGCATTCAGTTGATGTTCCCATTTCGAAAGCTCTCATAGCTCTTAGGAGAGTGAGGTCACTAAGAGATCCCTCAACCAACTCCATGAGCAAGTTCTCTGCTTTGATAGATGGTGTTAAGTGGGAAACTAATTCTAATAATGGGATTTCGCTGCAATTGATGAATGGTTCTCACGGACAGGGATTGGTTAATAAGGATGCGCCAGGACATTGTAAAGAAGATAAAGATGTTGATGGGTTGAACCTATCCAATGAGAAGTTTGGTTGGCTTGCCAATGCATGTGAACCTGCCAGGATCGAACACACTGATGATTTTCATGTGCAAAAGCAAGAAAAGGGTCTGAACCCGACGAGGGAAAAGTGTGGGGATGATCGGAGGAACAATAGATTGGACATGGCATGTGCAACTCCATCTAGTATTGGCGTGGAGTGTGCAGACTCATGTAGTGAGACTATGCCAGGATCATATCAAATGGAAAATGTCAAACGGGCTGCTTCAGAACAGAAATATCAATTGAGGAACCAAAGGGCTTCTGGTTATGTTGGTGATCTTACAAGTCGAGTAGGCAGTCCCAAGCTAGATAGGGGCAATGCTCTTTTTGGAGGGTCAAGTTGCAGCACACCATTATTTGCAGATGATGAAGTTGATGGAACAGATTGTAATGATATAGGGTGCACAATAAGCTGTTGCTGGTCTGGAACTCCTAAACTCAGAGGATTGAATCCCTTCTCTGAGGTAGAGGACAGTCCATTGTTAACTGGAGATGCTAATGAGATGAATAGATGGGGATGGAGGAAGGCTTTGAGATACAGTAAAGATGAAAGCCTTTCGTATCCAGATACTCCAAGGAGTCTTGAACAAAAAATTAAGCTTAAATCTTTTAGCGAATTGGTGGGACAAAATGTTGTTGCTAGATCTCTTTTGGGTGCTGTGGCAAGAGGAAAAATATCTTCCATCTATCTTTTCCACGGCCCCCGTGGTACTGGAAAGACGTCTGCGTCAAGGTTGTTTGCTGCTGCATTGAACTGTCTCGCACTCAAGGAGCATGGTCCATGTGGAATCTGCAGAGAATGCACGTGCTTCTTTTCTGGAAGGAGTCGAGACATGAAGGAGTTGGATGCTGTTGGAATGAACCGCACAGATAGGGTTAAATCAATAATCAAGTCTGCAGCTACACCTCCAGTATCCTCACGGTTTAAAGTTCTCATTATTGATGAATGCCAGTTATTGCCCGAAGAGGCATGGGCTATACTTTTGAGTAGCCTGGAGAATCTTCCTCAGCATGTTGTCTTTATAATGATTGCTCCAAGCATTGACAAACTTCCCCGAAGTGCTGTGTCACGCTCTCACAGATATCATTTTCCTAAGATAAAGGACGCTGATGTAGCGAGAAGATTGGGGGATATGTGTGTCGAAGAGGGTCTAGAATTCGATCAGAGTGCCTTAGAGTTTATCGCTGTTAAATCCAATGGTTCCCTTAGAGATGCAGAAATGATGCTGGATCAGCTTGGTTTGCTGGGAAAACGAATAACAATGCCTTTGGTCTATGAGCTTGTAAGTTGCTTTATTGCGTGCATAATCTTCTCTTTTTTTCTTTTTTTGGTTACCTGCAGTTCTGATATTTGACCTTTTTTCCCTTCTTGGTAAGATTGGAACTGTTTCTGATGATGAATTGCTTGAGTTGCTCGATCTGGCTTTATCATCGGACACCTCAAAAACAGTCATAAGAGCACGGGAGTTAATGAAATCAAGAATTGACCCAATGCAATTGGTATCTCAGCTAGCAAATGTCATTATGGATGTGCTTTCGGGTAAAAGTCAGGAAGTTGATTCAGAAGCATGGAGAAACTTCTGTAGAAGCCGTACCTGTAAGCTCTAAGTACTGAACACTGGATCAGCCATTTATGTTATTCTCGACTTGTGAACCTCTGTTAATTTTAATAATATTGTTTTATTGCTGCTAATTTTCTGCTTAAGCTGAATTTCATGACATTAATCTTGCTGGCCGATTCTCTTCTGGGATCATTTGATTTTCCCAGCATAGATTACCATATGTCAGTGTCAGTTTCTGAATACTTCGACGGGATTTTTCTTATGTCTAAACGGCACTGGTTTTCAATGTAGCGGAAGCTGACTTGCACAAGTTGCACCATGCCTTGAAAATACTCTCTGAAACTGAGAAGCAGCTGAGGATATCCAAGAATCAAACAACTTGGCTTACTGCAGCACTGCTGCAATTGAGTTCTGTGGATTCTTCTTCCTTAGATGAACATGATTTGAAGTTCTGTTCGAGAAATTCGGATGACAAAGGTGCAGAATGCCAAAATTCTTTCATCTTTTCAAACTTTAACAGTTTCCTTTGCGTGTGTGTGCATGCGTGCGTGTGTATGTGGGGTTTATTTATTTATTTTTTTAGTTTTTTAATATTATTTGTGTTTACTATAGCCAAACATATGGAAGGAGCTTTTTGTATTTGAGACTTGGGTTATTTGAATATGCAGATGGCAATCGATGTAGCAGATCTTCTACAGGGGAGAGCAAGAAATGTTTACTCCCATGTTCATGTAATATCAATAAAACATCTAGATTGAATGCTGGGGAGGATCACGGGGTGATTCTGGATTCCATCTGGAAGAGGGCTATAGAATTATGCCAATCTAGTTCACTGAAGAGTTTTCTGAGGAAACAAGGGAAGCTGTCTTCTCTCTGTCTGATTGAAGGTTTGTTCATTTGCTGCTCCTTTCAGCAATCATATAGATACATAGGAGTGGCATAACAGTGATAATGAAACCTTTTATGGGCTTCTACATAAGATATGGCTATTTTGGGCATTAGGCTTCAATCAGACATTTGATTTCTTTACGTGTAACTGAATGGGAGTACCTTTCTGTTTCCCAATAGTTGCAAAGTATAGGTCAACATAGTTTGGCTGTTAGCATAATAATTGCTTCTCATACACCGTGTTGCTTTGCTAGACATGAAATGCTCGATGCTGCTAGTTGTAGTTTTTGATTGAGGGCTAAATGCATTGGAAAAATCAGATGACAGCAGAAGCATATGGGTTTGATTCTGTGGAAGGCATTTTTGCCTTTAGTGTAGCTTGCTTGGTTTAATTAGCCACCTATTTGGTTAGCTTTATTTTCATTTTGGTTGAGAAATGATGTGCAACTTTCTTGATGGGGTTTGGAAAGTTTTGCATTAGATTAGGGTTTTATTGGGGGCTCAAATGTCTTCTACTCATTGCAAGCCTGGACTGCACATTTGGGGACCTCTTGTAGCCTTGTCCTAGGCTTTGATTAGAGAATCTATATTTTTGAGAGTGGCCCAATCTAATAATTAAATATTGTCGCATCCAATTTTGAAATCTAGTAAGAGGATGATTAAGATTTAATTCTTCTTGATAAATCTATTTGTCCTTATTCCTCTTTCTTTCTAGGTGACCTATGGTTAACGTGTATAGGGCTACTTAGAAGAGAACCTTGGATCTATAGGTAAACGTTACGGAAAAATTTACAAAAAATAACTTGGACATTCCCTGTCCATGTGTTCTTTTATTTATGTAATAATTCAACATCATGGTAGTTGAGAAACTACCTTTAATTGCTCTTCCTAAAGACACTTTACAAAATCTTGACACATACACACCAAGTGCATAGATTCACGCCACGCAAATTGCCACTTAGACACCTTGACACGCACTCCCTTTTATTCAAACACATCTAACCGGAAAATATACTAACTACTTATAGAAATATACTAACTACTTTTTTTCGTTTGGGTATACACATGCTTAAAGGGAATAACATTACTCTCCTCTTCAAGAATGCGCGTGACCTCAGGTGCGAAACTAGGATAATGAAGCTTGAGCAGATTGGCATCTTCCTAAAAGGCTTTTGATGAAGAGTAACCTTGCCAATGTACTAGTAGTTCGGTGGATGTAGTTGATGTGCGAACTTCCAAGATAGCTTGTGGACTAGGAATTATACGGCCTTTATCCATAGCGGGGGATGAAGGATGAACTGGAGCTAGTCCGTCAAATTTCTTGAGGCAAGAAACGTGGAACATTGGGTGGAGATGAACCGAGTCGGGGAGTTGGAGACAATTGGCAATTGAACCAATTTTCTCCATGATCTCAAAAGGGCCATTGAAGCAGGGAGATAACTTTGTCTATTTTTTGATTGCCAAGGATTGTTGTCGATAAGTTGTAGCTTGAGGAATACCGGATCACCTATATTGAATTGGAGTTTCCTATGTTTAGTGTCATAGGTGTTCTTCATGTGTTGTGGTGCTTGGAAGAGTTTGTCCTGAACTTGTTGAATAGTCTGATCTCTGTCCATTAAAGCTTGTTCCACTGCTTCTAGTGTAGTAGATCCTAGAGAATAGTTGAGGAGACGTGGTGGGGGTTGTCCATACACAATTTTGAATGGGGGAGTGATATTTAGTATTGTAGCAAAAGCCCATGAAATCCAATCAATCAATTTCTTAGGGTGATCTTTTACAAAATATCTCAAAAACATTTCAATTGTTCGGTTAGTAACTTTCGTTTGATCATCGCTTTGTGAATGGTAAGGGGATGAAAAAAATAGTCTGGTGCCACATAATTTGAAGAGTTTGCGCCAAAACACACTTGTGAAGGTGGCATCTCAATCACTCACGATTGTTTCGGGGAACCCATGGAGTTAGACAATGCCATCGAAGAAAGCTTGCACAACAGAAATTGCCGTGTAAGGGTGAGATAAAGGTATGAAGTGGGTGTACTTGGAGAAGCAATTGACGACCACTAATAGAATCGATTTTCCATAGGATGAGGGCAAACCATTGATGAAATTTATAGATATGCTTGACCAAACCTGATGTGGAACTTGGAGTGGTTGAAGAAGGTCAGCTAGTTGTAGATGTTCGCTTTTATTTTGTTGGCAAATCAAGCAAGCACGGATGAAATTTTGAACTTGCTTCTTGAGTTCTCGCTAGCAGAAATCATGCGTCACCTAGAATAATGTCTTCTGATATCCTTCTTGAGCCATACTATGGATAGATTCAATGATGGAAGAACAGAGTATTGATGTTGGGAGAACAAAAACTTTATGTTTGTAAAAGATTAAACCATCCTTCAAGCTCCACTCCGATCCAAGCTCCTGATGCTCAATCTACGAGATTATTTGCTACAGCTTGGGTTGAGATTAGATCTCTTGTTTAATGGAGTCAGAAATCTGCAATTGGGGATAAGAAATGGACAATACTCCCTCCTGTTCATCCTTACGTGATAAGGCATTGGCTACTCAATTCTCAGGTCCCGCCTTGTATTCAATGTGAAAATCGAAACCTTAATATTTTGCTAATCCAATGTTGTTGTAGGGAGGTGGTATCCAATGTTGTTGTGGGGAGGTGGTAACTCTTTGCTGAAGTAAAAATTTAAGACTGTAGTGATCTGTTCATACTCGAAACTTGTAACCCCATAAATAAGCTCGCTAATGTCGAATTGCTTTAGCTAGTCCAATTAGTTCCTTTTCATATTTTGGAAGCTTTAAGGTGCCAATGGGCGAAAGGTTGACTATAGACAGCGATTGGACATGCTTGTTGGAGAACTACCCTAATGCCAATGTTTTGAAGCATCACACTCTACTATAAACTCCTCATCAAAAGTTGGGTAGAGCTAACACTGGGGCCCTCGTCATTGCATCCCTTAGTGCCAAGAAGGCTGCTTCGAGCCCTTCTCGATCCACAAAAAAATGCTCGTTCTTAATAACTGGGTCGGAGGTGCAGCGATCAGACCATAGTTGTCCATGAATTTCTAATAATACCCAAATAACCCAAGGAATCCCCTTGACACCTTAATTGAGTTGGGTCTTGGCCACATTACCATAGCTTCAATCTTTTGAGGATTTGCTTGGATGCCATTTCTTGAAATGATGTAACCAAGGTATGACATCCTTTTTTGTGTAAAAACACACTTTGATTGCTTCAAATACAATTGATGTTGTTGGAGAAGAAGGAAAACCATCTTAATGTGTTGTAAATGTTCTACTCATAAATGATTATAGATTAGAACATCGTCAAAGAATGCTCAGATGAATTTCCACAAGTACCCCTTAAACACCTCATTCATGAACGCTTGAAATGTCGATGGAGCATTAATTAAGCCGAATGACATTACTAAAATTCGAAGTGGCCATGATGAGTCTGAAATGCAATGTTATTAATGTCTAATGGGCGTATCCTAACTTGATGGTAGCTGGAACACAAACCTACATTCGAAAAATAGCATGCTCCATGTAATTCTTCCAACAGCTCATCAATAATTGTTATAGGAAAACTCATCTTTGATGGTTTTCTTATTTAGGGCTTGGTAGTCGACATAAAACCTTCAAGTTTGGTTTACTGCCTTGACCAACAGAACTGTTGATGAAAAAGGAGACTGGCTAGGTTGAATCACTCCTTTAGCTAACATATCATCATATTGTCTTTCAATTTCATCCTTTTGGTTGTGTGGATAACGATAAGGGCAAGCCTCAACTGCGGAAGCCTCCTGGAGTAATCGTATTCGGTGATCACATGTCCTCTATGGTGGAAGTCTAGTTGGGTTGCTAAAAAGTTCTGAGAAGTTTATCAGCATCCTGTTCAAGTCCCTTTCCTGATCAGCTTCCATCTGGAGGACAGCGATTTCAGAGGAAACTTGTCTTCTTGCTACTCCACATATTACTACCTACTTCCCATCCAATATAAACTCCATCCTAAAGACTCAACCCACTTCACCCCTAACACTAACTCTACTCCACATAGCAGCAAGGCATATAAATAAAAAAGAATGAATTTTTCCCAACTTATAACTCCACTTTTCTGCAGATTCCTTGGCTTTGCACCCTTTCTCCAATTGCTACCACCACCTTCAAACATTCCTTGAGTTCCACCAGCAAGTTAAGTGATTGTACTAAGCTCACACTCACAAAACTGTGAGTACTTCCAGAATCCACTAGAATCACTATCAAGTGACCCTTAATTAGTCCTAGTACCTTCATCATTTGTGGTTGAGCAAGTCTCACCATGGCTTGCAAGGAAATTTCCAACTCCCCCTTGGCATCCTCCTCTTGACCTGACTTCTCCAATGACTTATCAGAACTAGGATCTTCCTACATTTCCAACCAGAAAAGTCGTTTACATTTATGTCCCATGGTGAATGGTTTATCAGAGTTAAAACAAATACCCTTCTCTCTTTGACTCGCCAATTTCTCTCTACTTAGTCATGAACATACGGACTTTTATTGCTTGTATTATGGTGAGTAAAATTCCTTCTAGCTAGTGTCGTCTCTTCCTTCATGAAATGGATCCCTCTCTTCTCGTACAAACGGGCTAAGGGCATGGCTTGATTCAGACTTTGGGGCTGATGTAATTCTACTTCCACTGCTATATACTCCTTTATGCTGCTAATAAAAATTGCGTTTTCATCCTAGGGTAAGAGGGAGGTAGTATGGGTGGCCAATTGTTCGAACTTTCTCTGGTAAACTTCCACCATTCCTGTATGTTGAGTTTAGAGAGTTTGCCCAGTTTATTTGTGCTCAAAGGAGGATCAAATCAGAGGTTACACATCAATTTGAATTCCTCCCAAGTCATTTCTGGTTTTTCTCTCTCCAACTTCAAAAATCAAAATTGCACATCGCCTCCCATGTAAAATGCGGCTAACTTCACCATATTCGTCACTGCAATCTTCTGATGTCGAAAGAAGTGTTCACACCTATTAACCAGCCGATGGGATCTATGTTCCATTGTATTTGGGAAAATCGATCTTGGAATATTTTGGAGCGACTACCCCCCTTTCAGAATGACTTCCTTGGCTATCCTTACCTTCTTTTGTCCTCCGATAATTAATTCCTCCATTCATTTGACCTTTGGCAACTCAAGAACCAAACGCTCCTCAAGACCAACTGGCAATCTCCTTACTTAACTGTTGCTGTTTCGACTCCATTCTCTCCCTATCCTCCTTGTACATCAGCATGAAGGCCTCGAATTGCTGTTGCAGTTGTTTGATTTCTTCCACTAAACGCGGCTTTGATACCAATTTTTTAGTGGATTGATTTTGAAATCTAATAAGAGGATGATTAAGATATAATTCTTCCTGATAAATCTGTTTGTCCTTATTTCTCTTTCTTCCTGGGTGACCCATGGTTAACTTGTATAGGGCTTCAGAGAGAACCTTGGATCTCTAGGAAAACATTGCGGAAAAATTTCCAGAAAACAACTTGGACATTCCCCATCCATGTGTTCTATTATTTATGTAATAATTCAACATCATGGCAGTTGAGAAATTACCTTTAACTGCTATTCCTAAAGACACTTACAAAACCTTGACACATACACACCAAGTGCACAGATTCACGCCACGCAAACTGCCACCTGGGCACTCTGACATGCACTCTCTTTTATTCAAACACATCTGACCTGAAAATATACTAATTACTTTTCTTCCTTTGGGTATACACATGCTTAAAGGGAATAACACCACCATGTACCTTGTTTGGGAAAACAATTGCGTGGTCTTGAGACCATCCAACTATAATAGTCCATCCTTGTTGTGATGCTTAAGAGAAGCTGGCCCACATATGGTCCAATTTGCTGACATGAGGCATCCGTTTTCCCATATGTCATAACAGAAATGAAGAGTTCCAGACTCGGGTGGTCCTTCTATTCCCATGTTTGCTTATGCATATTTAACATACTTAATAAACCGTCATTTTGTTGTTATGCACTCATGCACTCAAAGTAAGTGGTCTAATTTTCAGGGCGGGCAGTTGTTGAATTGGGCTTTAGCCATTCTGACCATGTAGTGAAGGCTGAAAAGTCGTGGAAGTCAATTGCCAGTTCTCTTCAGTCCATCCTAGGACGCAACGTGGAAGTTAGGATTGGCCTTCTTCCTTGTGAATCCATAACAAAAAGTTTGAAATTTAGGAGGCTATCTTTCAGTTTGTTCAGTTGCTCTCGCAGAATGCAGCAGACAACACGATCATCTTCTCGATATGGAAATGGCTCAGATTATTCTGAATATTTTTCTGAAAAAATGAAAACTGAGGACAAACCTGACAATTTGGCTCGATCATTGGATTCTGAAACTCAGATGCTTCATATATGTTATAACCAAATAGGTACAGTTAGTACTTTGAGAAATGGAGATGGGAATATTTTAAGTGTCAGTACTGCATCCCCCAGGTCATCGTATGATTATAAGCAACAGACACCAATGTTAGAATGTAATTGCTGCAGAGGTGAGGTTAACTACTATCCAAACCACATAATGAGTATTGAAGAGCCTGAAGTGAAGTCGAACTGTTTTTCCAGAATTCTTGGTGTTAAAAAAAAGTTCGGCTTGTCAAGTAATCCTCAATTAACGGATCTGATTATGCGGGAAAATGATAGAGGTGCGCTATCTATACCTGGAAGATTGTCTTCTGAGTCAACTAGCGCTGAACCGATTATCTTCCGCAGCTGTTCTGATGTTTGCACTCCAGAGCTGAGAGATAAGGATGAGTAAGCGACTTGATATCACTTTGTTGCTTTTTGCTTCATTTCATATGGCACCTCATAATTTTCTGAGAGCAGATTTCTCAACTTTTAAGTGTTTTCACAGAGATACATACTGTATGTCAATGCTTGAAAATTGCTGGAAAATTTTAATCAAATATGTTGATCATTGGGAATTTCAATTGCTGCAGGCTTGTCAACAACTCCAAAGTTTTTTGTTGGAGAACCCCCTCTTTAACGGTTAGGAAGGTATGCATGCATAAAAAATTATGATAATCTTCATGATTTGCCAATGGAAGATAATGTCATGCCATTAGTATATATTGTGATCTGTACATTCTGTTTTTACTTTTGTATAGAAGGTCATTGTGTAATCTGACTTATCAAAAAAAAAAAAAAAAAAGAAGTTCATTGTATAATTCCCTTTCTTTCAATCGCTTAAGCATATATGTGCAAATTTTACATCCATTATAGAGGATAATCCTTTGTCATTGGCATATCCTAATTGTGACATCATTTTGCGGTTAATTTTTTTCTTTTGAATGCTTGCATAATCTACATAGTAGCTGCTTGAGAGTTGGCTTTTGTTTTATATTTAACTGTTGTGAAATTGCTGCAGCATTGGAGAGCGAGACATGCGAGAGGAAATTCACACTTTGTTGATTGGGTTCTTCCTTGTGCCGCTGCCAAGTAGTTTTGCTGTATGCAAGGACCACGATTTTGTGACGGCCACAACAGCATACTGGATAAGCTTGTATCACAAATATACCTCTGTGAGTATATATGGGTAAATTTTTATTGCAGAACCATGTTGCACCTAATGTGGCGGTGGATTTATGTTATCTCTTGGGTTTTCAAGCCTGCTATGATGGTGTAATTTGCTTCTGTCTAGACTTTCATCCACATTGTTATAGAATGAATTGAGTCTTTCGCCTACCATGGGACCAGGCAGTATGTTGTTATGTGGTCTCAACTCTCTTTTATAAGGTTACACGGAGGAGGGGACCTGAAGGTTGAGCAAGCATGTGAATTTCTGGCTAGATATGTGATGGAAGTTATAATCTTGTAAAAGTAAGTTTTTGTTAGGTGGAGAAGGAAAACTATGTATATTCTTTTACAGTTCTATTACTGCAATGGTAGCCAGATTTCACAAAGTTAAACCGCTTCTAAAGTCCATTTTGTTTAATCAATGCCTGTAGATACTGATCTTGAACTTCTTTTCGGAGTCATTCCTCAGCTTGTAACCGGTTTTAGAACAATGTTACTACGCGATGCCCTCATGCAGACTGCGATTTTGCATCAAATCCCTTTTCCATTGACTAGACCAATTTAGAAATATCATGCTAGTCGGTTGTGCTTTTGTATCAGATGTAGTCCCTACTTTGTTCACTAGATCATTGCAATAAGTGTATTGATATGGTCTTCTTTGGTTTTCCTATATTTGTATTATTCATTTAACAAGCCGGTGTCAAAACGATACTAAATTGCTGTCATGCCATGTAACAATTTGTTTCCGTTTCTTTTCTTATTTTACATTTAAATGTGCAGATCGGCCTCAGATTACTTTTCCAAGTTCCTATGGGATTCGAGGTGATTTTAAAAGGGAAAATACACCAGGAGGGCCTGAGTTTTTTCATTAGAGGATCTATGTCGTGTGTTTTCATTTCAGCACATTTGTTTCTTAAAATGAGTCAATAAAGGATTTCGTGAGTCTCCCTTGAAATTTATGTTAAGAGTTGTTGATGTGGCACTCCAAATAATAAGATATAGCGAACTTATGGCATCCATATCAGTACAACCCAACTCCATTTTGTGCTTAACCTAGCCAAACAAAAAAAAATAAAATAATAATAATAATAACAATGAGGTCATTTTTTTTCTTTTCATTGTAATATAGCTTCCAAGAGTCATTGTTGCACCTGCAATAACCCACCAATGGTTTAGATGCCATATGTTGGGAAACTTGTTTCAAAGCCTCTAAGAAACAATCCAAATGTCAAAATACGTTCGACACAAAATCTTTACGGATATATTGTACACGTTTTGTCAGGGTTTAAGAAATCAGTACCATCCTAAAGCTTTTGCTTCAAAATTGCCGCTACCATGTCACCAAAGTCACTTGAAAAGCCAACTATTTATCTACGGAAATATTTTTCATGGTTATGGAGAAATCAACCTAATCCAATTACTATCACTGTTCGTAACAACATTTTCCAACAAAACGTCGCATCATTGCTCTGTAGTTGATGACGACAATTATTTTCAAAATGCATTGCTTTACAATAGAATATGGGGAAATGACGATCATAAAGGGGCTTTAAAATTTTTTCTAATGAAGGTGGTTTTCCTTTAGGTTCTTTTTGGAATTTAGGGTTCTTTGTTGTGGGGTTTATTTGATATAAAAAGGATGTAGGGCTTTCAATGTTAATTTGCAAAGGGGAGTTTTTGATTGTTGCTTTTTTTTTTTTTTGTGTGGGTTATGTTTTATTTTTATTTAGTTTTAGATGGGGCTAGGTTGTGTTGACATGGGCACCATGTATCAGCTATTTTATTACTTGGAGTGCCACATCAATAGCTATTAATAGAAATTTCAATAGAGATTAATGGAGACCCTTTGTTGATTCATTTTGAAAAACACATGTCCTGAAAAAATAAAAATAAAAAATTAGGTTCTTATGGTGTGTTTTTCCCATTTTTAAAAATTTTGGCCTATCAAGCAAATATTTTTTTTCCTTTTTTTAAATATATATAGTTGGGTGAACTTAATTTGCCTTTTATGAAGATAATTTTTACTCAAAAATATTATGGATTAAAAAGCTCCCAACTTGTGATTTGGATTCTAATTAAATCAAACTCACGTTCATCGAATACAACTTAGAGTATATTTCGAGTCGAGTTTGAGTTTAAATTTATAAACTCAACCAAATTTGAGTTTTTAAATATTGAATCGAGCTCGAGTTCAGGTCCTCTCAACCTAATTCATTTAAAACCCTACCATTAAGCACTTGAAGCTTTAGAAGAAATATTTTTTTGAAAAAAAAAAGAAGAAAAAAATACACCCTTCAATATTTATAATATGTTAGTAATAAAAAGTGCATAAAAATGTCAAATTTTTTTATTTGATACATTAATAAACATCTTGAGGACAACCGCTAAGTGCTAACATGCTCACAATACTAGGCCACTCCTAAGGAGTCAACACTAAATTGTGACTATATCTTGGGTAAAGAATAAATTAAGCTTGCTTGCAAGTGATTCATACTCAATTAGGCGTACTAGCAAGTTGAGTTAAACAGTATGAAGTTTAAGTTTTACTTAATAAATTACGTAGGTAACTTGAGTCAAGTGGACCTTTAGTAGGTTTGGCTTAATCATATCCTTATACTTAGGGGTGGGTGCCATGAGTCAAAAGTTAAAAAATAAAACTAAAAACTAAATCTTTCGTTTTTTTGGCTTTTCAGATCTGGTACTTTTTAAAATTGAAATATTTGGTTTTTGATTTTGATTTAGGGCATCCCCAAACTGAAAGAAACAACCTAAACTTAAACATTACATATATTATATTAGGAAAAATTACAAGTAAGGAGATTAACGATTGAGATCAAGTTCAAATAGAGGATTGAACTTTGAAGTAGTTTAAATAAAATATTCATGTTACGTAAAGTAGTTTAAATAGGAGATCCATTATAAGACTAATGGATTTTTTATTTGAACTATTTAATAAAATATTGATTCTTTATTTTAAATAATTTTAAAATTTGATAATTTATTTTAATCATTTAGTAAAATGTTGATAATCTATTTTAATTTTTTAAAAATTTGATCTCCTATTTGAAATTGACAGTAAATGTTAATCTCCTTGTTTATAATTTTTCTTATTATATTATATACTTATAATGTAAATACGGTATGGCATTTGTTAAAGCTAAATGTTTCAAAACAATATGGCATGTAATATTATTACATAATTCTAATCATATGGCATATACCATACATATTATAGGCTACATTACATAATTATATATGAAATGCAATGGTACTTAAAAGCGGCGACAAGAAAACATTTAACTACATAAGAAAGAAAATAATACTTTAACATTTATTTCAGTTATAATATATAATTTTATGTATAAGAAATTAATTGATGGCAAAAAAAAAAAACAAATTAATTAATAGCTCATTAAAACAAGGTCTTGTATCCTGCTTGTCATTTCAATCAAAATCATACGGCTTGTTTTTTTTTTTCTTTTTTTTTTGTTTAAATTTGAAATTTTTCTAAAATGAACAGTCTGATTTAGTTTGAAACAGAACCAAGTTAAATCATATAGACATTCATGATCTGATTGCAAAACAAAAAAAAAGAAACACAAAAAGTCAATTGACGAATGATTTAGATTCGTGAACGGATCGCTTGCGTATAGACACGTCCTTTTGTCGGCAAGTCCACCGGCAATGATTTGCTGTCGCCTTCAACGCCGGCGCCGCCCATCACGAAAGCCCGCACCGGCCCTGGATAAATCCTCCAATTAATTTCCTTGGCCACGGCATCTTATATTATTTGTGATTATAGACATCTTGTCCCACCTTACTGGTGTAAATTCGAATGTATGTTCTAGTTTAATTTTCCATATGGGAGTTCACAATTGGTAGAATTTATTAAGAAGGGAAACTGCGTATTATATATATATATTTAAAAATAAAATTTAATAAACTATTATAAATAATTAAGTGATTAGATATGTAGTTTTTATTAATATAAAAATTTGAGTTTAAATCTCATAAGATTCATTTTATATTATTTAAATAGTTCATTGTCATTCATTAAAAACTACAATAACATTATTGATTAATTTCTTAAAAAATAAAAAATTTCTTTGTATTTAAGTATTAACTAATATTAGGATGTACTCATCGAAAAAAAAGAAAAAAAAAAAGAGAGAGAGTAAGTTTAGCCCTATTTCATACAAAAGTTTTAGATAAGAAATATCTTCTCATACTTATTGCTTGGTGTATGTGTCATGGGTTGTTCCTCTAAGCACATCCTCTCTTTTGAAATATAGTATAGAAGCCTATCATAGGTAAGAATCTTCTCGAAGAGTCCAGACACTTACTAGGTGGGGATAGTTAGTTAGGTTAAGTAGGACTATATTATAACCGTTAAATCAAATAGATCATGACCGTCCATAGATGGAAGCCCCTTGTATATAAGGTGGTGATTCCCTCATTTGTAAAAAATCCATAAATACAAATACTATTCTTGTTCTAAAGTATCTCTCATTCTCTAAAACTTTCATTTTAGCAAGCGTATTCTTGTGTGTTTTGGATAGCAAGGTTGACTTAGCGTCTCTATAGAGAACCCGAATAGTCTAAGGGTTGCACATGATGGTCCTAAAAGCATTCTGCACGTGATAAGTGATATTAAAGTCAAGTTTCTAGTAGAGATGAAGGGAAAGCCTATGTCTAAAACCCCAACAAAGTATGTTAGAACCCCTATGAGTCGTTAGGCAAATGAGGAATACTCTTTTCAAGGAAAGTCCCAAGGAAGAAGAGCCTAAATGGAAGTTGCGATGGCTAAGGTGGAGTTAGCTACGACTGACATGGTGAATTGAATTTAAGGCATTGAGAAAGGCTTAGAGAAGTTGGAGAAAGAGTTAACAAGCGAGATATTAATAGCCCTAAACCGAACCTCAAGTGATTTGTGGAGAAAGGGTACTACCTTATAAGAGATGGTCCAATCCTTGAGAAGGCGGCTATAGGAGTTAAGGGGTTGAGTCTATAGCATATTGAGGCTAGATGTAGGTTAGCCCATATAAGGGTGACAACCTAGGTAGAGGTACTTCAGCTCAAGAGCTTCAGTAGGTTTAGGAGCATGAGGGAGATAGACAATTTTCTCTAAGGCCTAGAACAATACTTTGATGTGATTGGTATATTGGATGATACATTAAGGATGAGGGCGACTCCTATGGTCTTAAAAGGATGTAGCCACTATTTGGTGGAGTAGGTGGTTCAATGTAGCTAGGCGAGGAGCCGGGGTGATTAGGACTAGGAATATATTCAAACCGAGTTAAAAGCCTAGTTCTACTAAAGCAATGTAAAGTAGGAGGCTTATGCTAGATTAAGTTGATTGCAACATAAAGCATTCATTTGTGAGTATGTGTGAGAGTTCTTGGAGTTGTTATTAGAGATTTTCAACATGAGTGACAAGGATGCTATGTTCAAATTCTGTGATAAGCTACAAGAATGGGTGTAGATGGAGTGATAAGGATGCTATGTTCAAATTCTGTGATAAGCTACAAGAATGGGTGTAGATGGAGTTAGAGAGGTTTGGAGTTTAAACTTTGGCAAAAGCAATTGCTACAACAGAAAACCTCATTGAGTTTAGGTCTAGTGAGCATCCTAAGAAAGAGACAAGAGAAGGTAATCACAGAATAGGTAGGGGAGTTTAAGTGGAGGTGGACTTGAGTTTAAGAAGGGATTATGATACTTTAGCCCAAAAGGGTAGGGTCTCTATGGATGAGAGGAAACAACTCAGGAGGGGGCTATCTTGTTTCCTTTGAAAAGGAACTCATAGAGTCAAGGGATGTCTAGTTTGAAACCGGTTAACAACCTTAGTTGTGAAGGAAAATGAGGAAGAGGATGTTTAAGCTAATCATCAACTTAGGGCATTGAAGCGATTGAGCTCCATACATAATAAGTCCACTAAAGAGCCTTAATGCTTAATGTATATGGAGTCAGTTGTTGTGGGTTAGAGGATGAATGCCTTAGTGGACACAAGAGCAATAGATATCTTTATCTCTAAAGAGGTGGCTAAGAAGTTAGACCTTAAGAAACAAAAAGGCAAAGGGAGATTGAAGATGATAAACTCAAAGGAAGTGCCTACAACCAAGGCATTTTAGGACGTTGACTTTCAACTAGGCCAATGGAAGGGGAAGGTAAAGTTAGAGGTCATCCCCTTAGATGACTACAAGTTGGTAATTAAGATGGACTTCTTTGACTAAGCGTGTCCTTAAGTCACCCCTTTTGCTATTTGTATTATGATAATGGATGAAGGGAAACAACATGTGATCCTTGTTAGTCGTAACTCGAGCCTAGCCAAGAAGCTTCTATGTTTTGTGCAGGCTATCGGTAGGTTTAAGTTGAAGAAACCCACAATCTAAAGCTTAAAGTTAACGAACCAGAAGGCATAGGAAGTGTTTAAGTTGAAAGGGGTGACTCAGGCAAAGAGACTCTAAGAGCTTCCTAGACCTAATCCACCTAGAGACAATGTGGACTTGAAGAAAGAGGAACCCATGAGGGAAGAAGAAAGTACTTTGGTCTAAGGTGCAAAGGAGAGTTTGGAGAAGTTCTAAAGGAGATCATGATAAGCTTAGCATAAGATCTTTAAGCTAGGTTGGTGCTGGAGTAAAGGGGCCAGACCAAGAAGTATTGGATGGAGGACGTATTGCTTTACAAGAGGGGATGAAGGATACACATCTTGGATCATTAGGGTTTATGGAGAAAGATCATTAAAAGGCTTTATGACCCAAGGGAACTTAAACACTCAGATGTCTACTAAACACTGGCTAAAGTGGAGGACATGTTTCAATGGCCCAAAATGTTAGAAGGTATAAAGGCGTTTATTGAAACTTACCTATTATGCCAATTAGAGAAGGATGAGAGAATGGTAGCTATAAGATGGAGAATTTTTGTAAGCACAAAATAAGAAGGCAGTAGAGAGGTACAGAAGATCCTCTAAGGGCACTTAACACAAAGTTCAGGTCAACCATCTTGCTTGGAGTACTTAGTGAAGTGGAAAAGTCTACCTTTAGATGAAACGATCTGGGAGAATGCTATAAATTGAGCACCTTTTGGACATCTAGTGGAGTAGTTCTCTAGGTAGCGTATGGCTATGGAAATATCGTCAGTTGAGGTAAAGGAAAATATCATAAGTCGTTTCCCCAAGCCCATAATCTCTCTTGCAACATATTATGGAAGTCCATTGTATGTAAAGCCCACAATTAAGACCTGATCTATTTCTATAAATCTTTTGGAAGAGTCTAGACACTTGGTAGGTTGGAATGGTTGACTAGATTAGTTAGGGCTATATCATAACCGTTAGATCAAATGGATTATAACTGTTCATAAATGGAGACCTCTTGTATATAAGGGAGTGATCCCTTCATTTGTAAACCATTTAGAAATACAAATACTATTTTTACTCTAAAGTGTCTCTCATTCTCTAAGACTTTCTCTTTAATAAGTATGGTCTTATATGTTTTAGATAGGAAGATTGATTTTTATCCTCTTTATAAAGAGCCTAGAGAGTCTAAGTGCCACATGTGATAATTCTGGAAGCATTTTGCACATGACACATCTACATTCACCATATAAAAAATGCTTAATAGTTAACATAAGTGGATGAAAATGAAATGATAAAATTTTTCCCCAAATGTGAGGTTAGGATAAAAACGGAGCTAGATATATGAAGATACCCCTAAAAAACAAAACCTTGCATTAGTGGGCAATTAAATTTTTAATTTTTCCTAAATTATGATCAAGTTGCAATTAAATTCTATACTTTCACATTGTTTAGATTAACATATGAAACTCTAGAGTTTGTTGAATTGTGGAATGTTACTAATAACATCATTAGTTGATTTTGTTTGCAACCTTGTATTTTGTTCCTCTATTGCATAAACTTTGAGTATTTTCTTAACTTTACTCATTAAATCAGAAAGTGCTAAACACCATATTTAATTAAACTTTTACTTGTCAAATTTGCTATTGTACCTATCATTATTTGTGCATATTTTTTGATTAATGAGTAATAAATTTGATAAGTAAAAGTTTGATTAGATATAACATTTAACAACTTTAAAATTCATGCTTAAAATTTGACAAAGAAAATTTCAATTCTATAAAATATTTAATAACTTCAAAACTCATGTGTAAAATTAGAAAATGTGCTTGTGACATTATCCTTTTATTTCATGAAGAGTTGAATAGTATTAAAAAAAGGTGGGAAAAATGTTCATCCCATTCGAGTTAAGATAACCTTGATTAATAATTTAGCTTTTGTTACTGAACAACTTTGAAACCCAAAACAATTGGTAATTAAATGTGAAAGCATATGATTATTTTATTTGTTAACAAATTAGAGTCTGGTTTCTTATTTATCGTAAAAAAAAATAAATAGAGCTTGATTAGGATATTGCTAATAATTTTTTTGGAATATTATAATAACATAACTCGTCTTTTGAGATTTTACAAACTCATAACCTGTGATTTTATTTTGACAAATGCATGGTCTATGTCATAATTACTTTTCCAACTACCATTATACCTATTGAAAAAGAAGGGGAATTAAACTTGGTTTTGGGAGGTCAGTATTTATACAATTAGGCTACAAAAGTCTTAATGTTATACTACGAACATATGTTAACTTCTGATCGATCTTAATTGATTCAAAAAAATGATATCGTTAAAGGAAAAGTATAAAAACGTTACCTATGTTTTAGTCTTTTTTCAAATTCACAATCTGTGTTTTTCTTTTTAATAAGTACATGACTTGCGTTTTATCATAACTTCCTTATTTTAACCTAGATATGTGTCAGCTATTGATTATGCTATAGTAATTAATTTTAAATAATAAGATAATGTATATCAACTATAATTAGTTATTTAATTTTATAGAAAAATAATAGAAAATTAAAGGAAAAAAAAGAAAAGAAAAGAAGTTGAAAAACCCAACACTAGGTTTTTAAATATTTTGCAACTTTTTTTTTTGTTTTTTCTTTAATTTTCTGTACCCTTTCTATTAAATTATTTAATAAATATGTTCAATAATGTTATTTTATTAAATCAATTATTGCAGATCAATAAAAATTGATACTCTAACTAATATTAACAAATAGTTATACATGGTTTATATCTTTGTCAAAAAGAAAAGCATAAGTCATGAGTTTACAAAAACCTCAAAATATAGATTACGTTTTGTAATTTTTCCTATAACATTTCAATTTGTGATAATCGTAAGAAGAGGGACAAGATGTGCAAGTGTGAAAATATAGAGATTTAACTACACATAATCAAAATTCATGATATGAACAAAATTTCACACACTTAATTCTATATTTTACCAAAAATAAACTTAAAGATATTTTGCTTACCATGGTTTTATTCCAGTCCATCATTCATGCTTCTTATCTTATTTGATCCGTTCACATTTAGAATTCATACACGGATGATGCAATACAATATAACTTAGAAAATCTCTTTCTTTGTTATGCCCTCGAGAGCATTAGAAAATGGTTGTTTCATCGCATACCTACTTATAGTAGAAACATGTAAGGCTTGGAAGTCATTAGCAAAATCCACAAGTAAATTGTCATAATACATAATTGTAGACAGTTTTTGTCCCCTATTTAGATTTTTTAAAATAAAATGATAATAATAATAATAAAATAAATAAAAACCTAGTTTACAAGATAATAAAAATCAAAGGAAAAATAATAAGATAAAAATATAAATAAAATAATAATAATAAAAAGAAAAAAAATATGAATATTTTCAATAAAATCAAGGAGATATAGACCTCTAAATTAAGCTTGGGAAGTACAAATTAAAAAAAAAAAATTAATTGAAATTGTTAGCTTATATGGAAGTTAATTGCATGTAATGATCGAGAAAAGGGACAGCCCAGCTAGCTTGTACCCATGCCTGAGTAAGAAAGGAAAGCCATGGAGGTCGAGGGTTCGAGATGCACACGAGGCTCTACCCGTTTTTCATTTTTTTTTCTTTCCTTCAACTATGTCATGTGCGGTGTGCATGATTATCTTCTCTAGCAGGATAGCAAACACGAATAGAAAGGAGAGGAAACCGCAAGCAAATCCAGGCGAATCAAAACATTTTTTTTTTTAAATCTTTTCAGATTGTAACAAAAAGAAATTGGATAAATCACAAAAAACGAATTTAATATAAGGGATTTGCATCAATTTTTGGGAGTAATTCAAATCTTAAGAGGATAAAAACAAATCTCAGCCACGGTTCAACTCGAGCTTCTCAAGGTGATTCTTGCAGGTCTATAAATAAAGCTCAATCTTTTGAACAGAAGGGGGGATCGGAGAGTGAAAAAAAAAAAAGAATCACTTCGCTAGCCCTAACCAGAACTTTCTCTCTTTAGAAACTCCATAACTATCCTCTATATTCTCTCTAGGATTAGGAACTCTATACACGAAATTGAACCACGAATTAGGTATTGACAAGTTCTTGAGGATTCCTAGTTTTAGAAAAAGGCCATCTTTTGCATCAATTACACCGAAAAATAAAAAATCCTCTAGACCCATTTATGGCTGCCACACTTTAAGCGACTTAGGTGCAAATTGTTGCTACAATCGAGTTTCTCATCCTAATAAAGCCCATGCTGACACTTCCCTACGCTTCAACAACCATAGGAGACAGCTACCGACGAAGACTCCGGCCATTGCACATGCAAGCGACCCAATCCGAATTCGACCCAGATTCCAACCAGAATCGACCCGTAACCTAACTTGTGACTAACTCATGATCTGACCTGTGTCCAGGTAAGTAGTGTTATTGTTGTTATTAGTATTATTATTATTATTTAGATTTTAGAAGGTTAATGTGGTAACTTTAGGTTTTAATAGGTTACCCCTAAATCAAGAATCTCTAGTTTTTTTTTTCTTTTTAAAAGATGATTTCATTGACCAGTGTTCAAATTAGGATTAATTCGCTCTATTAACCCTAAACTTGACAATTTTTCCTAACTCCAATTGGGTGGCAACTTCAAATAAATAAAAAATAAAAATTTTCCTAATTTAAGTCAATGGTTCATATTAAATGAGCATAGGATTTAATATGAGTCGAATTAGGAAAAAATAAAATTGAAATTAGACTCGACAGCTTGGTGACTCCATTATGGAACTCTTTAAGTGGGCTAGCCACCTAAGCCTTCTGAAATTACAATTTATTTTAAGATATCCTTGATATGCATTTTTTCTTCTAAATGTTTAGTTATATTAATGTTTGTGTTTTAGTTTAACCCAGGGATTTGATAAACTTAGCCTTGAACAAGTTTTCAAGTGTGTGATTAGATATGGTTAGACTCAGGCTGTTTAGGACGGGAGGCCATTGTGTAAGTTTTGGGTGTAATGAGGTAATCACCGCTCGATGCCGGTTAAGCTACCCTACCCAATGCTTTGATGTGGCCCGAGATCTATTTCTTCAAAAATGTGGGAGGCCATAGAGCTTGGAAACCTTTAGAAACCACCTTTTTGCACACATGAGATTGTGAATTAGTAAATAATTAATGATGTGGCACCTTGTAAAAATTGCACCTTGGAGTTTCGAGACAATTTCCTTTTGTAAGCATTTCCTATAAAGAAATTGTTATCATGATGGTGATGTATTTTTCCATGCAAATTTGTAAAATATTTGTTTGTAACGTAGAAATTTTCATTTGTAACTTTGTTAGATGGCTAGCACTTTGATCGATTGTCTTCCTTGCAAAGAGATCCATGTTCGCAAGCCCTTAGACCCTCAAGTTGATACTGGATCATTGACTCACTCTATATAATCCAGAAGAACAGATCATCATCTAAGATAAATATAGGGTCCATCCTTTTGCTAATGAAGATTGACGTCAACATACCTTTGATTCAGGCCGTATTACACCTCTAGGAGCTCGAGCCTGTGGCTTTCTTTATTGGGCCACATGAGATCACCTCAACCATGGAAGAGTATACTTAACTTCTTTAGGCCCCTCTACTTTCCAATGGGATATATGTGCTAGATTTAGAGGCTGGGCTAGCTAGCATATTCAGTAAGCTTTTAAGGGTTCGCAAATCAGTGGTCAACCAAGCATTGGAGAATAGCAAAGGGTATTGCCTTCGAATGGATGGCTTGGAGACATGGTCTATGGCACAATTTGATGACGAAAGTAAAAAAGATATCTTATGTGGAAACCCTAAAAATTAAGGATAGAGTCGGATTCATGCCTTCATCTTAATGGCATTTGCAACTATTCTTTTCCCCACCGGGGTCTTCCACATTCATTACAGAGTTGCAGAATTAGTAACTTAGTTTTTGGAAGGAAAGTCCTACATCCTAACCTTTCTACCGAAGCAGATCTGAAATTTGAATTTTGTGAAGAAAAAGGGTTATGGAATCCTCCACTACAACATCAATCTCATCTTGATCTAGTTCGTAAGCCATCTTAAGTATTTTGGGCTAAATATGGTTAGAAGATCACTAGCCTGACAGGTGGACCTCATAGATTCATATGCGGATAGGATGAAGTTACTAGATGACATTCCCAGCTATAACTGGGTTGAGGTACTCAAGTGTTTCAGTGTTGAAGACATCTTATGGACTGCCAGATGGAGCTACTGCAATAAGGTTATTCTAATGTGTAGAAACTTTCAAGCCGTTCCATTAATTGGGCTTAACTGGTGCACAGGCTATCATCCAAATTCAGTTGTCTGTTAATTTGGCACCATCCAAGACATAGTTCACAGGCCATCATTAGGGATGGTTACAGTGGAATTTCAAGATCCAAACATGTTAATAGCTGACTAGATTGCTAAGCTGACAGAGGTAAAGGCCTTATGGGAAGCTTGAATTGAGAGCCCTAATATTGACCTCGGGGAATTGGATGGTAAAGTAGGAAAACACTGAGCTACCGGGGATTTTATCATCAACTAATTGTAAAAGATGGGGGAAAGGATATACCAAGCTCCTGATGTCACTCAGCCTGCGCCAGACAATCTATGCCCGTAAATGAAAACTTACATGGAGTAAGTGATAGCTCGGATGCAAGTTCATTTTGAACCATAGAAGGCAAGAAAGATGTATGGAAAAATAGATTCAAGGAGTCTAACCAGAGGAATAAGGCACTTGAAGCTCAATTGAGGAAGACCCAAACAAGGGTTAGGGAATTGGAAGCTGCCATGGATGCTAAGGAGAAAAAGAAAGATTCAACACCTACTCGATAAAAGAAGAGGAAGTGCATAAGTTAGCTAAGGATAAGAAGAAATTAGATTATAGATTTTTTTTTAGATGGTTTGAATAAAGTGGTCGAACTCTAAAGCTTGCAATATTAATAAAATTTTAGTATTATCACATCGTTAATTAATTGCTGGTTCTTTTGCATATGTATGTTATATATGCATCATATTTACTCGCCCTTTACATATATGTAAAGTATATATAACAATAAAATGAAATGATAAATAAATGTTTGCTAATGAGGTTCGAGTTTGGCTTACCAGGTATCAAAGATAGCTTCCAAACAACCAAAACCTTTGAGAGGTCTAATCAACACTTGCTTCAAGACTAAAATGGCTAGAAACGGCAACAGCAGCAACAATAGCCATGTCAACAGTGGTAGTGGCAATAGCGTCGACACCTCCCCCGACCCAAGGATCATTTCATTAGAACAAACAGTCCAACAGTTGACCACTCAAGTCCGTTTCTTAACCGAAAGCATTAGTCTCCTTCGTGCCACGTAGCCTGCTCAAGAAGAACATTTGGGGGCTCAAAAGGGAAAGGCAGTTGAAATCCAACCACCCGAATATGAGGAAATCAACTCCCGAATCAATCTTGCATTTGAGTATGAGCCCAAAACAACAATCAATATGGGGCCAACTTCTGATGACCTCAAAAGGGAATTGGAAGATAGGCAAAAAGAAATGGAGAGGAAACTCTTCTAGCAATTGGCTGATAAAATAAAGACTTTAGAAGGCCTTGATAGTTTCGATCAAATTGGCATCACTGATCTTATTGGTATACAATGTAGGTGCTTACCTAGAAAAATTCAAAGCACTAGAGTTTGAGAAATATAACGGCACTGATTGTTCCAAGATGCACACAAGGCTATATGTGCGGAAAATGAGCAAATATGCACAATATAACCAGCTCATGGTCCAAACCTTCAAAGATAGCCTTACAGGTCCCGCTTTAACATGGTATGCACAATTAGATCTCAATCAAGTTAATACATGGGATAAATTAGCACGCAGATTTTATGAGCAATACAAATTTAACATCGAGGTTACCCCTTCGGTGCTAGACTTGGGGAGCTTTCAAAAGAACCACAACAAATCTTTCAAATAATACACTCAGCGTTAGAGGGCTCAAGCTGCTAGGGTCTCCACTTCAATCTCGGAGAAAGAGCTAACCTTTATTTTCACTAACACATTGGAGAAGCCTTGTTTCACACATTTGGTTAGGCAAACCCCATCTAACTTTGCAGAGGTAGTAGTGGCAGGATGCAGGATTGAGAATGCCATCACATTTGGAAAACTCCAAGCTACCAACTCTCCTAGAATCGCATCATCACCAAGACTCATGGGGAGCAACAAAGGTAAAGAAGCCACAGTCAGTATGGTTAACTCAAGTAGGAACAACAAATTGGGGTCTTACATGACTTTGCAAACAACAACCACCAGTAAATTAGACCCAAGTCACTAGGGCCTTAAGACAGTTCACTTCAATCCCTATCCCACTTAGCCAAGTTTTTGCTTAGCTATGAGCAAATAATTTGATCAACTTTAATATCCTTAATGACCGATACAGGCCAAGGAATTTCGACCCCAACCTTAAATGTGAGTATCACATGGGGCAGGAAGGACACTCGAACAACAAGTGTTGGAGACTTCGAAACAAAATCCAAGACTTGATTGACGCAAGAATAGTACCGTTGGATTTCATTAATGCACCACCTCCAAATATTAAAAACAATCTACTACTCAATCACAGTCCTACAATCAACATGATCACGATTGAAGAGCCAAAGCCTAAATTGAATGAACTCCCTACCCTGACAGAACAAATGGCGTTCAATTCGCAACAAGTGGGCCATCTATAGTGTATAAACCCAGAAGACAAAACTTAGGTTAGGCCTACAATTTACTAGCCATTTAAAGAAGGAAAGAACATGAATAAAGCTCCCAAGCCACGTAAGAGTCACATATAAAGGGAGTTAAGAAAGAGGTGGTTGGTAGGAGATTTGACAATTGGCACCTTAAGCGAATCATCTGGAAAGTTCAAATACCTGGTGGATTACTCATTCATACTAATAGTCTATGTTAATGTGCCGTTTACTGGTTGGGGACCTGAATTTGAAGAAGAAGACAACCGTTTAGATTGGAAAGATAGGTCCATAAATATGATTGGATCTAATATAAAGCCAGTAGTCATAAAGTGTTATGAGGAACCAAAGGTAGAGGTGAAGGTTCCAAAGAAGAAGTATGTGTTCCATGTCCTAATCTCCCTAGAAAAATATAAAGCAACACCATTCAACTACCAAGCTATTAATTAAGAAAAAGCTTCAATAATAGGAGGAATCACCCACTCTAAAAGGGTCTATGATCTTAAAAATAAGGCTTCTGTTGAAGAGCCCACTGTTAAGTCAGAAAAGGAAGAGGAAGAGGGATTTCCTGCATTCACAAAATGATTAAATCAAGTGAGTACAAAATCATGGAACAACTCACTAAAATCCCTACCCAAGTATCACTCATAGGCCTTTTTATGTCATTTGAACCACATTGAGAGGCACTCTTCAAAGCACTCAAATAGGTCAAAGTACCAGAGGGTATTGCAATGGAAAAATTGAGCTACATCACCAACTCAATCCTCATCATGGATAAAATATCCTTCTCAGTCGAGGAGTTGGGAGAAGATGGTAGTCAGCATACTAAACCACTTTTTATAGTGGTAAAATGCAACAATACAATAGTGTCCCGGGTTCTCATAGATAATGGATCCTCTCTTAATGTATGCCCTTTAGCTACCCTTGACTTGTTGGGGGTCAATATGAGCAATGTTAAACTAAGCTCAATGGTAGTCAAGGCTTTTGACGGTTCTAAGAGGGAAATCGTAAGAGAGATTGGTTTGCTAGTAGAGATCAGCTCGTAAGTTTTTAATATCTCCTTCCAAGTCCTTGACATCCTAAGGTCCTTTAACTAATCGTTAGGGAGGCCTTAGATACATACGATAGGAGCTATACCTTCAAGCCTCCACCAAAAGGTTAAATTCATATCAAATGGCCAAATAATCACTATGCTAAGTGAGTAAGACTATGCCATCTATAAAGAGATGTCTATACCTTACATCTAGGAGGATGGCCCAAGGACTTTGGGCTCTAGATATTTGATGAGGCATGCATGATCATTAAAGAAGAGATGAGTGAAGTAAGGTCCCAATTCAAGAAGGATAGCAAGGGGCATTTAGGTTAGGATATATTCCTACTCCAAGCAATGTGCGTTAAGGGTAAAAGGGGGGGAAGGCTATATGATACCTTGATGAATTTTCCACCAATTCGTCAGACTTTTTCTTAACCGGTTAGCACTTAAGACTGGGAAGCAATCTAAGTCAACTTTAATTGCGATAACTTATCAACGGAGACTTTGGCTCCTCACGTCTCCAGTCCATCTTCGACTTTCAATAATTGGTTTTCCTATTCTCTTAATAGCACTAGGTTTGCTTTAGAATACGGAGTAATCATAATTAATTTTTTGAGTTTACAACCATCATTGTTTAGAAATAAGTTGAACTCTTTAACAAGTTGACCAATAAAATTACAAGTTATTTCAATCATACTTTCTTCCTTTACTTATACACTTTTCTTCTTTGCTTCATTTCCACATAAACTCAATGAATGCTAAGGATATCTTGCGCATGTAAATAATGAAAATATTGATATCGCTTCCAACACTATTGGGTTAGCCGTCGAAAATCATATTAATGGCCACGAAGCAGTACAAGAGAGTTGGTAAAAATATGAACAAGGTAGAATTTTAATTAATGAACCGATGGAGATAGTTAATCTAGGAACCAAAAAAGACCCTAAAAACCTTAAGATTGGAGGTAATTTGAGTAATGAGCAAAAGTGCGAGTATCAGACTATCCAGAGTGGGTAGTAAACATAGTCCCAATTTTGAAGAAAAATGGAAAGGTTCGGGTATGAGTGGATTTCTGAGTTTTGAACCAAGCTACGCTTAAATAAAATTCCTCCTACCCCATATAGATGTCTTGGTAGACAATACAGCTAGAAATCATCTTTTCTCCTTCATGGATGACTTTTCGGGATATAATTAGGTAAAAATGGCAAAACAGGATAAGACCAAGATGACCTTTATCACGACTTGGGGTATATTCTATTATAAAGTCATGCCCTTTAGTTTTAAAAAATGTTGGAGCGACATACTAGAGAGAAATGGTCGCAATGCTTCATGACATGATGCATTGAGAGGTCGAAGTATATGTTGATGACATGATCGCTAAATCCAAAAAAGGGGAAAACCATGTGGTTGTCTTAAGGAAACTATTCAAGCGATTAAGGAAGTTTCAATTGAAATTGAATTTAGAAAAATGCACTTTTGGGGTCACATTGGGTAAGCTGTTGGGGTTTATTGTAAGTTGAGAGGGTATTAAAATTGATCATGGTAAAGTAAAAGCCATACTAGAAATGCCTTCCCCACATACTATCAAAGAGATAAGAGGCTTATTAGGAAGGTTAAATTACATAGCTCGGTTTATCTCACAACTCATGGATAAATGCTGCCAATTATTTCGACTCTTAAAGAAGAATGCCACTGTGAAATGGGATGACGAATGTGAGGAGGCGTTTAAGAAGATCAAGGAATATCTTATGAACCCTCCAGTTTTGGTAGCCCTAAAACAGGGAAAGCTTTTATTCTTATACTTCACAATACTTCTCGTAGGGTGTATACTAGGGAAAAAGGATGAAAGAGGAAGGGAACAAGCCATATATTACCTAAGTAAGAAATTCATGGAAGGGGAACAAAGGTACTTTGAGATAAAAAGAACCTGCTGCGCATTAGTTTAGGTCATGCACCGACTAAGGCAATATACTCTCTATTATCCCATTAAACTGCTAATAAGACATGATCCCCTAAAATACTTAGTGAAAAAGCTTGTTTTGTTGGGTAGGATTTCTAAGTGGTAGATGCTCCTATTAGAATTTGACGTTACGTACGTAACTTAAAATTTAACGAAGGGATAGACGTTAGTAGATTGGTTGGCGGAGTACTCAATCGAAGGAGACTCCCGAGAATCACAAGCCCAATGCTTAGATGAGAATATATATTGATGGTAGAGGGTGAGTCAAAAGAAGAGTCCAAGGTAGAAAAGGATCCCAAATGGAAGATGTATTTTGATGGTGCCGCCAATGTGTTTAGATGTGGAATTAGGGTAGTGTTGGTATCACCAAAAGGAATGCAGTTCCCCATAACGACGAGACTTACATTCCCATATACCAATAATATTGTAGGTATGAAGCATGCATCATCGACCTCAAAATGGCTTGCTACATGGAAATCCATGAGTTAGAATGTATATAGAGACTCCTTGCTTATCATATTGCAAACACAAGGAGAATACAAAATTAAAAACCCAAAATTAGTGCCATATCACCAACACCTAACATAATTAATTGAAGAATTCGAGGTCATCACGTTCACATACATCCTAAGAACTCAAAATCAGTTTACGGATGCCCTCGCCACATTATCATTGATGATTCAAGTAACATAAGGGATAGAAGTTCAACCTTTGAAGATATAAATTGAGGCAAACCTGCTTATTGTTTGAAAATCGAAGAAACACTAGATGACAAGGCTTAGTACTATGATATCAAAAAATTTCTGCAAGAAGGTAGATACCCTGAAAAGGCTAACAAAAATGACCAAAAAACACTTAGAAAGTTGGCAAGCCATTTCTTATTAAGTGGGTCTATACTTTATAGAAGATCATTCGACACTACATGAAGAGGTAGATAAGCTAATAAAAGCAATACACGAGGGGGTATGTGGTTTCCACATGAATGAACACATGCTTGCTCAGAAGATTATGAGAATCGGCTACTATTGGTTGACAATGGAATTAGATTGTATTAAATACGTAAAGTATTGCTACTTGTGCCAAGTTTACACCAACAAGATAAATGCTCCACCTAAAGAGCTCCATTCACTTTTCGTGCTATGGCCTTTCTCTATGTAGGGACTTAACGTTATCAAACCAATCACCCCAAAGGCGTCTAACGGTCATAGGTTTATATTGGTAGCCATTGATTATTTCACCAAGTGGGTTAAAGCCTTATCATATGCCAATGTCACTAAAGGAGTGGTAGTCTAGTTTATGAAGAAAGACATGATAGCTCAATATGGAGTTCCTGAATCGATCATCACTGATAATGGCACCAATCTCAACAATAAATTGATATTGGAATCATGTCAACAATTTGAGATAAATAATAGAAACTCAACTCCATACCGATCTCAAATGAACGAGGCAGTGGAAGCAGCTAACAAGAACATTAAGAGAATTGTTGAGAAAATGATTATCACTTAGAAAAATTGGCACGAGATGTTACCCTTTGCACTCATAGCCTACATAACCTTCATTCAAACATCTACCAGAGTTACTCCCTACTCTTTAGTGTATGGTGTTGAGGCAGCGTTACTAGTTGAGGTTGAGATCCCATCCTTCAAGGTTTTATCAAAGACATAACTAGATGAAGTTGATTAGGTGAAGAAAAGGATTGATAAGCTTAACTTGATTGAAAAAAGAAGACTCACGGCATTATGCCATAGTTAATTCTACCAACAAAGGATGGGCCTAGGCATTTAACAAAAAAGTGTGGCTAGGGCATTTTGAGGAAGGTGACTTGATACTAAAGAAGATTCTACCTAATGTACAAGATCCATGAGGCAAATTCACGCCAAATTATGAGGGTCTAAATGTTGTGAAAAGGGTATTATCAGGTGGGGCCTTAATATTAGCTCAAATGGACAGTCCAGATTAGAAGAACCCCATAAATGCAGATGTGGTTAAGATGTATTATCCTTAAACAAGATTAATGAAAATTTTGCTGAAAGTTCATGAATGGTAGCAATCGTAACAACTTTGTAGTTTAATTTTCATTTTCTACAAGCAAAGTTGATGTCCCTTGACGGCCATCAAATGTTAGAGCAGCCTTGACCAATTGCCACATCAACGAATTCTTACTTCACTCTCCTATCTTATCCACATTCCACCCCATATACGAGAGAAGAAGACTAATAGACAATGATGGAATTGTAAAACTCATTAAATGTTGTGTTATGATCTCACCCTTCTCGAATAGTAGGTTTGGTGTTGTTTTAGGATAGGACTAAACTCGTAGAAAAACGAAAAAACTTCAAGAGAATGCTTATATCAAAATTTTCTACTGAAGTCAAGACGAAGACAAATAGGTGAAGATTAGACTATCATGAGGGTATTGGTTGTTTGGTTGTTATCAATGGTGACCAGGTAGGAATCCACGTGTTAAAATAAATTAAAATTGAAATAATAACAATAGTAAGAAAAAAGAGTGGTCATTCTTCATCTTATAAAACTGTTTCTTTCAACTATTCCATTTGGCTCACAATGATGAGTCACTTCCCTTTCAAGGTTACTAGTCTAGTAAGACGCTTCCTATCATCAATTAGTCAGCTCATAAAAGCACTTTTCTATATAATCTTTTCTTTAAGGTTGCTAATCTTGTAAGAAACTTTCTATAACCGATTAGTCAACTCGTAAGAGCACTTTTCTAAATAATCTCTTTTTAAGGTTGCTAATCTAGTGAGACGCTTTCTATCATCGACTAGACAGCTTGTAAGAGCACTTTTCTAGACAATCTCTTTCTTAGGGTTGGTAGTCTCGTAAGATGCTTCCTATCATCGTAAAAGCACTGTCCTAGATAATCTCTTCTTTAAGGTTGCTAGTCTTGTAAGAAGCTTCCTATTATCAGTTAGTCAGCTCGTAAGAGCACTTTTCTAAATTAAAGGTTGCTAGTCTAAGACCACTCCCTAAGAAATATTAGTCATCATAAAGCAATTGTCCACTTTTGCAACATAGGATTGCTAGCTTATGGAGCATTTTCCTCACTCGATCCTTTAGTCAGATAGCTAGTTGAATATAGCATTATTCGTCCTTTCTCCTAGGAAAAAATGGTATCTTTTTTTATTGTCTTTATAGCCAAGTTTTCCTAAACTTTACTATAAAGAGGGGCAACTGTAGATATCCCATTTTTGCCCCCTATCTAGATTTTTTAAAATAAAATAATAATAATAATAACAATAAATAAATAAATAAATAAATAAAAAATAAAAGCCTAGTTTATGAGATAATGAAAATCAAAGGAAAAATAATAAGATAGAAATAATAATAACAAAAAATAAAAATCAAAGAAAAAAATAAAAATAATAACAAAACATGAATATTTTCAATAAAATCAAGCAGATATAAGCCTCTAAATTAAGCTTGGGAAGTACAAATTAATAAAGATTAATTGAAACTGTTAGCTTATATGAAAGTTAATTGCATGTAATGATCAAGAAAAGGGCCAGCCTAGCTGGCTCATACCCATGCCTAAGTAAGAAAGGAAAGCCATGGAGGTCGGGGGTTCAAGACACATACGAGGCTTTACCCGTTTTTCATTTTTTTTTCTTTCCTTCAGTTGGGTCACGTGTGGTGCGTGTGATCATCTTCTCCGGCTGGATAGTAAACACGAACATAAAGGAGAGGAAACCGCAAGCAAATCTAGGCAAATCAAAACATTTTTTTAAAAATATTTTCAGATTGTAACAAAAAGAAATCGAATAAATCACAAAAAAATGAATTTAATCTAAGGGTTTGCATCAATTTTTCGAGAGTAATTCAAATCTTAAGAGGATAAAAACAAATCTCAACCATGGTTCAACTTGAGCTTATCAAGGTGATTCTTGCGGGTCTATAAATAGAGCTCGATCTTTTAAACAGAAAGGGGGGGATTGGAGAGTGAAAAACAAAAAAGAATCACCAAAAAACATGCTTCACAAGCCTTGGCCAGAACTTTCTCTCTCTAGAAACTCCATAACCATCCTCTACATTCTTTCTAGGATTAGGAACTCTATGTACGAAATTGAACCATAAATTAGGTATTGACAAGTTCCTAAGGATTCCTAATTTTAGAAAAAAGGCCATCTTTTGCATCAATTCGACCAAAAAAGAAAAAATCCTCAAGACCCATTTCTGGCTGCCATTAGCGTTTCTGAACCGCCACACTCTAGGCAACTTAGGTGCAAATTGCTGCCACGATCGAGTTTCTCATCCCAGCAAAGCCTAGGCTGACACTTCCCTGTGCTTCAACAACCCCTGGAGACAACCGCCGACGAAGACTTCAGCTGCTGCATATGCACACGACCTAACCCGAATTTGACCAGGATTCCAACTTAAACAGACTCGCAATCCGACCTGCGATCAACCCACAATTTGACCCGTGTCTAGGTAAATAGTTTTATTTTTGTTATTATTATTATTATTATTTAGATTAATTGACCTATTTAATTTTATTTTCTTATGGAGATTAGAATCTAATTAAATAAATATGACTAATGAGGTAAGTTTTAAATTAATTGGGTTAATAACCTTAGTTTGGTTTAGTTAATGATCTTAGTTTAATAAGTTTAATTATAGAATTGATAATATATATATATATATGATGACATAAGGTGATTAAGAAAATAGTTTCAATAAATGTCATGATTATGTGCATTGTTAAGAGGGAATCATTGTGTAGGCCTTAAGTGTTGTGGTGTAATCGTCACCTAAGGACGATTAGGTTCCCAACTATTTGTCTTAGTAATACATAGTTTACAAAGATAAGGATATAAATAAAAAAAAAAAAACAATTAAGGGTTTAGGATGTGGTTTTATTTTTAAAAAAATGTCTTATTATGTAAAAAAAATGATTTTCACGAAATAAAAGTTTAATTGATTTTTTTTTTAATTAGAGTTTTTTTTAGTCTTTCAAAAATTGGTAAATGAAAATTAGGTTTAGAAATTTTCTTTGTGTTTTTTAAAGAAAAAAGAAAAATAGTAATAAACGTAAATCTGACCGTTTCTTTTTATTTTTAATTAAAATTAAATAAAAGCACTAAAGTTTTATAAACAAGCAAACTAAGACTTATTTGATTCCGAATAGCGGGTACGTAGGCATCTTTATGGGGCAACTCTAAAAAAATTAAAAAAAAAATAATTATAAATAGTATAATCATTATTCTTATTTTTTAATTATTTTTTTATATGCTAAAAAGGATATCACAAAAATGTAATTCAAATTTCAAAAGGTTAAGATGGTAACTTTAAGGTTTTAATAGGTTAGCTCTCGAATCAAGAATCTCTAGTCTTTCTTTTCTTTTCTTTTTTTAAAGATGGTTTTGTTGACCATAATTCAAATTAGGATCAATCCACTTAATTAACCCTAAATTAGACAATTTTTCCTAACTCCAGTTACGTAGCGACTCTAAATAAATAAAAAATAAAAATTTTCCTAATTTAAATGAGCATATGATTTAATATGAATCGAATTAAGAAAAAGTAAAATTGAAATTAGACTCGACAATAGTCTTTCAAACTCTTAGACTAAAGTTATGCCCAAAGTTCATTCATTATGTGAATCAATTGTATAAAAGGAAACTTCTTAAGCCTACTCATATCATCAATAGTCTCCACAAATAATATAATGAAAAGAGTCGGTCTATGAGTCTACTAGAACACAATTGAGTCCTCTATTCTTCGTAATAGTTATTGTAGATCTAAAGTCCCCATTTACAAATTGTAGTTTAGATAATCATAGGTATTAATATCCTAAACATCATCATTACTTGAAAATTACGAATTCCTAAACATAGGCAAGTGATACCACTTAGTATTGAAAATACTATGTACAAAAGATAAATTAAAGGTAGATCTTGAGAGCTCATGCCAAAAATCAACTTTGACATTTCTTAGATGTATTGGAATCTTTTAGAAAAACTATGATGCATTTATTTTTTATTGACTCTTTAACCCAAAGCATGCTCATACTAATTGATAAAAATTAAAATTTTCAAAAATGATGATTTAGATCCATTCATAGAAAGAGTATAGTCATTAGCAAAACTAAGGTAGGGCATTAAAAAAAAGCCCTAGTATGATACCTAAGAGATGGAAAGGATTGATGAAGATGATTTAGTCCTTGAAATAAATACTTAGCAACTAAAATGAACAAGGTTAGGAATAAAAGGATCTCCTTGACACAAACTACGGGTTAATTATAAAGGCCATATAAGTTGCCATTGACTAAAAATAAGAACTAGATTGCATATTATCATTTTAATCATGTATGTGAATTTCCAATTGAAACCTAGAGAGTCAAGAATTGAAAATAGATAGACCTAATCAAACTTATTGTAGGTTTTTTCCTTATCTCATTTGCCAGTAAGGTTACTAACTCTAACTTTCTTCTTAAAACTATACATTAACTCTTGAGTCGGTAAATGTTGTTAAAAGTATCCTTGCTTTTTAAAAAACCAGCTTGAATTTGACATATAATTCGGGGCAAAAGGTCACTCAACCTATTATTTAGGATTAAAAAAAAAAGTTTTTGAGGCAATGTTGCATTAACTTATAAGTTTAAGATCTTTTTATTTTTAAGGGTTAAAGTTTTTAGGTATTATAAGCATTGCGGTGTCAACATAAAATTTGGACAAAGGAAAACCATCCTAAATATCTAACATTGCTATCTAAAATGGTTAGTGGCTTTAGTGCAAGCTCAAGTAGCAATCGTCAATTATTAATAGCTAAATGCTTTAAAACTTATTATTTTATTTTTGCACATATAATCAACAATAACTCGTATATCTAGATAGTTGCTCACCAAACTTAAAATAAATTTGAGTTTAATAAGACTCCTATAATTATACATAATATAATGTGTCAACAATTTATCACTATTAAAAGATTCATTTTTAATCCCAAAGTCTTATTTTCACTCAATTCGATTATCTACCAAAATAGGTTGACCAGATTTTGCTCATAGCAAATTCAATTGACCTACTTCTTAATTAAACGCCTAAGATTCAATCAACTAATCCCAAATGTAGTTGGCCTTTTCTATGAGTTTTGATCAACCTAAATGTACACTTGTATAGAGGCTCATTTCTTTAATTGGGCTCCCAGGCCAATTTAATTCTTAAACCAATTTCTTAGGTTAGTAATAGAGTCCAAAAAATTGAGCCCAATCAATTATGTTTGGGGGAGTTTATTTTGGTAAGCTCAAAATAGAGATTACTGGATAAGATTTTTCGCTTTAGGCTTTGCTTAGTTATTACATCATGAAAAGTAAATATGAAAATATCTTTGTGAGCTTGTTTGGGTTTTGTTTGTCTTTAATAGGTCTTATAAGGTTTAAATAAACCAAAAATAGACTTCTTTTAATTCTTATATGTCTTTAAGCTTATCTAGGCCCATCTTTAAGCCCATGAAGACGAAAGGAGAAAAGAAGGCTTCAATCATAGTCATTGGATCTTTAGAAGTGATTTAACGATCCCGATATTGTTTGATCTAAACCGTCCATTGTGGAGTCATCTGATGATCAAGATTAACCTTGAAACTTTATAAATAAAAGACTCCTCTTATATTGAGACATTTTGAGCATTAGTTAGCTTAAAACAAACATCAAAGCTTCACTAAATAGCTCCATAGAAGATCTGAAAATCGAGTTGAGCAAGAATAATCCAAGAACGATCAATAACTTTGAATTTGATTTGCTATCACACATGCGTATTTGATATACCGAGTTTGTCTACTCCTCCTTCCATGCCTCTTCCTATGACATTCTCTATGTACCATCAATTTAAGACTTTTTCCAAGGTTAACTGGCATGCTCACCATATGTGATTGGCTAGCTATAGTAACCCCATCATATAACTTGTTTAGTCAAGTTCCTAATTTGATTGACCAAATTCCAAATTTGATTTAGAGTTAAAAATTGAATTCCAAATTCTTAGAAAATGGATAATGCCACATTCATTATTTAAATTTTGTCTCCTGTTTCAATTTTACACTTAAAATTTAAATTAAAATTATACACTTATTTAAAACTTTACTAGTTAGGGCTATCCAAACCTTTAATATAAGAATACTCGAGTTTTCAAATTATTGGACCAAATATATTTACTTGACACCTGATAGAGTCAAGTTTGCAATTTCAATATTCATAAAACTTAATAAAAAGTTTAAATAGCTTTTATTTGTTTTCATAAAAACAAAGTGTGACACGTGGTGCAATCCTAAAAATCCTCAAAAAAATACACATGTCTTTCATAACTGTCTATATAAGGCACTAGAATGTCATTTTTCACACTTTTCACATCCTTCACATTCTTAACTCTTCTTTGCTCTCTCTCTCTCTATTCTTGCATTACATTTGCTTAATCAATCCACCATCTTTTCACTTAACTCATTGGAGTATTCTTTTAGGTATGTCAAGGTCTTCTTCATCGCATACCCTTTTGGATTTAGTTCGCAAGATAGTGTCTTCTTCGAGTGCAGTGATAAATAAGGCAAGACCTTTAAGCTAACCCCCTATGTTAATACCATAGGTTGAAGAGGTAGATAATAAGATCCTTCAATAATTTGAGGAAGTGGTCAGTGAGCGAGTTTGTAGAGAATTGGCATTGGACATTTATCCAGATGATGGAGGGAACAAGGCTAGCCTATCTTTATTTTGAAGGTCTTGCTTCATTAGGATTGGGGTTAGATGCTGTCAAGAGTACGGTTTGCAAGGCTAACACCAATGTTGTAGGACTTTATAGTTCCCCACTTTCCAAGGGTTGGATCATCTAACTGACTTGTGAAGATGAGTGTGTGGCCACACTAAAAGGAAATAGTTTCTACGTATATGAGCAATCTTTTGAGTTCGACTTGTTTCTCCCATTTACTAACTTTCAAAAATAGTTTTTTAATTATCACAGGGTTAATCTATGTTAACTCGTTCTGAATACATACACCTTGCTTGCAGCATTCAAGAGCTTGTGCGAATCTTACTAGATTCGACTAACTACTTAGTTATTCCATTCTTTTTATACTGTCAAGCGCTTGAGGCCTTCACTAAGGTAGTATTACCTAGCGAGCTAAACAACTGTGAAGCTAATGTATGAGCTGGATACCTTAGTACACAATTAGAAGGATAAGTTTGTCATAATTGAGGCTAAGAAGAGCCAAACTTTTGGAGTCATTGGGTAAAGTCGATAAGGACTAAGGCCATTAAATTATTATTGAACAATGAACGTCATGCCAAAATCTTACTTAAAGCTTTAAAGAAAAATGAAAAACCCTTTAATACTCTAAGCATGATGTGGAGCTTCTTGGGTATCAGAGTGGTGACACTAAAGGGGTTTGAGGTTAAGGGAGATCATGGGTCATAAAGGCTTGAAGGATAATAAGGAAACTAGTAAAGGTTTGCAGTCGGGATGGGGTTGGCTAAAGGCTGAGCTCATTGGTTGCAACATAGAGAATTACATTCCTTCATAGAGTTTTTATTTTAGTAAGGGGTTTTGTTTTGATTTTGCAAACATTTCTATTTATTTTGTAGAAATGGCCTTTATTTGACTAATGCAGCTATTTGATCTTGCCACTTGTTAGGTTGACTATAGTAAAAAAAGAAGCTTAAGGATGGAAAAAGAGTGAGCTAATGGCTCCTCCTACAAAGAAGGTTGCTATCAATGGAATTGTTATTAAGGGCCTAAAGCCCCTGTGCATCTTGGAGCTTGCCCCTGTTGCTACTGCAGGAAAAGGAAAAGTGCTGATTGGTCTCAACGAGCTTCAGATCGGAGTAAGGTACTCGGCTCGAATGGTACCTAGGCCAAAGAGGTGATATCCATCCCAGATGACATCGAGACAAGGCTCGTTACTTCGGGTATGGAATGTGATGTTGCATTGGAGAGGCAATAAAAATGGCATCATGACAACTTTTAGGGGAAAGATGAGCATAAGGGGAGCAATGATCCTTAAAGGATCCCCAATTCCACCTTTTCCTAAGTTCATTGAAGGAGGGTCAGGTTGGATCGACCTCTTTGAGGGGATCTTTAGCCCTTAGGAAAGGGGGGATGTAAAGAACATTATGATGAGAATTTCCATCGCAGTCCTATGTAACTTTTTTTTGCTTGTCTCACAGAGGTGAGTTATCCTTTTCTTATTTCTTTTTTGTTGCTCTCTTTTCTTTTTTCTTTTCTTTTTTTTTGTTGTTCTCATCATAGGTTGTATTTTGTAAATTGTTAGGGTTGCTTACGAGGTTTTCTATGCCTATGTTGAAGGTAAATGGTAGGTACATGAATGAATTGCGAATTATTAATCTTATTTCAAGTTATTTAACCACCAACGTTGGTGTAACAATACTTGTTTTCAAAGGTAGGTAGCAGTGGAGGTGGAGCTAAAGGAGGCTCGAGAAGAACTTAATATTGTGAAGGAAGATTGTTGCTAAAAGGTGGCTAAAGCTGAGGAAAGAGTTCAAAAAAAATGGCTTTGAACTGGCAACGATGCAGCAAGAACATCAAAGGGTGGTTGACCATATCAAAGCATTATCTAAAGAGGTTTTGAAATACTGATAATGAGAGACTTACCTCATTACTGAGCTCTAGTGTGAGAAGTCTATTGCATTGGACTACAAGTAATGCCTTGAGAAATGCAACATAAAGGAGGCAACGATGCTTGAAAAGCACTTCGTTGATTAGGATGTGCAGATTTAGGAGTTAGAGGAAAAAGAAAGAACTATCAAGGATCGGTATTACAAGGAGATTTAGAAATTCAATGAATATACCGAGCAATTGGTTAGGGTAATGGAGAGAAGCTAGAGAATCATGAGGTGTCGAATCTACTTTAGGGATTCTTAATACGATTTCTCATGATTAAGAGAGAAAATGAGTGTGCTAAATACCCTTTTGGATGAGTGGGAGGAGATGGAGAGAGTGGTAATGGAGGCCAAGGATGAAATAGATAATGAAAATGTGCTTCCATCACCTAACGTGATCATAGCAAAAGATCCTCCTACTGCATAAGAGATTCCTCCCCCTCCTCTAGTTGATGAAGAAGTACCTTTTCCTCCACTTGTTGAAGAGGTTCCACCTCCGTTACCCCCTGAGGTTTAGGTTGAGGAGAATGCACTTGAACTTGCTCGGAAGTAGCTTGAACCTACTTTAGCCTCGAAGAAGGACCCTATAGCTTGGTCTTAAGATTTTCAGTTTTTCTGTTTTATGTTCTTATACTATAGTTAATATGTTGACCTAAAAGCTTTGTAAAAAATTATAATGAATGAAATGTGATTTTTCTTAATATTGTACAAGATTATATTACCCTTATGCTATTTGTATCTGTTAGATATTATCTGATTTTTACTTGTTAAGTTGTTTTGCTTTTGATCAATTCCATAATGTGTGATTTACTTTTGTTTTGTTAATTCTGTGGACTAGAGTATAGCTAGTCGAAATATCTTTTGCTAACTAATTAAGTGTTCATGATCCATTGGGATGTCATATCTTAATTGTTTAGGTTCATCTTTGGTTAGTTAAGATATGCCCTTATGCGACAATAGGTATTGTTGATTGGTATTTGATATGATCGATCATGGGTGGGTGCTAGTTTGTTAGTTGGAGTGCCGTCGTTGGACAAGTTTAAGCATGGTCAATGAGGGACTCCCTATAATGGCTCCTAAATACAAGTCTGACCATTGATCAAAGGGTGGGTGCTCACTTACCGGGCATCTAGTGGAGTCCATTAGTATCTTGCCGAGGCATACAACTTTACTTGTTAATCACAATTTAGTGTGATTAAGTTCTAATGTTATGTTCAAGTAAAAGTTTGTAAATATACAGATAACAGATGTGAATTGTAATTCCAATAAGTAGTAGGAATATTTATAATCATCAATGATACTTTAAAACTTGTCCTAAAATATAATTTAGAAACTACTTGAAATATGGGTGTAAATTATCCGCATTCTAAGTTCTTGGGATTATATGGCCACTCAGTCATGTTTGACCATCCTTTTGACTTAGATAGGGTCTTTCTAATTTAGTGCTAACTTACGCTACCTTTCTTTTGATCCCATAGCTTTGAACTTTCAATAAAGTAGGTCCTTAGGTCGGAAGACCTTATGCTTTATCTTCTTATCATAGTATCTTGCTACTTTTTGCTAGTAAGCTGCTACCTTATAACTAGCTTGGTCTCGGAGCTCTTTAAGGAGATTGAGATTAACTTAGAGCCTAATCTCATTAACTTGAGAATCGAATTCTCGAGTGTAAAGGTTTTGAAGCTCGAGCTCGATGGAAAATGACAACTTTAGTTCTAAAGGCTAGGCTAAATGGGTTTTCTTTAGTCGTAGTTCACGGGGTCATCCGATAGCCTTATAAATGTAGGGGAGGTCGTTTACCCACTTCCCTTTCGCCTGATTAACTCTTTTTCTTGAGGCTCTATAGGATGACTTGGTTAGTAGCTTCAACTTAGCCATTTGATTGTGGGTAGGTGACTGGGGTAAAATAGATCTTGATTTTGTATCTTGCATAAAACTCTTAGAATTTAACATCATCAAACTGAGTGCTGTTATTAGTAATGATGGCACTAGGAATTCCAAATTGACATAGTATAGCACGGGTAACAAAGTCCCTAACATTGTGCTCGATAACTTTAGCAACTGCTTTAGCCTCAACCTATTTTATGAAGTAGTCAACTATAATGATGATATACTATTGTTGTCTTATGGCTTTAGGGGGTGGCTTGAGGATATTAAGCTCCAATTAAGTAAAAGGCTACGGACTTATGATTGGCATTAAGTTGCTACTCGGTTATCTATCAATCGAGGCATGCTTCTAGCACTTTTTGTATTGCCCTTTTCATGGTGGCCTAGTAGTATTTAGCTTGGAATGCCTTGATGGCTAGGGCATGGCCTATTATATGGTTACTATATACCCTAGCATGAAGGTCGAAGGCATTTGAGAAGTGACAAATTATATACCTTTCTATAAAGCTGCTTGTTAAGGTGTGTACTAGGTTACTTTTTGTCTCAAAGCTTTTGCTTTCTTTTTTTCATTAAGATTCATTCCATTCACTAGGTACTTAATGATCTAGTCCATCTAACACGGTTATTGGGAAGCTTAGGTCTCATTGGCAAGGCATCATTTTCAGGACTTGTCAATACTTTTCTCTAGAAGAAATTCTATAACCACCTTCTTGTCCAAGTTGGAGAGACATGTTGAGTCTAATTTAGATAAACTATTTGCTTTGGTGCTCTAGGCTCAAGGGATTTTCATGATGCTCCAAGATGTGATGTTGGAACATACGACCTCTAGGTACTTGATTATCCCTTCATCTTTAACAACATACTCTCCTTTGGCCTATTAAACTATGAGCTGTGAATGAAAAAAATTCTCAACCTTTTCCATTCCTATTCCTTTTACCAATTTCAACTTAGCAATGAGAGCTTCATATTTTGCTTCATTATTACTACAAAAAAACCCAAACTTTAAGACATATTAGACTTTAACATCATGGGGGCTACACAATACATGCCCCACTCCACTCCCTCCTTTGGTGGATGAGCCATTAACATGGAGTGCCCAAATGGGCTTTTCATGATCTATGGTGGACACTTCATCTTTCACTGTTAATTCGGCTATAAAGTTGGCCAACACCTGTGCTTTTATAGCCTTATGTGGTTGGTACTAAACCTTGTATTCACTAAGCCCTAAGGCATAATGGACTATTTCGCCTGACATGTTTAATTTCTAAAGGATTTTCCTTAAGGGTCGGTCGATTAGGACCACTATAAGATGAACTTCGAAGTATGGGCGTAACTTTTGTGTAGAAATGACTGTAGCCAGGGTCAATTTCTCTAACTTGGAGTATCTAATCTACAAGTGTTGTAGGACATGGCTCACATAGTACACCAGTCAATGCTCTCTACCATCTGCTTGACTAAGTATAAAGGAGAGGATTTGATTAGTAACAAAGGGGTAAAGATAAAGCTCTTTCCTTATGTTGGGCTTGGACAAGGTTGAAGGTGTCGTAATCAAGCTCTTCAACTCAGTAAAGGCTTCTTAATTCTTGTTAGTCCATCAAAAATCTACTAAGCTCTCAAAACTTTGAAGAATGGGGCGCATTTTTTTTGCTGACTAGGAGACAAACCTATTCAATGTAGCAATCTACCTTGCTAGTCTTTGTACTTCTTTGACCTTCTTGAAGGGTTGCATTTCTATGATTGCCCAAATCTTCTAAAGGTTAGCTTCAATCTCTCATAAATTAACCATGAATCCGAGGAATTTGTTAGATGCTACTCTAAAAACACACTTTTGAGGGTTCAACTTCATGTTGTATTTCCAAAGTTAATGATGAAGGAGGTCCAAGCTTAGTTAGGTTTGTGTATCTGGATTTGGTTATAGCTTGAAAAGGCATTCATGAAGCTTAGTGGAATGTAGCTCGAGGTTGAATCAACTAACTGATCAATTCAAGGGAAGGGAAAATAGTTTTGTGGGTGGGCTTTATTGAGGTTGATATAGTTGAAGCACATGCACTACTTCCCATTGGACTTTTTTACTAGCATGTAGTTGGCTAGCCATGTAAGGTAGGGCTCTTTTTGTATAAACTTAACCTTTAAAAGTTTCTAGACCTCTTCTTGTATGGCCACTTGTCGTTTAAGTGTAAAATGCTTCTTCTTTTATTTGACCACATTCATATCGGGGTCAATAATCAACCTATGCACAATCACCATGCAAAAATATCTATATTAGCTCAGAGGAAGGCAATTAGTTATTGGTGAAGCTCGACCGAGACTATTGTGCCAATCTTTGTAGTTTGTTCGGGTAAGTTTCCAATCTAATTTCCTTTGTCTCTTCAGTAGGTTCCCCTTTGGATCTCATTTTTTCTTCAAGGATAGATACCACAATAAGCACCTCTTGCTAGGAAAAGGCTTGGAGATACATATTCTTGGATGCTTGTTGGTCACCATTACAAACATTAACACCTGTAGAAGTAATGAACTTGGCTTTCAAGTGCTTTGTAGAGGCTATCATTCCTACTATGTTTTGAGATGGGCATCTAAAGATGACATTGTAAGGGTGCTATGCATTAACAAAAAGGAAATCAACCAAGATCTACATCTTGTTAAGTCCATCTTTGAGCTCTACAAAAAGAATTATGATGCCTTCTGGCTTTATAGGTTAGTTGTTGAAATTGAAGAGCTCATTATTATATGGTTTGAGGTTTGCCTCAACCTGATCTTTCATTTGGTCAAACGCTTTCTTGTATATAATGTTCGTAGAGCTGCTATTGTCAAGTAAATTTTTGTGGACATTGAAATCAAGAATTCGAGCTCGAATTACAAGGTTATCGTCATGGGGTAACATAATTCCTTTTAAGTCATAATATGAAAAAGTAACTGTAGTGTTGACTTTTGGGTGCTTTACTTAGGTGCTCAATACATTGTGATAGCTTTTTGATTGAGCATAAGCTTTGCTTTAGGAGATGGATCATCCCCTCGCGGTTGGCCCACCAACTATTGTATTTATAATTCCTTAGGTAGGACGAGCTTCTTGCTTTTCTTGTGGCTTACCTTCATCTTGACATCCTCTCTTTAGAGTTCAGCCATTATCTATTATATACTTTCAGAGATAACTTTATCTTATGAGGTCTTCAAGGGCATTCCTTAACTACATACAATTTTTAGTGATACGAACCCTACCTTTGTGGAAATCACAATATTTGTCAAAGTTTCTTCTTACAAGATTATTCATCATATTATTTTGTCAAGTGATAATACCTTGGTCTTTATCTTCATAAAAATGTTAGTGCAAGGCATATTTAAGGGCGTGTGCTGCTTGTAAGAAAGGATGACATGTTTTTTGCTGCAATTACTATTTTGAGTAAACCCATTATCATCTATGACTGGACCGAACCTATCTTTTATAGAGGATTGGTTCTTGTCATTCTTCTTCTTATTAGAGGATTTTTGCTTAGGTTTACATCTTGCTAGTATGCCACCTTATTGAGCAATGTAATTAGTAGCCCTATCTTGGAACTCCTCGAAATTTTTGGGCTTGTGTAAGGTGAGGGAGATATAATCCTTAAGTGTCTTGTCTTGCTTCAATTGGATAAGATTGGGAGTTAAGGAATCCCATTTAAGCATCTTACTTGTTAGAAAATGCTAATAAAACTACATAGCAAGCTCTCAAAAATTGGAGATAAAGTTTAGCTAGAGGCCTTAGAACCATATTCGTGCTGCCTTCTTTAGTATTCTTAGAAAGGCTTTACAACTAATGGTATCAGAAATGTTGAGGAAGTTCATCTGAGCCGTGTAATAATTCAAATGCTCCGTAGGGTTGGTCATCCCATCATAGAACTCCAATTGGGAATTCAAATATGTGTAGAGAGTTGCTTGTCTCGGATCTCTTGAGTGAATGGAGAGTTTCCAATAGTAAACACGTTCCATGGATCGGGCTTCTTTATAACTTTGAGCTCATTAAGGCATTTGATCATGTTATCTATATCATCAATAGATTGATTAGCTAAGGATTTTGTGGATTGTGCCTTAGAATTATTGTTCCTATTGTTGTTTTGCTCGCCCCTTGGATTAAGGGCTTTATTCAGATTTGGTGATGCATTCCCATTATGTTGCAAAACACTATTGCCCTATTGCACACTTCATAGTAGAGAATGTCATTAGGAGCACTCATTAATTTCATTAACATGGTCTCTCAATTGACAATTTTTAATTAGCTAATCGACAAGTTGCCTCTCGAATTGCATAACTCTATTTTTGATTGCCTGTTGTGCATGAGAAAATGTTTGTGGTGCTGGAGGGTGGTTATTGCCAGTTGTTGGTGAGTTGGACTCGAAACCTATAATATAACATGTAGGAAATATCTTAAAACCTATATCTTGTAGAACTTATAGGATACAAAATATCTTGGAAACCTATAAACTTTTTTATGAAATTTTTGTAACATAAATTTTATAGAGTAAATTGTTCAATGACTTATAAGTTTTTCATGAATTTGTAGTTAGTACATTCATTAATTTGCTAATTTCTAACAATTTTATCACATATCTCTTACGAAGCCATACATAATGAATTTGATATTGTAACTCTAAACAATTTATCACAGAATGCTATTACAAAATTGTAATTCATCATATGGTTTAGGTGCAGTTGTTTAAAAGCCTTTGATCCAATATAGTATTTTTATTAATAAAAAAAATCCGATGAAAAGCATACCATGATAAAATAAATCAAACTTCAAAATTTTGACTCAAATATAGTTGTTTTTTTTTTAATTTTTTTATTAAAGGAAAACAATTTGCTTGCTATTATTTACACTTAACAAATTCTATTACAAGCTCACTTAAAAATAAGCTAATTTAATCCAATAATAAAGAATAATAGATATTTAAAATTGTAGAAAAGAAAAAAAAAGTTGAGATTACTCTATAATCAAGAGAAATTGAGTGGCGGCAAAAAGAAATTGAGCGGCCAAAAGGGAAAGAGAGTTGAGAGAATAGAGTTAAGAATAATACTTTGAGAAGAAAATGAGAGGTTACAAAGGAATGAAGGATTTAATATGCTTTTGAGTTTACTTTCTACTATTGATAAGTTAAATATTGCATTTCTTATGTTTAATATCGTCAATTAAATACTTTTGCACATGGGTATATAATAACATGGAAGTTGTACCCTACATGCATGTCGACTTGGTAATAGAAAATAAGAAGAAATGATTTCTTATTTTTAGAAAAATGGGTATTATTTTTTCATTTTCAGTTGGCATATTTTGTGATAAATAATCATTGCTCGCTTATAGTACCATTAAAAGTTATTAATAATTGTGAAATCTCTATATTATCACAATAGTATTTAATAATTCTAAGGTTTGATTATGATAAATATATAAAAAAGAATATAAAAATATATTAGGTTAATCACAAAAAACGCATAACTAATATATATGATAAATCGATGGAAAATAAGAGAATTCAAATAGGCTAATTGGCTAAAGTTTTATAATTCAATTGATATGAATACAATATTTTTCTAAAATGGAAGAGATTCAAATCTCTCCTTTTCTAACATGTAATTGTTATAAAAAAAGAAGAAGAAAATGCTGATTGCATTTGGTGTAAATACAAAAGAGGATAGAACAAGGTAACAAGGAATAAGGAAAAATGGTAATTTGGTAATTTTATCATGAGGAAGGTAAAATCTAAAAAACCCTAAACAAGAAATTATGGGCTTGGCCCATAGAGAAACTGCCCTTTCTATCAAGAAAGCGACAAAACAGCGCCACGTGGGCACACCTAAGTGATAAAATCGCAAACGAAAACCAAAATAAAAAAACAGCAAAATTATGTGATGACGTGTCCGGTAATATCCGTAGCCTCCCTATATATACCCTCCTTTTGTCTCTCTCTCCTTTCCTCTTCATTCTCATCTATTTCACTCACTCTCCCTCTCTCTCTAAAATAACTGATCGATATACACGCTTATACTTACATACAAAGCCGAATATATGTATATATGTGTATGGTTTATTGATTGATTCGATCTAGGGTTTCGGTGATTTGGTTTCTCACTGTTTTGCTGCTCTATTGGTTCGATTACTTTACCCGTTCTGTGTCTTGGCTCGAGATCCGGGCCAAGAACAGAAGAACCACAACCAACAATACTGAATCGATTTCGCTTTCGGATATCGATTCTTGTAGTTTAGGTAAGGTTTGATTTTGATTTCGGTTGTGACGTATTGCCCTTCATGCTGTTTTGTTTAAGTCAGTATTTGATTGATATGCTTGTATACTATGCTTGATTCCACTCACTGTTGATTTTATGGTTGTGTCAAGATTTGTGTGTGTGTGTTTAATTGTTATTTTTGTTAAATTGTAACGTTGTGAGTATTTTATTAATGGGCGTGCTTAGAGTTCGATTAGGTTTCTGTGAGGTGTGTAAATGATTGGTGCAGTGCTGCGGTGGAGTGGTTTAAATTTGTTTGTTCAGTTATGTGCAAATTTAGCTTGTAGACTCCCTTATTGTCTTTAACGCGATTCTGTTTTGCGAAAATGTTATTCAAAACTTTCTTATGGTACGATTTTACGTTGATAATGGTCAAACGATATGCCCTAATTGATATGTGCTGTTGCAATAGTAATATTTAGTTGTAGGAGTAGGTAGAGGAGGAGATGGTGGTGAGGAGAGGTGAGAGTAGCAGATGGTGGATGTGTTAAGGTTAGTATGAAAGGTGATTAGAACTTGAGGAAAATGTTCCTTCATTGTTTTCGTTTTTCTCACCATCGGAGAGTTTATGGCGGTGAGGAGAGGTGAGAGTAGCAGATGGTGGATGTGTTAAGGTTAGTATGAAAGGTGATTAGAACTTGAGGAAAATGTTCCTTCATTGTTTTCGTTTTTCTCACCATCGGAGAGTTTATGGCTCGTGTTAATGTAGAATGTCGTTTCAATATCCATATGGATGACTCCGTCTAGTGGGATTAGCTTGAGTGATGCTGTGCTTATTTGAAAAGGAGAATCATTTTTGGTAATTTGGATTGGATATCTGAATGAGAATTGCTTTTCACCAATTGTTTCTCTTTCTTAAAGCCTGCAAAATATTATCAATGAAATAAATGCGCACCAAGCAAGTTGTTTAACTGAACAATGCCTATACTGTTGATGTTCAGTTGATCGCTTTACATCGTATCATTGTGTCATGGAGAGTTCATTTATCCATGTATGGGCAATTTGTTTTTGGCATTGCTTAGTAGGAATTTTAATTGATTCCTTATAGGATTTGGGAGGGTAGATGGCATCAAATGAGGGTTTTCTCACAGATGAGCAGAGGGAAACGCTTAAAATAGCAACCCAAAATGCAGGGAGCTTATCATCTTCTCCAAAATCTCCAAGAACCTTGCTTTCTGAGCATCCTTTAAAAGTTCCAGTTGCGGGTAAGGCACCTACTGCTGGAATTGCTGTCAGACATGTCCGCAGGTCACACTCGGGGAAGTTTATTCGAGTTAAGAAGGGTGAGTTGAGTGTGTCCATTCGGTTTCTATTCTTGCTTGATGGTTAACATAATAGTTACTTCATGTTGCCTCTTTTGTTCTACCTGATGTTTTGTCTGCCTCAATGTGCACAGTTTCGACCTTTTCTTACTATTGCTTGGTATATAGCTTGTGTGGCTGTAGCATATCATTGAAGTGTCAAAGCATGTAGTCTATGCTAGTGGTTGGAAGGGCCTTATCTTGGGGCACACCTATACTGTATTATTTAATATGGATTAATTTCCAGCAGTGAATATCAAGGCTTTTAGTTGAGAATATGATGAGAACTTTTTACATACATGCTGGGATCATTAAGGATTTTTTTTTTTTCTAACCTTTTTTTTGTTCTTTTCCTCTATGTGGATTTACTGTAGGCAACTGTGCATATTTATTGCAGATAATCTGCTAGTGCTGTAATTCAGTTATTACTTTGTGCCTACTCTTTGTATTAGCAGCAAGCACAATCAAGAGATCCTTCTTTTTTTTGTTGTAAATTTTTTATCCTGTGGTTTTCCTATTACTATCCCATAATATTTACGTGATCTTCATGTGGTGGTGACCCAACAAACTGAATTCTAAGAGAAAGTGTAAGCCTATACTTGGAAAAGTTAAACGTTTATTTTAAATAAATCGAAAATCAGAGGGTAGACAGTCTTATTTGGTTCTTCCTCCTATTTGACATTTCTGAGTGACTCTGGTCCTTCTTATAGTGGTACTAAGTACTTTAATGCATCTTCAATTATGTTAAATGTTGTGCATTTGTCCTCCTTTTCTTACATTTGCTTTATCTGATGTTGTTGGCAGATGGTGCTGGGGGTAAGGGTACCTGGGGTAAACTGCTTGACACAGATGGCGAACCCCATATTGATCGAAAAGATCCTAACTATGACAGTGGCGATGTAAGTGCCACTCTTCATTAATTTTTTTAACCACTTTTTTTTTTTTAATTCTGGCTCTTTGTGCCAGAAATTGTTAGGCCCTGCAGGATTTTCTCATTCATTTGTTTTCCCCAATTAACAGGAGCCTTATCAACTTGTTGGGGCTACTGTTACAGACCCCTTGGATGATTACAAGAAAGCTGTTGTGTCCATCATAGAGGAGTACTTCTCCACTGGTGATGTTGAAGTGGCAGCATCAGATCTCAGGGAGCTGGGCTCAAGTGAATATCACCCATACTTTATCAAGCGTCTTGTTTCCATGGCCATGGACCGCCATGACAAAGAGAAAGAAATGGCTTCGGTCTTGCTGTCAGCTCTGTATGCTGATGTGATTAGCCCACTCCAGATCAGGGATGGCTTTGTCTTGCTTCTCAAATCTGCAGATGACTTTGCTGTGGATGTACTTGATGCTGTGGATGTTCTTGCTTTGTTTCTAGCTCGTGCTGTGGTTGATGAAATCCTACCTCCTGCCTTCCTTACACGGGCAAAGCGCACAATTCCTGAATCTTCCAAGGGTTTTCAGGTTATTCAGACTGCTGAGAAGAGTTATCTCTCTGCTCCTCACCATGCAGAACTTGTGGAGAGGAGGTGGGGTGGTAGCACACAAATAACTGTTGAGGAAGTGAAGAAAAAGATAGATGATCTGCTGAAGGAATATAAGGACAGTGGAGATACCTTGGAGGCATGCAGGTGTATTCGGGAATTAGGGGTTTCATTTTTCCATCATGAAGTGGTGAAAAGGGCATTGGTTCTTGCCATGGAGAGTCGAGCTGCCGAAGCATTGATCATGAAACTTCTGAAGGAGGCTGCTGAGGAAGGTCTCATAAGCTCCAGTCAAATGGTCAAGGGCTTCTCCAGGTTCACAGAGAGCCTAGATGATCTTGCACTTGACATTCCTTCTGCAAAGAATTCATTCCAGTCACTGGTTCCTGTTGCAATTTCTGAAGGTTGGCTTGATGCGTCATTTGTGAAATCATCCGGTGTAGATGGAAATTTGCAAATTGAAGATGAGAAGTTGAGACGCTACAAGGCTGAAGTTGTGACTATAATTCATGAGTATTTTCTCTCTGACGACATCCCAGAGCTTATTCGGAGTCTTGAAGATCTTGGATTACCCAAGTACAACCCAATCTTTTTGAAGAAGCTGATAACTCTTGCTATGGACAGGAAGAATCGTGAGAAAGAGATGGCTTCTGTCCTCCTTTCAGCTCTCCACATTGAGATTTTTTCAACCGATGATATTGTGAATGGTTTTGCACTGCTTCTTGAGTCAGCAGAAGATACTGCACTTGACATATTAGATGCCTCAAATGAGCTTGCTTATTTTCTGGCCAGGGCAGTTATTGATGATGTATTGGTCCCATTGAATTTAGAAGAGATTGGAAGTAAGTTGCCACCAAATTGCAGTGGAAGCGAGACTGCGCGCATGGCTCGATCACTTATTGCTGCCCGTCATGCTGGGGAGAGGATCCTGAGGTGCTGGGGTGGTGGCACAGGTTGGGCTGTTGAGGATGCGAAGGATAAAATTCAAAAGCTTTTGGAGGAATATGAAAGTGGAGGAGTTGTAACTGAGGCTTGCCAGTGCATCCGGGACCTTGGCATGCCTTTCTTCAACCATGAAGTTGTGAAGAAGGCACTGGTTATGGCTATGGAGAAGAAAAATGACAGGATATTGAATCTGCTGCAAGAGTGTTACAGCGAAGGTCTAATCACAATCAATCAGATGACAAAGGGCTTCACCAGGATAAAGGATGGACTCGATGACTTGGCTCTTGACATTCCCAATGCAAGAGAGAAGTTTAGTTTCTATGTGGACTATGCCCAGCAGAAGGGATGGCTTGCACCATCCTTTGAGTCTTCTGCAACAGGTCCAACACCTCCTCTGGCTGCATCTACTTGAGAAGAAACATATATTTGTGGCTGTTTCTCGTGTATGTTGTAGCCTATCTGGTCATATAGTTTCATAGATCTTCCTGTGCTTGAGAGGCAGATAGTCTTGGGACATTCGGGTTCCTTTCTTGTTTTCATCTTTTGTAGTTATTGTCGAATGGATATATCATGATCCCAGCTAATGTATAAAGTTGGTCCTTTCTTTTATTGACACAACTTAGGTTGGTAGCATCATGGATATGATGGAGGAGGTTGTAGTGTTTCACGAAGTTCGATGGTAGAGTATGAATTCTTTTTATTGCCTATTAGATTTGCATCTTCTAATTTCGTCTACAGTATTTGTTTGATAGTTCTATATTTGGGAATGTGCTGCATGGCGAGGTTGATATGGTGGCCTGACGAGGTTTGAGCTTTTCACAAGTAGTTACCTTATTTGATCCCATGTTTTGGATTCAACGGCTGTTTTATACACGTTTAATCTTTTTGCCAGCTGCTGCAGAAGACCTGGCTAAACACACATATTTACTTATGGTACATCCCCTTTAACCTAGGACCTGAATTTTTGTTTATTCCTCTTTGCCGATAAGTAGGGCTTTGTCCATTGTCACTAATAAGATCAATGTTGTCTAAATCACGAGTCCAACCGTGGAATGTTCAAGTTTATGTATGTACTTCACAATCTTTGGTTAACTCGTTTAAGTTTATGTATGTACTTCACAATCTTTGGTTAACTCGTTTATAAACTCGGTTTGGATCAAAATTGTGATGGAATCACAAGTGAAGCCGGTAAAATCGGTGAAATTGCATGTTTGTAAATGTTTTCACGAAGTTTAATTCAATTTGATGTAAAAGTACTAAAAAGTGAATGGGCTTTTTGCTTTTTCCTCTAATTGAGCTAGCCCATTGCTCATACACTCAATTGTAAGAAAAACAAAAGGAAACAAAGCTGTTGCACGATCGTCAATCATTGCTGTCCATGTTCGTGTTTGTGTAATCGTGTGCATGCTAGCTGTTGCTACTACTTGCTCTACTGCGTTGCATTGAAGTGTGAGTCTATTGCTGTTGCTACATGGTCGTTGGTCACTGTGGTTGGCTATTGCTACCTACTGGCTACTGTGTTGCTAGATGGACACAAACTTATGGTGAGGAGGTGAGTTGATCTTGAAGCTTGATCCCTTTTTGTCGAGTGTCTCTTTTCTTTTACTTTGTCTTGTTTGCTACTGCTTGCTTTGTGCATGATAATTCATACAACAAGTGCATAATGATGTCAAGTGTAAAGATTAATCATATTGGTTTACTAGGGGAGTGATAAATGATGCTTGAATGTGGCATTAAAGTCCTAGCTATACTCTTTCTCATCCCTTTAAGCATGATATGAAATAAATCCAAAAGGTGTTTTGTTCTATTATTAGCTGAGTTGATTCTAGAAGAAATTTTCAAAGTAAAGACACTTGTAAGATTACACCAAATAGAATAGGATTTCTTGCCTATTAATCTTCAAAATGTAAGATATGGTAGTATGTAGAGATATGCATTAGTAGTCTTGCTTGCAAAGAATGTTAGGTTATTCCAGGGTTTTTTTTTTTTTTTTTAAAGAAGAAAGCATGATATATTTTAATTATAAAAAAAACGTTGGATATTTTTTGATAAATTATTTAATGAGTTTATCTTTGGATGAGATCATAGTTCATCACACCATCTTAAGTTCATAGTAAGCTCTTTGTTAGTGTATATACTATATTCAAACACTAAGTATAAGATCTTAAAAGTTTAATTCGTAGTAGTGTGTTTGTCATAAATTATGTGTGTTTGTACTAGCATTAATTTATTATAAGTCTCATAAGACTTATATATGATGTTGATGTTAGTGTGTAATCAATCATCAATGAATTTTTTCAATATCATGTTAATCTTATAAACGTTCATAATCAAAATGAGTGCCTAAATTCATAACTTTAGCTTTCTTTCATGTCTTCATAGGGACTTGACTCTTGAGTAGTGGTTGGATTATGGTTTGTATATCATAATGTGTTATCTTCTAAATTATCTAAAGAGAGCTCTAAAAGGAAAATTGTACCTAGAAATAGATCTGATATTGGTTGGGAGCATGGAATTGATATAGAAGATAATGGGAAAAAGGAAAAATGCAAGTGTTGTAACAAAGTTGTTAGTGGAGGCATTTATAGATTCAAGAATCACTTGGGTTGTATGTGTAAAGATATAAAGCCATGTACTAATGTTTCGGATGATGTAAAAAATAAAATGTTAATAGTTTTGTTGAAAGTAGCAAAAATGTCGAAAATGAAAAGAAAGAAAATTCATTAGATTAAAGATTTTGATAATGAGGTAGAGTAGACATCCTTAGAGAAAAAAAGAAAAGAATTTTGTGGATTTCTTTTTGAAAAAAAAAATTGGTAGAAGTGGAACGTGGGTAAACTAAGGTATAATTAACCAATTTACGAAGAAAGAGTTAAGAGAAGAATGTTGCCAATAAATTGCTTGTTTTTTTTTACACTAGTACAATTCTATTTAACTATGTAAAAAATTCAAAGTTTGCCAAGATGCTTAAAGTGGTTGGTTGATATGGTTGTGAGCTTTAACCTCCTTTCTATCATGAGTTAAGGGTGATTTGTTTGGAGAAAGGAGTAGCTCAAATAATAGAATTATTTGAAGACTACAAAGCTAAATGGAAAAAAAAAAAATTAGGTTGCTCCATTATGTTGAATGCATGGATTGATAGAAAGAGGTGTTCCATATGCAATTTCTTAGTGAATAGCTCCAAAAGAATGGTCTTTTTATCATCTATAGAAGCTTTTGATATATCTAAGACATTCAACAAAGTTTTTACCATGTTAGATGATATCGCAAAGAAGGTTGGAGAAGAGAATGTTGTACAAGTAATCATAGATAATGCTACAAATTATAAAGTGGTAGAGGAAAAATTGATGAAGAAAAGAAAATTCTTATATTAGACACCTTGTGTAGCACATTGCATTGATTTGATCTTAGAGGGCTTTAAGAAGAATTTAAAAATTCACATGGAACAATTATAAAAAGGAGGTGAATTACTACATATATTTATTCTAGGATTGTACTCATCTCAATCCCGAGGAGATTCACTAAAGGAAGAGACTTGATTAGACTCAATACAACTCGTTTTTCTACTTCTTATTTAACATTAGGTTACCTTAGAGAGTCAAAGGGTGTATTGATGACGATGTTCACTTCTTGTTACTAAAAATCATGTATTCAAGCACAAGTGATGAAAAGCAGATTCAACAATTGGTTTTAGATAATAGGTTTTGGAATAATGTTATTATTTGCCTCAAAGTTGCATTCTCTTTATTAAAGTGCTTAAATTAGTTGATTCAAATCAAAAATAGCTATGGGTTTCATTTATCTAGAAATGGATTGTGTGAAGGAGAAAATTAAAGTAAATTTCAATAGTATAAAGAAAAGGTAATATCTCAATTAATTAGCTATATATATACGTTGCTTTAATGTTTATTTTAAAGTTTCATTTGTAAATTAATATCATATTTATTTGATATAGTTATGGGCCTATATTTAAGATTATTGACAAAAGATAAGAGCTTCAACTTCGTAAACCATTGCATATTGCAACTTATTATTTGAATCCCCATTACCATTATAGTTTTAATTTTAAAGTTAATGCTCATGTTAAAATTGGATTATATCGTTGCATAAAGCATATAGTTTCTAATCCAACTGAAAAAGTGTAAGATTGATATACAATTTGAAAGATTTATGAATATTGAAGTACTATTTGGTATTGAAGCTACAAGGTTCACAAGAGACAAAAAAGCTCCAACTTAATAGTGGGATTCATATGGTGATGAATGCCCAGAACTATAAAAATTTGCTATTTATGTTTTAAGTTTGACTTGTAATTTTTCAAGTTATGAGCGTAATTAGAGCGCATTTGAAATGATATAGCACAAATGGTTTTTTTTATTTGATTTTATATGTTATTAAAATTATCAATTTTATATATAACCTCTTTCATTTTTAGGTTTATACGAAAAAGAGAAATAGGTTACATCCATGAATGATGAATAATTTAGTATTTATAATGCATAACTTGAAATTAAGAAATAGGAAAAAAAGATATATTGATGACACTTCTAGTTTCACTGTTGAAGATCTCTCATTTAATGATAGATGGATAGTTGAGGAAAAAAATATGTTTAACTCATCAAATGAAGATGAGGGTGTGTTCAATATCTTTTCAAGTGCAAGGGTGAAGAAAAAGATGATGATGATATAGAGGAAATTAGTGTCTATGTGAATTTGGAGAGTCATGGAAGTAAGTTCCTAGGTGATTTAGATATTCATGATATTGATACTATTGAAGCTGAAATACAAATGAGAACTTCAAAAGATTTAGAAATAAGTGTTAGTACCCCCATGATGATGTCGACATGATGCTGAAGATGCAAATGATGATGATAGTGTTAATTAGAGAGATGGTGGAAATTATGATGATAATAGGGTAATTGATGATTTGTTTTTTTTGTTATTTTGTATTATGATTTATGAATTCATAATTTTTATTGAGACTTATGATTGATTATTTGTATTGTATAATTTATGCTTGATTATTTATATTATGATTTATGGCCAAAATATATGCTTTTTTATTTTTATTATTAATTATATTTTTTATAATTATTATAAATAAATTTACAATATTTAAAAGTTATTTTACAAATATTGTAAGAATTTATGTTTCTACACTTCGATTGTATGAATCTCTTAATAATTTTACATAAAATCGTGAGTTTGATAATTATGCATGGGATAGCTTTCATCCTTCGAAGATTTTCAGGGCATACTGGCTGGGGGGTTGCTTTTTGATCAACTCCATGAAGTTTTCTGTAAACACGTATATACGCTGGCAAAAAAGGTGATGATTTTGGGGACCGGAAGCATATAGCGAGAGCGATCTGGAAAGGCTATCTGAGTATGGGTGTGGGTCTGCCCGAGCATGGGCTTTCTAAGAGAACAACCTGTTATTGCTTCTGTTTGCCGGTTCCTACTTTGGTAAAAGTGTGCCGAAAGGGTCTAGTCATGGGACGGGATTCATTTCTTTCTCCAAGTTGTGTACCAAATATCATTTATGGTAGAGAATGCACATAATATTTTATTTAAAATAATTTGAAGCATGTGGAACACATTAATATGACAATCGATGAATAGTCTATAATGGTATCTCTTCCATTGATTTAGTTGGTTAGGGATGGAAAAAAGAAATTATGCATAAAAAAGGGCTGAAATATATAGGCCAACACTTATAAATACTACACTTTTAATTTTTTTTTTTATAAATATTGTATCAACAAAAATTATTTCGAAGGTTTTGAAAGTACAAACTAGGTTTGCGACTTTCTTTTTTCCAAAATTTGCAAAATTAGTATAATTTGTACTAAAGGCACATACTTCATCTGTACTTTCAAGCATATTGCTTAAAGGTGTAGACGTTGTCTTTACCTTAGTGTAACTTCGTTTTTTTTTTTTATATACTTTGATAGATGGAAACATAGCAATTTGACTATTATAAAAATAGCAAACCTTAACGTAATTTGGTCCTAATTATAATATACTCAAATAAGTCATTTTTTATATATTATGATTTTTATAATTCCAAACTTGAGAAAAAAAAAAACAATACGATTTGTTTATTCAAGTTTAAAGAGTTATAACTTTTTACTATTTTGAAATTACGAAGCTTATAATATATATAAAAAGATCGATTTAAGAATATTATAGCTACAATCAAACCATGTTACCATTTGATAATTTTATAAGGATATAATTACTATGTTTCCATCTACCTAAGTGTAAAAAAAAAAAAAAAATACTAAAGTTGCAAATGTCATTTGCACCTTCAAGCAATTTGCCTGAAGGCGTGAACGGCATCCACATTTTCAATTTACAAATTTTGGAAAAAAAGATGTCAAAAATCGGATTTATAACTTCAAAACCTATTTTAGGAATAATTTGTATAGACATAGTATTTATTATTTTTTTTTAATTTGTAATATTTACAAATGTAGCCCGAAATATGTGTGTAGGAAAATGATGGTTGGGGACTCGTATTTGGATTGTTGTTTGGTGATGATGGTCCCATTTCAGTATGGTCTGATTAAAAAAGCTTGGAGCCCATCAGGGAAAGATGCCCGCCTTCCTTTTCTTATCTTCTATATGCATATTAGAATGTGAATGAAAAGGACAATTAAAGGTGAAAATTTCATTCTGATCATAAAATCCCATCGTCGTACTCTCTTGCCTTCTGCTGAGCGCTAAGTAGTAATAATGGAGGAGAAGACAGTAGTTCATGTAACCGATATCCTCAACAATTCCAAGGATAGCTAAATCAACTTTTACTACTAGACACGACCTTTTCAACGGCATAAGTTAGTGGTCACGAGATGATTCATAGGAACGTTACCTCATTTTCGACGTAAAAAATCTAGAATATATGCAAATGTAAAGGAAGCTTTTCTGCAGTACAAGTACAATTCATTAAATTACAGCCAGTCCTTCCTCACATATATGCATCTATTGTTCAATTCCTATCAGTACATTGCAGCAACTGAGCTTCGTAATTTTCATAGATGAATAATAGATTTACAAAAATAAACCTTAAGATACAGATATTATATTTAAAGGTAATAATGTTGATTAGCTAACATACTGCTTCTCAAGTAAACTTCTGCAAAATTCTAAGTCAAAACGCTCTTCGGGAGGATCTCCAATGCAATCAAAGACTGCGTCTGCATTCAAGAAGTCCTCATCGGCAGTGTAACTGCAACCAAAAAATACAGTGGACCAGTGATTATAAAAGTTAAAAAAGTTTATAAACAAACTAGAAATGTGAAGATTATAAATAGTTACCAACAAATTTACAAACGAAATGTGATAACAATTAGTAACCAGAAAACTATGGAACATTTTGTCCTCAAAAGGAACAAGCATAGCACCCAAGAGCAACAACGATGAAACTCACTTGTTAGTCTCTCAAGGTTGCTCTTAGTGCCTTCGCAAAACTATGATAGATGCTAGTCTCGTTGGCAATATAGTCTCCCAGATGATACCTCTGATTAAATATCTTAACTAAAGTCAAAAGACATAGATATATAGATCCTGAGTTCTCTGCACGTATCTTTCCTAGAGACCTTAAGTTCTGAGAAAGCAGCTATTGTAAGTCTTGTCCTCCACACAAAATTTAGTACCTTAACTTCGCAAGTGACAGGAAAAAAAAAGTTTTCTTTTTGCAATACATAGGTTTGCTTGGTTTACATCTTGCAATATATCTCTGTGACTAACAATTGTGTATAATAACGCAAGATTCACTGACTTATATTTCCACCCTTTTGCGGGTTTAATGCATGTAATTTCTGTAGAAGCCTGCATGAAGAATGTGCCTAGTAGGAAAAGAATGTAACACATTCTAGGGGAGTTACCCGCTCTTTGTCACTACACATGTCATTCCAGCAGCTTTGGCTGCTGCAAGGCCAATGGCACTGTCCTCTACCACAACACAACTGCAGAAAAAACAATTCATTCCATGTTAGTCAACACAGACCATCAGAGATGCACGGGCTATTAAAACATTTTCATGTGGGATTTATGAAAATTTTGATTGGAGAAAAAGAAGAAGAAGAAGAGAGGGCAGTTTTTGGTTAAATGGGAATAGGGTAAATTCCTCCGTAACTATTTCCTTTTCCAGTGATTGATCCATGTAACTATCTGTTTTGTGCGGTAACCCCAAAACTCCAAGCACAATTTTACCCCTTAACCACAACTAAAAGCTACATTTTTAGAGGTGGTTTGGATAGGTAAATGCATTTTTTAATGACTTTTAGGAGTGAAATCACACTTACAAACTTCAGAACTAATCAAACAGGTAGAAGAGTTATGGGTTGTCATATAACAATTTCTGCGGAAGGAATATTCTAATTGCCATAGCCACAGATCTGCAAAGACACACAAATATAGGGAAGATATTAAGCAGCTGATTATACAGTACCTTGAAGGATAAACACCTAGTGTGGTAGCAGCCAACTGGTAGATGGCCTGTAAACAAGAGCAAATCGACTCAGGGATCAGCAAAATTTCACATTAGTAGAGAAATCCAAAATGGAGACAACACATGCACATTAAGGATCACCAGGGACACGTATTTTATAGTGAACACAACAACATAGTCAATTTGTAGCCACAGGACAGATCATTCCATCTATTGCCATACACAAGGGCTTCAATAAAAGAAACTTGGATGTTGGGCTTGTACATATGTAAGCATTAGAGTATGTGCATGGTATTTTTAACATCTCACAACATAAATAAGGAAAAGGATGAGAATATCAACCGGATCTGGCTTTTTACGAGGAACGATGTCTCCTGCAAAGATTTTGATTTTCTCAGCTCGTTCAGGTCCCAGTAAGCATGAAACTATTGCAGAGACCTACAAAAATAGTTTAGCTTCTAAATGATAAGGGAGCTCTGGATTCCATCTGCATATATATAACAGCTTCTTATATAAGAACAAAAAGTTTCTATGCCATTTTTGGCCCCTTCCTCCATATATCAAATATCATTACTGCAAAACATTCATCCCAGCTTGCAGTATATGAGTAAGTCTCATTGGCCATAGGACCAGCATAACGAATCATGCAAATCAAGTAAAACATGACAGAATCAAGATATTGAGAAATGACAATATTTATTTTACTTTCCATTGATATTGTCATTAAACAACAAATGACGTCAAAATTGTTCCACAAAGGTAACACCAAGAAGGTGAGTCATCTCATAATTTTCAGACATGCATGCATTCCTTGCCCCATTCCAGCCAGCAAGTTGTCCTATTTGGACTTTTTCCATTGTAAATCTTGAGTTCTCTATTTTATGCAATCCAGTCCTGAGTCGTTCATAGCACAACCATGTGAGTGACCACGTACATTGTGGTCTGATATCATTTCATTCTTTCCTGTTTATGGGAGATTTCAACTGTGCTCACTCCTAGTTGAACTCTTTTAAGGGTATGCATCAATTTCGTGCAGGCCCTCGTGCTGGTTTGTATTTAGTAGGGCTTATTTCACTACTATGTCCTTAAAGGAGTTCTCTTCATTATACAATAATGATACAACAGTTAATTAACATATAGCAATTATAACCGAAGAACCTGCTAATGCATACCGCCTTCTCATTGGATGTGCTGCAGACTGCAACTTTAACTCCTTTAGCTAAAGCCTGATCAATCAGCCTGTTCAGTTTAAGAAGATATGTTTCTGAGTTATTATTGAGAGAATCCATCAAATTAAGCAAATTTTGCAAAAAAGGAAAAAGTTTTGTTAAGAAATGAAGGCCTGCATTCAGGATATCAAGATATAGAAATTCATACCAAATATATGCCATTAAAGCAACCAATGCAAAATCATTTCACGGAAATAAAAGAAATATGTTCAATAATATTACACAAAAATTCATAAGTCCAAAGAGTTATGCACCACAGCTAGCTTAGCTAGGTGTTACAGATCCAAGAGTCATCAATTTCCATTTTCTATAATCAAAACAGCAAAAGCAAAGCGTCTTCTATACAAATATATAGCAAACAGATCCAGATGCTTAGTTGAATCCGAAATGGTAAATTACATGGACGCTAAATGAGATGATCAAATCACAACTGCATCCCAACAACCTTCAGATAAATGCATTCAGGAAGCACATGAAAGAATCAAGATAATTTATAAATTGTAAGTTTAGTATCTTTAAGAAAGTGGGCCCGAAGACAAGTATCTTTGTTTGCAGTTGGATTCAAAAAGACAGCAAAAGCTTAAAGTATACTAACTTTGCCACTCCTGGTCGAAGAGGCAGCAGTTTCTTCTCAATAAGTGCCATGAACAATTCTGTTTTTCGCTTATGAAGAGAAGCTATGAACTCCTTTCTTTCTTCTTCAGTCTTTGGAGCCTTTTCTGGCCACCCAGTCTTGTTAAAGTATGCTGTCATCCTGCAGAGATTACGCATCGCACTGATTAATAATCTAACTTGACGTCAAAAGTTGTCTGCTTTGTCCAATACTCAGAAAGCATAATCATAGCTTGAAAAGTAAAGGAAATTTTCCATTAAGAATCACCTTTCCTTGCCACCACCAATTTTGAGCAATTCCCCATACAAGTCCACATCCCAGGTGACGCCCAGCCCTTTCTGCAAGAAAAAATATTAATTTTGATTTCACTTCGTCACTAGCAAAACCAGCAAGTATCACACGCTGAACCTCTCTAAACAAAGGAAATTGCAATTCACCATTTTCAAGTTGAGATAACACGAGACAAAGTTTTTTCAGCGCCAAATTTTTTTTCTTTAATTTTGTACTCCCCCAATCTTTTTGACGGAAATCGCATGAAATGATAATTGGACAAAAACATGCATACTTTACTTAAATCGTAAGAATTTTACTAATTTGCTTCCACTATAAGCTCGATTTCTTTTTACGCATATCCAGTTTATTGACTAGGATAATTTCCTAATAAAAAGTTAGCAGTACAAAGATCCCAATCCTAAAATTCGACAATGAAATTTCGAGTAGTCAATAGACTCATGCTAATCCAAAATTTCAACCCTAACATGAATCTCGCCAATGAAGATACTTAAATATATTCTTCACTATTAAAGGTGATCAAATATATCTATTAGCTTTCTTTCTCACTCATTAAATCATATACTGCTCGAACCTTAACAAAAGTCAAGCAGCATCACGACAGATAAATCTCATTATGCATCCGATCAACACATAAACTAACTCCAAAAGCATTGTCAACATTAAGATAGAGATGGCTAGACAAAGAACACTATCAAATCGCGCGAAACAAGAACACCGTGCATATTGATAAAAAAAAGGACGCATAAATATATAAATAGTGAGAGAGAGAGAGAGATTACTTCATTGAAAGTGTCGTTGAAGGAGATACGGTGACCGTCCTTTTCGGTATCGACGAGGACGCCATCGCAGTCGAAGAGAAGCGCCGCCGGAAGATTCGAAGGAGAAGCAGAGCAAGTCACAGCGCTACGGCTTCTCAAGTGAGCTTTTCTGCGTTTGTATAACAATTGAAGCTTTGGAGTGAAAGAAGAAGCAGTTACGGTTGATGTAGATGACACTGAAGAAGATGAAGAGAAGGTCCTGTCATAGTGATGTGTGAAGAAGCTAGTGACTCTGGATGAAGATGACGTGGGACAGAATGTACTCACAGTTATCGCCATGACTGGACTCTCTTTCTCGCTCTTTCTTTCTCTCTGCAACTCACGCGAACCGTGTGAGTTGTGATCGTTATGGCTTCGATATAACGGTTTTTTATCCACTCGGACTCAGACCACACAACACAAGTGACGAATCACTCAAATAACCTTTATTTTCAAATAATCGTAAAATTGATTATTATTATGAAGATAAATGACACAGACACAAATCCAATATACTAAAGAAACACAAACTACATGTGCGCCATCAAGCAATTATTCATCCTCAATTATTTTTATAAACCCACTCCACCGTCCAATAATTTTATTATATACATATAAAAAAATATTTACTACATCAATAATTTTATCTGCATACTTACAAAAACTTGCATATCTATACTTTAGACCTTAGGAAATAAGTTTTTTTTTTTCCCCTAACTACAATATTGCACTTATACTATAACACAAACTCATAAAATACTTTCGTTCACACACAAGTAAACTCTTTTACTTCCTTACTTCCTTACGCAAGTTTGAAGATGAAAAGCTTGTAAATCTATAAGGATCATCAACTAAATTTATCGAAATTATTGAAATCTTTCTATTTCTTTAACAAAAAACTCGATCAAACTATATTTTGGTATGTGTTTTTCATTAATAATTGAAGTTTTTTTCTTCACTGTGTCAATTTTTATCATTCTAGAAAGCCTTAACCATGATTATTCTTAGTATTTTATTTATTTTTTAAATATTAGAGTTTATTATTAGTTTGTAGTATATTAGACATGATTTATGTAAATTTTGTAACACGTAATATAAGGTAGTTAATTTTTCTATTATAAATAGCTTGCACACAATATGTATTTAAAAAAAGTTTTAGAGGAGTTTAGATGAGAAAAAGATGAATATTGTGTAACTAAAAATTTCGTAGTAATTTCATCTTTTAAGAAAACCATAAATATTAATGTTGTGATAATTTATAGTGAATTTTTCTTTAAATATCGATGCTCTTCATTAGTTTGAAATGTATTAATTTGTTTTGTTTAATGTTTATGTAGAAGACTGGGTGCAAAATGCATGTTGTATAAAATTAATTTTGAAGTAAACATTAAATATATATTTTTTGTTAAATTTAAAATTTTGTTTATATTTTAAAATTAAAAAATGTTTGCAATTAAATAATTTAAAAAATTAATTAAAAATATCTATTTATGAGAAAACTTAAATTTAATTTATTTTTAATAAAAATATTTTTAATTTTAAAATAAATATTAAAAAATTTATAAATTTCAAATTTTTTGAATTTTCAACCAAATTAAGAAAATTTTTATTATATTTAAATTAATATTAAAAAATTCAATTTATTAAAAATTTTGTAACAAATTATTTGTTATGTTCTTCTTAAGTGAAATTTCAAAAACAAATTAAAGATAATTTAATATAAAAAAATTAAAGAAAATATAAATATATTTTTTTGCTCACATGGGAAGGAGATAAACATTGTGTTAACTAAAAATGGGTGTTGCATGAAGATATTTATGAAGTAAATGTTAAATTATTATTTTAAATTTAAATTTTTTTTATACTTTAAAATTTTATAAAAAATATTTGTAATTAAATAATTTAAAAAAAAAATAAAGTAAAAGAGTATATGTTAAAGAGAAATGTAAATTTTATTTTATTTTATTTAAAAAATTTAAAATATAAAAATAATATTTTTAAATATTTAAAATATTAATTTTTTTTCATTTTTAACAAAATTAAGTAAATTTTTATTATTTATAAATTAATATTTAAAAATTTTAAATTTAGTGCAAATTTTTCAATAAATTATTTTTCCATTATTCTTATGTAAGCTTTAAAATTTTAAGAAAATTAAAAAAAATCATCTTTTGTTCACATGTGAAGAAGATGAACATTATGCTCACTAAAAAATTTGTATTAATTTTAAGTGTAAAATTTTTTTATTCTTTAAATTTTTATATAAAATATATTTTTAATTAAATAATCTTTAAAAATTAATTAAAAAAATTGTTCCTAAAAATGTTAATATTAATTTACTTTTCATGCAAACATTTCAAGTATAATTAAATATTTTGAAATTTTTTCAATTTAAATTTTTTTATTATTTGTAAAATAAAATTAATTTTTTTATAAATTAATTTTTCTTTTGATCTTATGTAAACTTGCAAATTTTTTTAGAAATTTTTTGAAAAATAAAAATTAAAAAAAAAATTGTTACATGGAAAGAAGATGCACATTGTTGTGCATTGTGAAGATTAAGCAATCAATATTAACTATTATTGTAAATTAGCTAATTATTTATCTATTTTATGAATAAGATAACAATGGGTAACTGTGTAAATTTTTTTATTTACACATTTGGAAATATTGTAAGTGGCAATTGGGGGCCATAATATAATAGATATGCAATTAAGAAGTTGAAAATAAAGAAGAATGTAAACCACACCAAATTCTCATATAGAATATGTCGAAGTATTGTAGTCAATTCAATTGAAGTGGGGATTGAGATAATTCATAGATATTCTATTTTCCATAGGGGTAATGCATCTTACACATTGATGACAATTAGAGATGATGATGATGTGGAAAATCTAATTGAAATGGCTGAATCCTTCGAAGAGCATGGCATACAATAGTTGTACATTAGGATTTCTAAAGAATGGGGGGGCCCTCTGAACAACAGACATTGTAAGAAAATAAGCAAACACATTCTCCATGGAAGAGATGATAATCAAGACGCCAATGTTTGAAGCATATGATCCAACACCTATAGAAGAGGCACCTTTCAATGATGAAGCTGAAGTAGACAGAGTAGTTGCTCCGGTGTTACAACGACTAGTCACACATGAATGGAAATGGGTGTTGAGGAGGAAAGTTCTGATTACGGGAAAAGTTATGAGGAGGAAGATGAGGAAAATGTAAATAAAGGAGTCGATATAGCTAAAGGGGATTATTTAATCACACCAAGACACTCCACATAAGCAATATACTAGCCAAGGAGTTCCAATTACGAGAAAAGTTATGAGGAGGAAGATGAGGAAAATGTAAATAAAGGAGACAATATAGCTAAAGGGGATTATTTAATCACACCAAGACACTCCACATAAGCAATATACTAGCCAAGGTAAGCTAAACCGCCTTATATGGTGATGAGGATCAACTAGCATCTAAGAGGAAGGAACTAAAATCCCAAGATCCATTGTAAGATATTGGAGGCCCAATGACCCAAGCTAGAGCTAAGCGGATGAATAAATCTTTACAAGGATTAGTCATGGACCTACAAGCGAAGGAACCAAGTTACACTAAAGGAGAACCAACATTTATCAACTTGATTCACGTTTCCATGGAGAGATGCAAGAATGTAGAAGTCTTAGAATAAATTAGTTTGAAAAATAGGAAACTCAAACCAAAAAGGGGGAAGCACTTGGTTTTATATGTTATGATTTGTTTTATTTGTTTGGTTTGTGTTTTAGTATATTTAGTTAGAAGATTTCGATCATTAGGAAGGAAGGTCGGTTTAACTATGTTTGGAAACTTAGGATATTCTTTTGCCATGTGATAGCATTATATATCACTACAATAGGTGGAAACAAAAGACAGTTATTCATATTATTGAAAACATATCTTTTCATGGAAAAGCTCTCTTTTGTTCTTCGAGAAAGAACTCCACAGTTTTCTTCAACACAAACACTTGGGGAAATCATTGATAGCTTAGGTTTTAATCAACGGGTGTAGCTGGGGTCTAGTTACAAATTACAACTTGTTCAAGACGATTCGTGGGAATTCTGATTTCAATTACGATAGCTGGGTTCTATGTTTGACATACCTAAGCTTTTGCGCATCATATGGTAGTTAGAGATCCTATTCCCTATTAACAAGTCCAATAAGTCACTATTGACAAGTCATTAAAGTATACCACATAAAGAACCATTCTAACTTCACTATTGACAAGTCTAATAAGTCACTTTAATCGATTTATTGTTCAAAAAGAAAAGACAATTGTAAATAGAGGCTTTGAGCTTGTAAGAAGAAGTTAGAGGAGCTATTTATAATTACCAAATTTGACGGTTTACACATATGCATCAACCTGTGGATAAGTTAAGATCATCCATAGTTGAATTGCAATTTTCTTATAAGCCGATTTGTTAATCTTGTTAGGGATAATCTTGATATGAAGGTTGTCAAGCTTGCTTCTATTGTTAAATAGGAATTTGGTTATAGGATATCTAGGAGACGGGTCTAGGGCAAGAAAAGGGTAATCGAGCATGTGTATAGGAATTGGGAAAAATCTCATAATGAGCTTTTTAAGCTATTAAATGCAATAAAAAATACTAATCTTGGAACATAAGTTTCTTGGGAGTGAAGAAGACCGAATACCCCTAGAATGTCCATACTTAAGTAGGTTTTCTAGGTGTTCGAGCCTTACATCGCAATATGGAGATTCCTTAGACTCGTTGTCGCTATTGATGGCACTTTTCTATATGGAAAGTATACTCACAAGTTGTAGATTGCTTATAGCATTGATGGTAATAACCACATACTTCCATTGGCATTTTCCCTCGTGGATGACAAGTAAGTTGAAACATGGGGATGATGTTTAAGAAAATTGAAGGAACATGTCATTGGTGATCATAAAGGTCGTGAAACCATTTGTCTCCTCTCGGATAGATACCCTAGCATCAAGTCCACACTAGATGAGAACTCTAATGGATGGAAACCTCCCTTTACAGTATGGAGGTTCTACATACGACATATTGCAAGCAACTTCAACTAGGTTCACAAAACTATGCAATGTAAGAAATTGGTCACTTACACGAGGATGCAGGCATAAGTTCAAAAGTTAAACTATTTCATGAAGTAGGTAAGGATAATCAAGCCTAGTGCCTTATTGTGGTTTGATGATGTATCAATATAGAAGTGGATGTTAACCCATGACAGTTGCTATTGCTTTAGGTACATGACAACAAATATCGTCAAAAGCTACAATTCTGTGTTGAAAAGAGCTCAAGGGTTACTAGTGGTTGCTTTAGTTAAGAAGACTTTTTACAATTGTGTGAGCTACTTTCTTAACAATCATTCAAAGGAGCTTAAGAATTTCACAAAGAATAGAGTCTTCAACAAATATACCACTGAAATGATTGAAAAATGGAGTTCAAGAGCTAGTAATCATAGGGTCATCGATTACAGTAGGCAAGAAAGAATTTTTGAGGTACTAACTAGCAGTCATCGTGTAGTAAATAGGTTGAGGGGGGGAGAGTCGACGCACACTGTTGACTTTACCCATTGCACGTGCACTTACCAGAAATGGTAAAAATACTGGATCCCATACTCGCTTGCATGTAAAGTACTTGCTTCCATTAAGCTTGGTATGTCATTGGCTATTCCGGATTAGTACAAGTGGACCCATCAAGAGTTGACATATAGGACCCACTTTCTTCCCATAGGTGACAAGCTCAATTGGGAGGAGGTAAACTTCCTATTACTCCATCCAAGAGGAAAACTTATACGGAAAAAGGGGAAACTTAGACGTAAAAGATACCGTATGGAGATAGATATTAGGGAGCATCTAAATGGAATCACATATGGACTCTGTCGAGAAAAAGGGTACAATAGAAGAACATACTCATGTAAACACGGGAATAGTAAATGGTAGATTATCAAACATATGAATAATTAACCTTTAGTTTAGCTTTGCACATTTATGATGTCAAATCATTAATTGTATATTGCTAAACAAATTTGTGTTCCATTGTGCAGATTAGATGGAGCTTGGACCTTTTGATCAATCCATTTTAATTTACCGGGATAAACATCGTTCATAGGCCATTTAGGATAGAGAGGTAAAACACATGCAACTTGTGAAATTGATTACTTTATGTTCCATTTTTAATGCTATAACATTTCACTTCACTTTTAGGATCAATCATGACTCGCCGTTCAACATTATGAGCTATCACTTCGACGTATTGAGAACGTGAATCTAGTAGATCAGCGAATGGAGTCATATTTGCAGCTAGTAGGCTTCCTAAAGATAAGCCATCAACATTTTATACAACTAAATCGGCATATAATCATTGCCCTAGTTAAGAGGTGGAGGCTAGAGACTCATACGTTTCACATGTCTACCGTGGAGTTCACTGTTACTTGATAGGATGTTGAGGTTCAACTAAGGCTCCTAGTCGATGATCAAGCAAAAACAAGGAGTAGTTCCCTCGATTGGATTACTACGTGTTAGAAATTGCTCAATGCAAGATTAGGGTCAAGCAATAAAGTAAAGGGGGTGGGGTGAGGATTGGTGTGCATTAGTCTGATGTAGCTTCAGAAAATGTATTGGGTCATGCCATAACATGTAGATGTTAAGCAAGTTGCACATCATACATGTGTGTACATCTTATAGCTATTGGGAGGATTTATCTTCACTACTAAATTGAGCGCCCTTATACAAAGCTTTTTTTTTCATTATTGGAATACTTTGATGTGATAGGTATGTATAGTTAGGGGTTCACATATTTAGCTTGGTTATATTGTTAGCTTTGTATTACATTTGCCTCATTAGCTTATGAGATGGGAAGGGCAACGATACTCCTTCAAGTGTGGGCGTAGGATAGATTTTCCCATATAGTACCTATCAATTGCTTTACTATGAACTTGTTATAGATGCTAGAGCTCCCTTGGCTGCACAATAGAGGATGAGCCTAGACACTAGGTATCACCCGACGTATGTTATTGCTACTTATTGTGATGTACTCAATAAGTAAAGTGTTGATTAGCCTAGACACTAGGTATCACCTAACATATAAATCTTTCTTACTACCCTTTAGGTCGAATGGGAGCCATACGTTAGGAAATTTGATTCACATCTTATCCCCCCTTCTACAGAGTAGGCAGATACATTTAGACTACTCGAGTACTGCTTATGTGTTTCCATATAGTCGAGTGGAATTTCTTAGACCATGTTGCTAAGCAGTTTGGGGGTTTCCATCATATTCTGCAAGATGCTAACACGTAGTCTGAGCTTCATCAAATCGACCTACGTGAGAGGGTTGATATAGATTGGTCAATAAAACATGCACCTTATATAGCTTTATGGGACAAAGAGTTAGCTTGGCTAGTTCACTTACAAAGCCCTTGTGTGGTCCAACAAGGATATATGAGATGGTATAGATCTATCAACTGTCAGTATATAGGATGTATAAGAGCAGTTCTCAAACATCTAGTAACCAATTCATTTTATGGTACTTTGTTCATGCAAGCCGATATGTTCTAGCAAATCCGTTTATCCCCAAATCATACTACGACTATTACTCTAGCTAATTATAGTCTTCAGTTTATACATGACCATGAGAGGGTGACATTGTACCCATAGGCTCACCAAGATTAAAGCTCGGAGGTTAAGGCAAAAGTGCAACATGCTAACATTTGGCAACAGCAACAACCGATTCTTGCGTGTAGTAGGATCAAGGGACTTAGACGACCTCATAACTAGGCTCTACTGTAGGAATATGAGCACAAGCCCAACAACTCCCACCTAATGCCGATGAGATAGATGACAGCTTAGCCCTACTACCTAGCACTTATGTCACATCACCATCATTCCATTAGTGGTCATTTTCCTACACCACCTGCTCCACAAAAGAGATGCTTAGGTAAGAAAACAATGTATCATGATGAATATTCACATCCTACTACAAATTGGAGTCCAATGCCTCCTCGTGACTTCGACGATACCCCCTAACACCATCTAACACAAGAGTCACAAGCTCTTACTACTCTAGATCCAAGGCTAGCTAGAGAGCACACAAACGCATTTTCGTAACTTATACAACAACTCAGTAGGAGAAGGAACAACAAGGGATAGCATACTATTTTATCTCATTTGACATATAAATTTTTCATCGACATTTGCAACTCATGTATATACAAGTTCTGCAAGTTTTTCCGATTTTTTCCATTCAATGTTAAGTAGTTGATTTTTATTACTTTTCATTGTTTTGCATATGTTTTCTCCTTAATTACATAGCTTTTTTCGAATTATACACCTTTCAATACAACTTCCAATTTATATGTGAAATAGTGATTTATATGAAGTTTGGGATTATAAAGTTTGACAATTACTACAATATGCAACTCGTGTTTGTAGTTTTCAATCTTACCATGAATAATTCTTTCCCATTTCTATAGCTAAATAATTTAATCAAAATACAATTATCTTAAAAATAAAAAAAAATAGCTTATTATACTTAACATCTTTGTTTTCATCTATATCTATCTTATTATGAGTAATTTTGTCTTAGTGATAATTAAAGAGGTAGGAGCTGTAATTTTTTTTTCCCCAAAAGCATCATTAATGCCAAATTTTTTTAAATAAAAGGTTGAATTTTCTTAAATTTATATTTTTATTACTAAATTTTTTAATATTAAAAACTTTTCAATTAATTTTTTTAATTTAATTTAATTTTTCTAATTTTTTTTAATTTATATTAAATTTTTCATAATTTCTTTATATTTTCTCTTTTTTAAAAAAATTAAAATATTATTATTTGTAAATTACTATTTAAATTTTTCAATAAATTATTTTTTCTATTTTTATATATGCACTTTTAGATTTTTTTAACAAATTTTTTCACAAAATTTTTCATAAAATTTCATTATTGTTTTCTATACATAATTTTTCATAATTTTTTTTCAACAATAAATTTTCTCAAATTATTTTTTTAAATTTTTTTAAATTAAAATTTTATATAAGAATAACGAAAAATAATTTATTAAATAATTTTCATAAATTTAAAATTTTTAAATGTTGACTTAAATTTTACAAAAAAAAAAATAGTTTTTCAAAGTTTTGGCAATTTATACTAAGGGCAGACTCAAAATGCGCATGCACTTTCAGTACATTGTACTAAAGGTGCATTCTTGGTCTATACCTTTGTTACATATTTTTTTATTTTTTTTTAATATCCTATTTCATGATTATTTAAAAAAAACGTTATTTTAGTGGATTCCTCCAACACAAGCTTCAAGGGCACGTAAAACCCCCTACGTAATTGGTAATAGGTCCGAGCCTATGAATGGGTTATAAGCCATTGGAATTAGCTGAAGTTAATAAAAGTGGTAATAGTATGGCTTAACTAATGGATATGGCATGCTTGAGATAACTGTTACAATCCGGTTTAATTAAATTATTATTATTATTATTATTATTTCAAGAGAACTATAATCCGATTGTATAGATATATTTTAATATGAGTATGGATGGTTTTCTATATTTATATAAAATGATATATAATTTAGAAAAGTATTAAAATTTAAATTATAGGAATATAACACTACATAGTGTCAATTTGCTATAAGTAAAAAATATTACAACAATGTCAATTTTCAATAAGTAAAAAATATTACAACCTTCCGTATGTCAAAAGATTTGCATTAGAATATGCCTATTATACATGTCGATGGAGCATACATGTTAACCTCTTTCAATTCAAAATGCTGCAATTCAGCTCTAAATCGGGAGTTCTCAACCTACTCTATATTGAATTCTTGCGTTTATCCCCAAAATGGATAAACGCGTAAGAACAATACAAATAAAGAAAGGGAGTTAATTAATGCACTTGTCAAGTTAGGATTGTCCATGGCATCTATAAATAGAGGATAAGGATGATCGAGTAAGGGACTTTTGAACTCTCTAATTCTTGATATTCTCCTTATTCTTCTCGTGTGTCAACTTAAGCATCAAAGTGACCACGTCGGAATAAACACCAACATCCCTATAACCTAATTTGTTTCTACCTTATAGGCAATTCAACCACCCTCTAGAATCCCAACATCTTTGTGATCTTACTCACAACTAAACAAATGGCACCTTGCTCCAAAACAGCCAAATAAAAGGAAACCATAAACGCTTTGATGATGGACCAAACTATCAAAGCCACAGCATCCCAACAACTTTACCATCAAACTACAATCACACTCCCCTATCAAATTGACGTCTCAGGTTTTTTAGATCTAGAAAACCTTTATAAAACACTGGTAACCCAAAATGAATTAATAAGGAATGATAACGCCAAGTTCCAAGCTCAAGTGGCAGACTTGGATCAACTCAACAATATGCTAGAACTAGAGAATGTGTCCACACATTCTCCATAACCACCACCCAATAACATTTCACCACCTCTATTGGCACTAGCTTTACAGGCTATTAAGCAAGTTAGGTCTACAGAAAATCGTAGCCTTGCTCCTACTAACCAAATTCTCCCTACAAATTCCCAGGGCAAAGCATGTTCCCATAACGCCCTACCAATTGCGTTTCGCAGCCTTAATGCCAACCTTACTCAAAACAACATGCTTGAGCCATTAGACGCTCGTACACAGACTAATAAGCAAGTCAATGACATGGAAATAGGCTGAATTAATTATTATATTAAGAAGCTCTCAAACTTGAAAGAAAGCAAAAGGACTAATCCATTAACAAAATTTTCCATAAATCAAACCCCCTTTACTCAAGCAGTCTAAGATGAGGTCCTACATCTGAATTTCCGCCTCCCACAGCTTGACACATATGATGGGACTACAGACCTAAACAATCACCTCTACCACTTTAGAACAATGTTAAACTTGCACTGTCTTAGCGATGCAATCACTTACAAAGTTTTTCTAACCCTACACAAGGCTGCTCATACGTAATATCATAATCTACCATAGAATTCTATCTCTTCATTTGATGGGTTGGCTATCTAGTTCCAGCAACACTTCTTAGCTAGTAAGTTCCTTATGAAATACTCATCAACACTAAACTTGATAAAACAAGGTTATGATGAATCGATCAAAGATTACCTTGTTAGGTTCAACACTGCAATGTTAATAAAGGTGTTGCCCTAAATGCAATCATTCAACGTATTAAGCTTACTAGAGATTTCTTCAAATCCTTAGTGAAGAGTAAGCCCAATAGCTTTGAAGAGTTCAGGGAGAAGATTAGGAAATACATTTAATAGAAGGAATTTATTCTAGCTAGGAGACAATCCGACCAAAGCAGGTCGGATAAAAAGAAGGACAATAAAGGATCCATCAAGGACTACTTAGGCCAAAAGCAGGGCTAAGGGTCATCAAGAAATGACGGTCCAAGAGACAGAAAATGCTGTATCCCAAGCTTCACAATGTTGGTCCCAAAAAATAACCAAAAGGGAGGTGAAGTGGTTATAAAAAAAAATAATAATAATAACTTTCTTTCTTAAAATTAGATCACGTCCTAATTCGTTGTTTATAAATTTTGAATTTAAATTCTCTTTACAGATACAATAAACAATTAACTACAAGAAGCTAAAAAGTAAAGTAAGAAAAGTATGAGCAATGATTTATAGAGGTTCCGCCTCAAGCATTAGTCCTTTCTTCCTACTCTAAGCCAGGGACCCGGTATTCCACATCGGTATGTTCTACTATATCTAATAAAAAACAAGCTTACAAATAGTGACTACAATTTACTCTGTCAAACTTTACATTGTTGCTTAGCTATCTCTAAACTCAAAGACTATTTATAATCTAACTCTCACAAAATATCAAAATCAATGAAGAATAAAGATAATAAAATCTTCACTAAGTTTAGTACAAATAAAAATGAAAATAGAGTTTTTCATAAAGAATGTAGAGTGTATATATATATATTTCATTGTGTCTCCATCTATATTTTTTCTTGTACATTGAGAGTATTTGTCTTCAAATCATGCAATGGCTAAACAAGGATAAGTTAGACATTGAAGATAAGATTTGTTCCAAATATTTCTCATTTGTTGGAGATCATAATCTTTTATCCTTATTTCAAATTCAAAAACATTCAAAGTGTGTGGATGATATATTAAAAAACTGTTGACTTCATATCCCTTGAAAATAGGATTGTAACTTGCTTGTTATCCTTTTTGAATATTTTCTACTCCTCAAATGCGACTTTAAATTTTGAAAAATATAAATCTCCACCAAACAAACTTTGCTTCATCAGATCTAGACCAACTTTAGTTTTATTCTTAAAATGCATTATAATTTCAAATTCCCTAGATATATTAACCAACTTCATTGAAAATTTTGAACGTATTACCTAAATACATTCAACTTTAGAGTTAGGTCTTCAAGTTGGTTAAAATTTCAAAGAGAAACTCGCTTTTCAACATTATGCTTGTTTCTGCAGTTTTTATTCATACAACAAGTCTACTATTTGAGTGAGTCTTTGAGTTATATTCTAAATAAAAAACTTTGTTTGTGCAGCAAGTCTACTTTCTAAGTCAATCTTTGAGTTACCTCCTGAGTAAAAACTTAAGAGGAAAACTTATCTTCTAAGATTGCCCTTTAATTAAATTGAATTACGTGTATATTATTTAACTTTACACTTAATAACTTAGTTATCTCTTAGCTTTTTGTTATCATCAAAACTATTATCAAGAGAATTTAACATTCTCCTCCTTTTTTTATGATAACAAAACCCTTCATAAATAAGAATATTAAAAACATCTATTCAAATTTTCATATTTCATTCCTTTCTCTTTACTAATACTTTAAGTTTTTGTTTATTTTTCACATATTTTTCTCCCTTTTTGTTATTAGTAGATAAATAAACAAATAAATAGAATAACGAGAACATTAACAAATAACAAGAATGCAACAGTACAATATAAAGAAAATTTGCAAATGGAGTTGTAAAAATAGATAACAAGATAACTAGATAGTCTAAACAATACAAACATCAACTAATTTTTCTTTATTTTCCTAACAAACTTTCTAGCACATCTTTTAAATCTTCCAAACTTTCTTAGAGCAAGAGCATTTTTAGGTTGATTAGATTGGAATTTCTTGAAATCCAGAGGTTGATAAAGAATGATTTGCATATTTGGTGCCTATTCATCTAGATTTTCTTAAGAGAAGGTTTAAGTTTGGGGTAATGGTGATTTAGCATTTGAGGTAGCAGGAGAAGCTAGTGTAAAGTTATGATCATGTTCAACATTAGCTTATGAAGCAACAAGACTCTTTCTAGAAGAGGATGATCTAATCGGTTCTAAAGATGGTGATGAAGGATCCGTGTCAGGATGGGTTAGATTAGGTTTTTCAAAACCTTTCAAGGCATCTATCACTGATTTTTTAAGGTCCTTCCTCATTTTAGCAAACCTTTTCTTCATTAGATTAACAAGGTCAGCATTGAGGTTAAATCTTGAAGATTCTCTAGGTGGTTTAATAGGAACACCTTCTAAGTTACTTTCTAACTCATCATCTTCATGAACTTCCCTGCCTTCATTGATTTCAAATTTCTCTCCAATTCTAATATTAAACTTTTTCTTCTTCTTCTTCTCCTTCAGAACTTCCTTGCTAGCTCTTTTAGGGGGTGTGCTTACCTCCTTTGCAAATTGTTCAAAATTCTCTGAAGCACTCTTTGAGTCCAATGAAAGCCCTACAACACCTTCCCTCAGTAATTGCCTTCACCTTTTTCCAATCAAACTTTAACTTATTAACGTTAGGATGTTTATACCATGCTTCATCTTTTGAAAACCAAAACTTATCCTTCACTAGAATGTTCATATGTTTTAAATTTGTTTCACTTATCCTTTTCAGTTAGATTGTTGACTTAGTCTTCTTGGATAAACTAAGTTTCTTGAAACCGAACATCTTTATTAAGAGATTTCCATAAGGTTTGGTTCCCTTGTTCCTCCATATATGCTTCAGAATCCTACTTGACATATCAATTTTCAATTCCTTTTTAATTGCTAGGATTACTATTACCTCCTCTTTAGAAATTGTTATTTTACTCCCATTTTTTGGTAGTATGCAATTTGTAACAATATTATGCCAAACCCTAATAAGCAATTTGAATTCTATAGAAAATATATCTTTTTCTATAAAATCTCCAACTCCATCATTGATTTCCTTAAAAACCTCATTTTTTGTAGGATTGATCAACCTTTCAACATCCTTTCCATCTTTCATATTAAAGCATTCAATAAGATCTTTTCTTCCGATCTTTATAGATTTTTCCTAAAATTCATGATTTCAAAACAAAGCCTTCTAACACTTCCAAATTGTTATAAAACTCTCTTACTGAATCCTCATCCACAACATTAGCCACATTGCACAAATTTTTACATTCTATCCGATTTAGTTAGTGATCCTAGTAAAAACCATTATTGTTAAAAAATCAGAAATCAACAAAAGAACATTCTAATAGCTTGTTTGAAGTTCTTTTCCTTTTCTTAGTATGAGGGTTGTCAAATGTTGATTAAGGAGAGGATTTTCTCTTCTTCATCCTTTCCTTCTTCTTTAGTTCTGGTTCCTTTTCTTATGAATCATTAAAATCAATCTCAATCTCAGAGTTCAAGTTCGTGTTGTCATTTTCAGAACTATCTTTAGCGAACTCATTTTCACTTCCCTTTTCATCGAATACCTCCTTAACAGGGTTGTGTACTCTTTTCGACCTTGTTTCTTTCTCTTCGTGTTTATTTTTGTCTAAAGACACCATTTGCTTATAATCAAATTATTCAACCACAATGTTGATAGTTTCTTTTTCTTTCTTGGATTTGAAACCCTTTGACGCTATTCTAGATAATTTTCTTATAGCCATTTTAGGGTTTTTTAAATTGAAATTGAATAGTGTTTGATTTTCTTTTTGAGGTTCAACGTGAAGAAGTTAGGAGTTTAGTTGGTTTCAAGATATAGTTTTTAGGAGAGAAAAGGATTACTCTTTGAATTAGTCTTTGATCTGAAAAAATGAGAAAGGTGCTTCAACGACTATGAGGATCTTTAATTTGGTTATTTCCCCCCAAAAAAAATGTATATTTTTATTTACCATTATTCATATATAAAACACATGCAAAAAAAAATAAAATGAATACATTAAAAAGAATTACACATACTAATTTCATTTCTCAAAAGTTTAAATCTATTTTTATCTAAAGGTTTTGTAAAAATATTTGAATATTGATTTTCAATAGAAACAAATTCAATATTAATATTTCCATTTGAAACACAATCCCTAATAAAATGATGTCTAATTTCTATATGTTTAGATCTTGAATGATGTATAGGATTTTTTGTCAAATTTATAGCACTTGTATTATCACATCTTATAGGAATATTTTTATAAATTAATCCATAATCTTGTCATTGTTGTTTTATCCAAAGACTTTGTGCACAACAATTTCCAATTGAAATATATTTAACTTTTGCTGTTGATAGAACAACTGAATTTTGTCTCCTAGAAGACCAAGAAATTAGTTTATCTCCTAAGAATTGACAAGTATCAAAAGTACTCTTTCTATCCAATTTGCATCCTGCATAACCAGAATCTAAATATCCAATTAATTCAAAACTTTGATTTTTAGGATATCAAATTCCTAATTTTGCAATGCATGTAATGTACTTGAAAATTCTTTTAATGGCTTTCGTGTTTTGGTTGGATTACTTTAAAATCTTATACAAATACAAACAAAAAACAAAAATTTAATCTGGATGTAGTCACATATAAAAGCAAATCAATTAACTTTTATATAATTTTTCATTGATTTCCTTACCTTGAGAGTTAAGATCTAACCTAGCAGAGGAACTTGTTGAAGTAGCAACTTCCATTGAATTTTCATATCCAAACTTTTTCAATATCTATCTCGTATACTTCTCTTGATAAATGAAAATTCCTTCTTATGTTTGCTTAATTTATAGACCTAAGTAGAAGTTCAACTCACTTATCATTGACATTTCAAATTCTGTCTACATAAACTTTGCAAACTCTTGACAATATTTTTCATTAGTTAATCTAAATATTATATCATCAACATAGATTTGTACAAATAATATATCATTATCATAATGTTTTAATAATAAGGTTGTGTCAATTGTACCTCTTTGATAACCACTACAAATCAGATACTCACTAAGTCTCTCATACCAAACTTCTGGTGCTTGTTTAAGTCCATATAAAGCTTTTCTTAACTTAAAAACATATTTAGGCTTAAAAGGATCCTCAAATCTAGGAAGTTGTTCAGTATACACTTCTTCTTTGATATAACCATTCAAAAAAGCACTTTTTCACATCCATTTGAAACAACTTAAAATCCTTAAAATAAGTATAGGTAAGCAAAAGTTGTATACCTTCTAGTCTAGAAACAGGAGCATATGTTTCATCATAATCTATGCTACTTTCTTGTGAATACCCTTTAGCTACAAGCCTAGCTTTATTTCTGATAATCTTTCCATTTTCATTTAGTTTATTTTTAAAAACCCATTTAGTGCCTATTATCAACTTATTTTGAAGTTTAGGTACTAGATTCCAAACATTATTTCTTTGGAATTGGTTTAATTCTTCATGCATTGCATTGATCGAGTTATTATCATTTAATGCTTCATCGATATTATTTGGTTCAAATTCAGACAACAACGCAAAATGATTTTCAAGTTCATGCAACTCAAATCTGGTTTTCATTCTTGATTCTATATTACCAATAATTAAATTGGGGGGATGAGATGATTTATACTTTCAGGGTTTATCAACTTTAGTTTCTAGATTATCTTCTACGTTAGTCTCTAAGTTATCAAATTTTAGGATTTCATTAGATAGTTCTTCCTTTTTATCTATGTCAGGTTTAGATTCATCATTATTATCTTCCTTCACAGGCATAAACACTTCATCATCATCAAAATCATCTTTCACTTGATCAAAAAATCGTACATTAATAGATTCTTTAACTACTTTTGATGTTTTATTAAAAACTCAATAAGCTTTATTGATTTGTGAATATCCCAAAAAGATTGCTTCATCTTATTGATCATCAAATTTACTAAGATTATTTGCATTATTTGTCACAAAACATGTACATCCAAACACATGAAAATATGAAACAGATGGTCTTCTACCACAAAAAAATTCACATGATGTTTTTGTAGTATTTGGTCGAACATATACTCTATTCATTATATAGCAAGCAGTTGCAATAGTCTCAGCTCAAAAGTATTTAACTATTCTACTTCCATTTAACATAGAACGTGTAATTTCTTGTATTATCCTATTTTTTCTTTCATCTACTCTGTTTTGTTAGGGTGTATAAGGTGTTGAAAAATTATAATTTATTCCATGTTCTTCATAGAAAGTTACAAAGAGAGTATTGTCAAATTTTGTACCACGATCGATTCTTAGAGCAACAATAGAATATCCTTTCTCATTTTGTATTTATTTAGAAAAATTTTGAAACATACCAAAAGTATCAAACTTATATTTTAGAAAAAATAACCACTTGTATCTTGAAGCATCATCAACAATCACAAGTCTATATTTATTTCTTCATAAACTTAAAGTTCTTATAAGTCCAAACAAATCAAAGTGTAACAATTTAAGTGGTATTTTTGTGGAAATCATATTTTTACTTTTATGAGTGATTGAAACCATTTTATTTTTTTAAACAGGTTATACATTTAATATCATGCTTTATACTAATTCTAGGTAACCCAACAATAAGATTTATTTTAAAAAGTTTTTCTAGTTGATTAAAGTTTACATGACCAAGCTTTTTATGCCAAACATGTACATTGTCATTCATGGTCAAAAATCAACATATGTTCCTCTTCCTAAAACCTTCGAACAATTTTACTCCTTCAGTATTATAAGCATAACATTTACTCTTTTCAAAGATCATTTTATAACCTCTATCACATAACTGACTTATACTTAATAAATTACGTTTTAGTCCTTTCACCAAGAAAACATTTTCAATTGAATATGGAGAATGACCAGTGTATCTATTCCTATAATTTTACCTCTACTATTATCTCCAAATCTTACATATCATTTTTCCTTCCACATTATGCTAGTAAATAAGAACGCATGTCTTATCATATAGCCTGAACACCCACTATCCAAATACCAAGTGCCTTTTATTTTTGTTCCTTGTCCCTGCAATCACACAAAAGGTAGTCAAACCTTTTCAAGAACCCAAACCAACTTAGGTCCTTAATAAGTCAAGTTTGTCTTTTCTTGTTTCTTAACTTAGTGTGTACCAAGCTTGGTTCTTTTATAGAAGCAATACTTTTCTATGTGGCCAACTTTATTGCAAAAGAAATACCCATAAGAAGATGTATTATACCCTTAATTTACTTGATATTGATGGTTTTGCCTTAGATACCATTTACCGTATCCTTACTTGCAGTCTCTACGATAACCTCTAAATGGATACATATGTTTTTAAGGGTACCTTTTGAAGTATCCTCTATTGCTACTGTTCGAGTTCTTTCTAATAGATTCCTTATTTTTAATAGGTTTAACATTCACATATTTACTTCCTTTAACAAACACAATCTTTTCCATATTATTAGATGAGCTACCATATTCATATCCAAGTCCATGTCTAATACTTATAAGTCTTTGACTACTTATGAGCATGTTTAGCTTTTTATCACTTTCATTAAATTTATCAAAGGTATTCCTGATTGTACGTGATAGATCTTCAATTCTAGCTTTTAGATATTTAATTTCATCTTTTAAAATACTATTTTCTTTTCTTAAAACATCATAATTAACATGTATTTTTTCATTAACATTCTTTAGAATATCATTCTCATCAACAAGCAGTTTGTTAGTTTGACTTAAAACATCTTTTTCATTTTTCAACACTTTATTTTCCACTTCTAACTTAGATATCTTTATATCTTCCTTATTAAGAGCCTTTAACAACTTTTTTATCTCGGCATACATTTTATTATTTAATATATCAGCTTTAGATTCTAAATTTACCTCGAATGTGGCCATTAAACATAGATTGGCTTCTTCCTCATCTTCACTTGCAGCTTCTAAGTCAACTTCTGACTCGTCCAGTTCACTCCAAGTTACCATCATTGCTTGGCTTTTCTTCTTGAATTTTTCCATCTTCTTTATAAGAACTAGCACTCATATTTGATATGTCTAGGTTGCTTACATTCATAACATGTGAACTCTTTCTTTTCTTTCTTTTCTTTCTTTTCTTCCTTCTCCTCAAAGTTTTTTCCTGCATCAAATTTGTTATATTTGCTAAAATTCTTAAATTTCTTACCTTTTTTTCTCATCAGCCTATTGAATCTTTTTGCAAGCATACTAATGTCCTCATCACCATCATTGTCCTCATCAGAATCAAACTCTTCAGTAGCTATTTTCTTTGCTTTGAATACAATTGCTTTTATGCTACTATTGGATTCTTCAATTATGTTCATATGAGACTCATAGGCCATCAATTTCTCCCTCAATTGGCTAAGTGTGAGCTTGTTCAAATCTTGTGCTTCTTCTATAGAAGTCTTCTTAGCATCCCATAACCTTAGTAAGATCTGCAATACTTTACTAACAAGATGAAGATCTTCTATTTTCTTTCCAAGAGATGTTAGTTCATTAGTTATAGCAATAAAATGATTAAAAGTATCTTTAATTTTCTCATCATACTTAATTTTAAACAATTCATATCTCTATAGCAATGCATTGATTTTTGTTTCCTTAATAGTATTTGTTCCTTCATATGTTTTAGACAAAGCATCCCGTAATAGTGAGTAACATATTCTTAGCCTATTATTCTACTCAATGAGCTTCAGTTCAGCCTCAATGAACTTAGCACCATTCATTCTTATCACTTGATTATCTCTAATATCGATCACTTGCCACGAATCATAATCATTAGCCTTAATATAAGTGGACACGCACATTTTCTAGTATAAGTAATTTGTGCCATCAAAGTATGGAGTTCGATTGATTGTAACATTATTTCTAGCCATGATAAAGTAGATCACTCAATTTAATAAAAGAGACCTGCTCCAATATCAATTGTTAGTCCCAAAGAAGGGTTTAAATTGTTTATAAATAAAATAAAATATTTAACCTTCTTTCTTAAAATTAGATCACGTCCTCAATTAGTTGTTTATAAATTATGACTTTGAATTCTCTTGGCAAATATAATAAATAAATAACTATACGAAAATAAAAAGTAGAGTAAGAGAAGTATGTGCAAGGATTTATAGAAGTTTTTGCTCAAGCGTCAGTCCTCTCTTCCAGCTCCAAGCCAAGGGCCTAGTATTCCACACTAGTATGTTCCACTGTATCCAATAAAAACAAGCTTACAAATAGTGACTACAATTCACTCTGTCAAACTTCATGCTATTACTTAGCTATCTTTGAACTCAAAGCCTATTTATAATCTTATTCTCACAAAATATCAAAATCAATGAGGAATAAAGATAATGAATACTAAGCTTAGTACAAATAAAAATGAAAATAGAGTTTTTCATAGAGAATGCAAAGTGTATATATATACATATATTTTTTTTTTCATTGTGTCTCTGTTTATATTTTTTCTTGGATGTTAAGAGTATTTGTCTTCAAATCATGCAATGACTAGATAACAATAAGCTAGACGTTGTGATGCAAACCCTGCTAACTCGTGACGAAACTTGACACTCGATTCACTAACCTTAAAACCTACGAATCTCTCAAGAACGATAGACATCGTGACCTTTTGTCTATAAATGATACAAGAACCTTGGTATATGTGATAACGCCACAATCAATTATGGAACAATTGATTGATAAGTTAAGAGATGAACGCTATGGATTCAAAATCCAATAAGTTCAATTAGTTCTTCAAAGAACCAAAGAAAAATCTCTCTCAAATTATGAATAAACTTTCCAAAAGATGCTTACAAATGTATGTGTGACAACTATTTATAGTCTCACAACAAAAATACACAAAAGATATAAAAAAAACCTACTTGCGACTAAGGAAAACATTATATGTCGATGGTCCAAATTTGACTAAAGTCGGCCTATAATTTCTACTAAGTTGGCACATAAGCTGAAAACTTATAATTCCATTCCAACCAGCCTTTTCTTTTTTTTCAAAAGCCAGCTTGCTTAAGCCAACGGCTTATAATGCCGGCCTATCTCTTCATGTAGTTCCATGCCGATTCACTTAGGCTGGCAGCCTTCTTTAAAGCAAACCACTTAAGTCGGTGGTCTTCAACAATCTTGAAGTTGTTGGCCTTCGATTCCGCTCCCGACTTCTGTCTCGTGCTCTTTATTCCCAACTCCTTCTCTTCTCCTTAATCATCCTTAGACCAATCCTCCTAATGTGATCTTCATCATTCTCCTCTTCTTGAAAAGGATTTGTCCTCAAATCGTCACCTATATTAAAACGAACCAAATCAGTAATATTAAAAATAGCACTAGTTGGATATGTACCTGGCAATTCCAATTTGTAAATGTGGTCATTGATGCTCCTTTTGCTTATGCCGGCTTCTTTCAACCTAGAATTACATTATTTAGCTCTAAATTTGGAGTTCTTGACTTCCTCTTCCAGATCGGAATCTTGCACCTATCTCCAAAATGGATAAATGTGTGAGAACAATACGAATAAGAAAATAGAATTAGTCAAAGATACGCCCCCACCATGTTATGAGAAGATCTCGGGAATTAATGCACCTACCAAGTTATGATTGTATAGGACCCCTATAAATAAAGGATAAGGATTATTGGGTAAGGGACTTTTGAACTCTTAAATTCTCGATATTCCCCTTATCCTTATCTTGTGTTAACTTAGATATTAGAGTAGCCACATCAAAACAAATTTCGATACCCCCATAACCTATTTTGTTTCTACCTTACAAAAATTCAACCGTCCTTCAAAATCCTAGCACAACAATACATATAATCAAATGAAAAAAATATTTTTAATCACCAAAATCCATTAATAATGAAAATGATATAAAATAATAAAAAGGAAAGTTATAATTGACCAAAAGGCATTACTACTGAAAAGGTACAAGTCACATATATAACTATTAATGATCTTTCCATAGTTATATGAAATAATATGTTATTTAAAAAGAATTATGATTTTTCAAACCATAGAAATGTAAAAAAAAAAAAAAAAGTTTATTTTGCAAGCACATCTACACAAGCATCAATTCGATATCAAAGTTTCTAGGGAATGCACTATCTATGGTAAATGAATTTTTATCCTTTCATATTTTGCTATTTAGAGATTGGCATTTGTATTGTGGGTTACGGCATTGTTGACTTTGATTTGAAAGTTACGATTTTTGTGCTAATATAGAATTTGAGAAAAAAAGAAAAAAGAAAATTTACGAGAAGAGTGTTAATAGTAATAAAGTGGGAAGGCAAGGAGGATAGGATGGGCATGAAGATAATACCTAGCACAAAGTGTGTGAACGAGTCAATAGATGAATCATGTACGAGAGATGTTGAGAACAATTACAAAAGACTTGAAGTGCAAGATAAGGCACCAAGATTTAATGATAAGAGTAGTCATAGTGGGGCTAGTTATAGCAAGGCTAGTTCAAGTGGAGAATCTAGTGTAGATAATGTTAGGGATGACAAGAGTGATGAGTGAGATATGACTTACAAGGGTGTTGAAAATATTAAACTAAAGATTCCTACCTTCATTGAAAGTAGTAAATTTGAAGAATTTTTAGATTATATGCTAGAGTAGAAATGGTGTTTAATCGTTATGATTGGGACAAGAGAACAAAGGTAACAATGCCATCTTTGACTTTTAGTAATTATGTCAATGCAGTAGGATAAATTACAGGAGTAGAGGCACAACAATCATAAGGAGAATGTGAGAACATGGGCATTGATGAAGTAATTCATGAGGTATAGATTTGTTTCTGACTCTCGTAAATGAAAATGCTAATTAAGTTTTAGACTAAACAAGATAAAATGGGTATAGAGGAATATGTGAAGGAGTTTGACACACTCTTGACTAAGTATGAGTTCGTAGATTCCTTAGAGGAGTCGATAGACTAATTTATCGACAGTCTCAAATTCAATATAGCTGATCTAGTTAAACTATAGCCATATCAAACCCTAGAAAATGTAATTAAATTAATATGCCAATTTAAGAGACACTAAAGGTGCCAAGAAAAGAAACTTCCAACCTATCAATAGAGATCAAATGACTGGGAAGAAAAGTTTACTATAGAAAAGGGGGTGAAAAAGATTGTAACATGGGTAAGGCATTAGAAGGGAAAAATCAAGAGCAAACATAACAAAAAAAGAGTAAGGACATCAAATGTTTTAAATGTCTAAGCCATCAGCACCAAATAGCATAATGTCCTAATAAGAGGGTTATGATATTAAAAGATAGAGAAATTGAGAGTGGTGAGGAGGAAAAGAAAAGTAATGGAGTGACTATGATGAGGAGATATTCATGCCTCTTGAATCATTGATGACATTGTAGGAAACCATGAAGACTTAACCATAAGCAAATCCAAAGCTAAGGGAAAATCTTTTCTATACCAAATGTCCAATATAGGGAAAGTCTTGTTTGGTAGTGATTGATGCAGGCAATTTCACCAGTGCGACTTTTGCAAATTTGGTTTTTAAGTTAGAATTACAAGTTATACAACATCTAAAACCTTATGCTCTTCATTAATGAATAGTTAGGGGATAGCATATGTTCATACGTAAGTTTGTGCACCTTTAACGATTAGTGAATATACTAAAGAGGCTCTTTATGATATAACTATAGATGTTACTCACAGTTAGGAAAACCATGGCAATATGATAATCATGTAGCTTATGATAGATACCAAAACACATATGCTATTCAAAGGCGTGGTCGAGTGTTTAATTTGCTTCTTATGAGTCCAACAAATTCTAACAGGAGAAGTTAGCTTTTATTAAGAAAAAAAATGGGCAATAGAGTTTGTTTATGTATTTGGGCAAGTCATTCTACTAAAAGAAGCCACAACTAAATGTTAAAGTCTAGAAGAGTTAAGATTCGAGGGCAAATCTTTTTAGCCCCGTGGCAATGATAGAAATAATGGGAGGACATTAAAGAAGAAGATCAAACCAGTTAATATAAGCTAAGATGAGGAGTGAATTTGGCAAATAGAGGTCAACGAAGGCATAATCGACTAAGGAAGGGCTGACTTAAAGGCCAACCTAATGCAATACCGAGGTCAATTAATCAAAGGTAGTTCACCAAGTTGGGTCGATGAGGAATGGTTGATTGGGTTACAATGACATTGGCCTCAAGTCTTATTGCGTGAAGCTTTGGTCATTTTTAGAACTTTATGTCATTTACTTTTTTTTTATTATTTAGGTCCTTATTTATATATTAGTCTTTTATTTTAATGTTACTTTACTTTTATTAGTTTCCTATTTTTTTATTAACCTAAAGTTTTTTTGCAAGATTAATAGGCAACTTAGAGTCATTATAAGGAATTCAATATTCAATTTAAGTTTTATCATCTTTTAGTATTGGCAATTTGTGTCATTAAGTTTTTATTGAGTATTGACATATTAAATCCCCTTTATCCTACTTTTGTTCTTATCAATCTAAACGAGATTGCTGTGAACACATTGATTGAATCATTGTGTTTCACTAGATTATTTTAACACCCATAAGCGTTTCACAAATCGTGCATCATATTGGTTAGTGATCCAATCACAACTCAATTTAATTTCATTGTTCATTCACACTATTAAAAAATCGACTTTTTATCAATATCATTTTTATTTCTTTATCTCAACCCTAAAATCATAAAAATATCATCTCTTTATTCATAAACCCCCCCAAAAGAGCTCAAGCCCCCACCATGTCTAAAAATTTCGTAAGACAAAGAAAAGGTTTTTTACTTTGAAAGAGAAATTTAAGCTCTCTAATGAAGTCATCAAATTGTAGAGCTAAAACTTTTTTTAAGATCTGTATTTTTCTCAAGGCCCTCCCTACCTAAGATGAAATGCTCTGCAAAAACTAAAGAGAATGTTCTCTTTTTTCTTAATAATGTATTTTCTTTCAAAAATTTAAGTCGGTGCGACCAAAGTTGAAAAAATAGAAATTTTAAAAGTAGTTGGGAGGACTAAATTCTATGAAGACATGTCGATGTTTGGGAATTGAAAAATTTTGGGTTTAGAGATGTTGAAATTTTAAACCATAGATTGTTATTGAATAGAATTTTTCTAAGGGGGCTTATTTTCTTAAGAAATCAACCATAAATCTAAATATTATTCATTTAAAATGAAAAGGAAAAAAAAAAGATTTTTGTTATTTCTTATTTATTAAATTTTCTTTTACTTTCTTACAAAAAATGGTTGATGTTGATAAAATTTATTAATTGATGACATGACACTTTTTTTTTTTGGACAAAAATCTTATTTTTATGAGAAGATTTTACTTAGGAGTTTAAGAAGATAGTTGTTCGCATTAAAAAAAAAAAGAATGAAGAAAACTTGTTATTGTAAAACAAAAAAGACTTTTTATTTTTATTTTACAAAGAAGAGGACTTTATTTTGAGACACAGATATGAGAAAAAAAAAAATTCTTGAAGGGACTCAATTTTTAGGAATAAACTATTATTTTTATTATTATTTTAAAAAAGATTTTTGTTATTGTTTATATAAATGAAAATAAAATAAATAAATAAAAAGACAAAAAAGGCAAAGAAGATGCAGAGCTCAATGGCGATGGTCAAGGGCTCGTACCTAGCTTTTCTTTAACATGATTGTGCAACATTGGTTGTGGTGGTACTAGCTTAGTGTTGCAACTTTGTGGTGGTGTGGTGCTAGAACTCTAATACTTGTTAGTGCTTGATCTAATCAAAGCATGAATTTAGATGCTTTTATACCTCTTAAATTGATATCAATGGTGTATAATTAGTAGGTTACTTTTGGAAATCTAAAGGATGCTTAACTTAAGTGATTCATAGTGTAGTTTTAGAGAGATAAAGTAGCTAAAAAATGTAGAGAGTAAAAGCTTCAATTCTTCGAATTTGTGAGTTTTTTTCTTTGAAATTGTGTCTTGAATGTAAGAATGAATACACTATTCATAGTGCAAAGATTATGAATGTGTTAGAAGTGTTTCAAACACATAACCTCTAAACCTTATGAGCTTGCCTTAGTTAACTAGGTTAAGGTTGATCTCAATTTAGTAGTGCACTTTTATGCCTTTAATAAATGCATGTCAATGTTTAAAAAAAAAAAAAAAGGAAGATTTAAACCTAACCAACCTTAACCATAAGCCCTTAACTATTCAAGCTAAGCCCATTCTTAAGTAAATTTACACTCAAAATTATATCTAGAGTGACCACACTCATAGGATGACACAAGTTGATCTATGATGGCCCATTTTCATGTACCACTAAGAGATGAATGAGAGGATTAGATTGTGGGATATTCTAAAAATATCGATGTGCTAAATGCAATGGAAGCTCAAGCTTCGAGGTTTAATTGGGCCTCCAATTGTCACTAGAGAAAGAAATAAGAAACATAATCATTGCAACAAATTGTAGTGAGTTATTTAATTATCTAAACATGTCCCATGAACCTATAATGTTTCCTAATATTGTAATTTTGTGTAGAGACTTAATCCGGATGTTTGATCATAAGGAGATGGAATTGGTGCCCAAAGAAGTGAACTCTACAACTAATACAATAGCAAAAGTTACTTTTGCAAAAGAGAATATTTCCCATGTTTTTAATCATCTACCAAACTTTATTTTGGATTGATTTTATGAAAGAGACTTGAAAATTTTACTTGGGTCAAATGAAATGCCCCTTTGGATCCTAAATTTGAAAGGGCAAATGACCCTTTTCACCAATGTTGTTGAATTATTATTATTATTATTTTTTTGTGAACATAAAGGGCTTGCTTTTACCACTTTTTTCTCTTTTTTTTCCCTTCTATTTCTTTCTATTAGTTTAATGTTAAAGTTATTTGTGACATGTGTATGAATAACTTAGGTGTCTTAAATGTGAAAAATGTCAAAAGGCAAAAAGTTGGATATGTAAAGTGGATTTTCCTCTTTTCTATAATCAATTGATGAAATATTGCAAATGAATTATTATAACGCGCACAATGTAAAGGATGCACTCATTAGAAAAGTCTTGCCCAAATGAATTAACTAAGTAAACAAAATGACTAATAAGAAATGAAAACTATATGGACAATTCCCTCATTGATAGTATTCTTAATATATGCACATTCTAAGATCACATCTTAGAATAAAATCTGGTTAAAAGAATTCAATTAGAGATAAACAACTTATAAACAAAGTAGCATAGGTAGGGACCAAAGATGCAAGTTCCCATCTTTTGCGTATCTTGCTTATCCAAGATGGCATGAATCACCTACTTTGCACTCACAAATAGTAAATGAATAATGTTTTAGAGTACACTTATTGAATAGTTAGAGATGCTATAAGAACAAGTTGTTACAAATTCTCTATCTCGAGTCATCTTCACCAATCACTTGCATGCATATAAACAAGAAATTATATGAGTTTATTCTACTTATCCATATATATGCATGCATTAGTGAAAACACTCGAAATATAAGCTCGAGACAGTGAACATTTACTTGCAAGTTGAATAAGCTATAAGTTTTATATATATATATATATATATATATATCCTTTTGTAATATTCTAGTGGTTGTTAAGGGATGTAAACTAAAGATAAATTACACTTACAAATGCTGGATGCCAAAGTACAATTAAGTCAATTTATCATAAATACATATTTTACTTGCATTTATAAACAAATACAAATACAAATCCTATGTATGCTAGGCTATATTCAATATGCATTAATTTTTCCCTTTTTTTCCTTAAAGGTATTATACATCTTTCAATTGTTGCAACAGAGGAAAATTGAATTGATGGCAAATATACTCATTGCGCTTGTAGCTATTTAAAAACCACAAAATCCTTCCCCCCCCAAAAAAAAAGAAAAATAGCAGCAGAAAATGGCGCTTGTTGGATCGAACATCACTAGCAAGGTTTGTGATATTGTTTCGACTGTACACTACGATTGTTTTGTGAATTTGAAAAAAATTCCAGGGTTTTTGTTTCCTACTGTAGTATTTCAACTTCATATGTATAAACACATGTATCTATGCTGTAATTGGAAAGTAGCCCAGAAATTGTAAAACTATGTTTGTGTTTATTACATTCAAGTATTTGAATCATCGTGATGTGGGAATGGTACTACTAATTGCGGTGAAGAGGGAAATTCTATGTTTCTATTATGTAGAAGGAGGGATGTTTTTCATCTTTGTAAATGCGGCCTTTCGTAGGTGAAACTCGGTATTTGTTGCAATTTCCCAATTATTTTAGAAATATCACATGTTGATTATATAGTTTGGACTCGTTTGATTCCTCGAAGTGTTATGCGTTTATTGATGGGTTGTGCTGATGAGATTGTCCCTGGAATTATGATAGGATGTGATTACTAACACGGAGTAGGATTTTACGGGAGTTTCGATTAGAAGAAATTATCAAACATGCACTGCATGTATGGTGGGGTGAGGGGGTTATGACCATATGTTGTGGTAAAAGGGCGTAGGATATGATAAAATTTATGTATGGAAATGCGATGAGTTTCGAATTATTGCTTGGTCAATGTGAGGGAATTGATTGTTGATTATCCTCTATTTTCATATGATCGGTAGAGCTCGGGAGAAGTAGGAAATATGTGAGAATGATTTATGCAGCTGGTGCATTTTCATAGAAAAGCAGGTATGGTGGAAACGGATGATTCAAGTCAGTTGGGAGAAAGCGGTGAAATGTTTGTAACTCTGTACTGTTCTCTTCGGACCTTACCCGTCAATTCAGCTTTCACTCCTTCGTTGGAACCACAAAAAAAATTACAAAAGTGAAAATTGAACCTTTTAGAGTGTTGGACAATCAGTTCCACTAAGTAATACTATAAGCTATTGAATGATAAGGGAAAAGTAAATGTATTTGATGAAGTATTTGAATAAAAGCAAGGTCATATCAGTCTATGGGTATTGAGGAGACTTAAACTCATATGAATAAGGTTGTAAGTTTGAACTCTCATTTATCATTTATGCCCCATATAGTTATAATGGGCTAAAAAATGTATTAGCTCGGTGTTTAAAAGTGTGGGCCTTGATGTCTATCTATATACTGTCAATTTTCATATAATTAAGATCTCTTCTCCTTTTTAGTCATTAAGTCTTAGCTTAAGCAACAACTGAAATTTCAACTTCCTTTAGCTACAGATGTAAAGGTTTGTTTTGGTGTAAAATTTTCATTTCATCAATATGTAGCGTAGCACTTTGTTGTGCAGACTTGTCTACATTTTTCAGCTAAACATTATCTCTATTTGATCATTTGTTCTCCTATGTGTGCCTTTTGTTTAATTCCTGTTAGTCAGCCCTTTGATACTTGTATGTATGTAGGTAACTATAGTATGTTCCTGACTGTTCCAAGCATAATATGGTCATGTGGGTTTGGACTGTGATACCATCTGATCTAAAATCCTTATGTTAAAAAAAAAAAAAAAATCACCTGTCTGACTTAGATACAGCCATGTATTTTTTTATAGTTTGTAATATATTTTACATGAAACTGCATACCATGGTGCAGTGAAGCACTTCCTAGCCAGATAAGAATACAGTCTATGAAGGAGGAAAGAGGAATGCATATGCATCCTTTCTCTCTTATTGTGCAAAGAGGCTGATTTCAGACCTTCAACTGGTGAACTATTGGTCACTGAAGAGCAACCTAAGCAGTTGTGCTAAGGCTTGTCATCTAATAATGTATTTTACATGGTGTGTTCTAAATGGAGTTGTCTTTATGTTTTTGGGGTCTCGTGACAGGAATTACTGACCTTGTAGTTTCCATTTTTTGTTTGAAGCAATGGTTTTCGATGATCTGGGTATTGATGCATATTTTGTTTTACTTTTTTTTTTTTAAATTATTTTTGTGCTGTTTGCAATTACTAGCTTGAGATGAGAGATGATGATGATTAAAAGGACAGGATATGTAAGCTGCCTCATGAAATTCTTGTTTGTATCCTATCTTCCATTCTGTTTTGTCAATGGAAGAATTTATGGAATCATTCAACAGGTAGCTTATGTTTCAAAGATCCAAAATCGATGAATGCTATTCAAAGTGGTTCAAAATCCCTTAGGATTGAAAGATTTAAGTATGTTGGATGGGTGAATCAGGTTTTTGAATCACATCAGGGTTTGAGCATAAGTGAATTTAAACTTCGATTTCATTTGTACAATTGATGGAACTGGTATATTGACAAGTGGATTGGCATTGCTTTGGCAAAGAAAGTTCAGAACTTAGAGTTGGGCTTTACCCCTTTTCATTTTACAAATGATTCGTTACATTATACCCTTCATATAAATTTCCCCTTACCTGGCCTAAACAGCCCTTGTGTTTTTCCCTCACTAAGGTCCCTTAGCTTAAAGTCTGGAGAGACACTGCAATTCTTTATGGCAAGCTGCCCATTTCTTGAGACGTTATATGTAAAAGGATCAATGGTTCTTACCAATCTCACAGTTGTGGAATTAGTGCCCTCTTAAAATCCTTGGAGATACAATGTTGTGATAGATTATCAAAGCTTGAGATTTATGCCCCCAATCTTGTATCACCCGTTATATGGAGTTACCTGTAGGAGTGCATATAAAGAATACTATGCTGAGTAAAGTTTCTTATGGTATCCTGTTTGAGCCTGTTGATGTTTCTTTGGATTGACTTTCAACCTTTTTGCATTAGCTGGAAACTCTTCATTTGTCTATGGGCATTTCTCTGGTCAGTATTTCGCTCTTACATTTCCCTTGTATGTTTAAGATTATTTTTCGTTTCTTTTTCATTTTCATATATCTTTCAGGAAGTTAAATCGTGGAACCTTCAACTTCCAGTGTTAACTAATCTTAAGAATCTTACTTTCAAGGTGTTAGTTTCTGTCTTTGATAACCTCCTGGGTTTGGTTCCTCTTATATAAGCATCTCCTTTCCTGCATAATCTCAAGTTGGAGCTAAAGTTCTTTAGTCATAGTATGTGATTAGATATAGACTAAATGATGTTTCTACTATGGTTTATGGAATGATTTCGCTTTTTTTAAGTGTTGCTTCTGACGAAGAATCAGACCAAGGCTATGTTTGGTAAAGCATTCTATGTAACGTTCCACCTCAATAGCAATTCTAGAAAATGCTTGTCTATTTGGTAAACAAGTTTTTTAAGAGCATTTCTTAAATATGTGCATCGGAAATGTTGCATTTCAAAAGCTCCCATCACCAGCTAAAGCCCCAGTGATTCATGGACTTACTAGTTTTAAATTCTTCAAGACTCTAGTTATCTCGTAATTTCATCTGATGGAGAATCTTTCACAAATGAAGGCTGCCTCACGTTCACAGCCTCATGATTTATGTAAGGTTTGTGGTAGTTGCAAAATGAATCTTAGATCTTGTTGCATGCACATGTTAATATGCAACTACAAGTGGCAACAACAAGAACACTTGAGCTTTATTCCCACTTGGTAGGATTTGCTATGTGGATCATGTTCCACCATTGCACTTAAACATGGTCCATATCCTCTTAATGCCTAAATATGTCATATTGTTTTTCAGTACTTTCTCCATGTAAAGCCGGTGCCTCTAAAGTATAATATGCTATTACAGGCAAGTTGTAATATATTTTTGGTGGCTAAGTGGGAGCCTACTGAGCATTTCTTTTCTTTTCTCCCTTTTTTAAGTAGTAGGTTCACTTTTTTTTCCCATAAAATTAGTCCTCTTAGTAGGTGCAAGTATTTTTTTACATATTTTTAAAGGAATAATACTAATTCACTCTTATATTTGTGTATCACTTCATGCTGCTTCAAATTAATCAAGGGAATAAGCATAACAACCTCACCATTTCCTCTGTTGATTTTGACCTAATCTTTCTCATAAGCCAAGTTGTTCTATGCAAATACTAGTTTTCATTTCTTCATATTCACTTGGTTAAGGAGATCTATTATAATATCATCAGAAAATAATCTTTGCATATGCACCACAACATGCAAATGACAATGTATATTCTCGCAGTTGCCTCTTTTAGTAGTAGAGTATCCTCCACTCAAAATGCCTCATCATATGTTTACATTACCCATGCTCAATATTTTATAGTACTTTAGATAAGCTTGTATCGTATTTTAAATATTCTTTTCCTCATACAAAAGCTCGCTGGCAACCATTTCCTTATCACCTAAGAATTTGAGTTTCCACTTGCAATGACCTTTCCACAGGAAGGTTTTCTATCTCAAATGTAAGCAAATGATTGAAGCACATGGCTTTTCTTGTTTGATTGCTTGACTTCAGACAATAAACATCCTCTGAATTTATGTTGCTTTAGTTTTCTACAATTGAATGGGTAAGATCTCCATGAATGAGATAAGGCATTATATGTCTGTTTTAAAATCATCATCTAATAATTGAGAGTACTCCATCGGTTTACAGGAATTGTATACTTAATGTCATGCTGCCTACCAGATTTGGATATTTGTTGACATATACTGTTCATCTCTGTGTCGCTGTGGGTTGTGAGATTTGCCTTTATTATTCCACAGTTGAATTTTGTTATATAACTTATTAAAAAATAAAAAATAAAAAGGAATTCTATAGTACAGTTATGAAAACTTCTTCCATTGACCAAGTGTACTTGGAGTGTATATGGGTCATTAGATGAGCAGGATCCATTTACTTTTTTGAACAGACCCTACAATTCCAAGGGAATAATGACCCGGTGCACCTTGCTTGTGGTCAGTGGTATGGTGTTTACTAGCTTAGTGATAATGCTTTTATTTTGTCCATTTGGCTTGCCTTTGGGTGCATGTTCTATGATGCAGCAGAAACTGCTGATGTCTACTTTTCTTGTATGCAGTTAATTTGGCCAGAAAGAATTTGGAAATGAAGAAAAGAGAGAATAATTGCTATGATTTAGAATCAATACCTTAAGGAGTTAGTTGTGGTTGGCTTTAAGGGTCATGCTCTCGACTATGAATTCGTCATGTACTTGAAAGGGCTACAATGCTTGAGGAGATGTTTATTAGTACTCTTTCTCCTTCAACATCTAGACATCGTCCGGAATCAAAGGAACTGGGGAAGAGCATGCAGCAAGAAAAATTACGGAACAGCCAAGGACAAAAACTGCTGGATGGAGCTAGATTAGTAATCTTGTAATGGGTATAGTTATAGTTGGATATGCCAGAAGGATTGCCCAAGACCATGTGTCCTCCTTTGGTAACACCCAAGTAAATAAGTGTTTGTCTTGGAGAAAAGCTGCTGCAACCATACTCTACTACATTTGGAGGGAACTAAATGAAAGAATACTAGGCATCATTCTTTGCCTCCTGAAGCCCTGGTTAAAAGAGCCTTATGTTGCATTAGAGCTCTCCTTTTTCTTCTTTGTATTTTTATCTTCTTATTAATAAAAAGAAAAACAAAAATCTGAATTTTACACAAAAAGTATTGCATATTGCACGAAAATGCTTCCTCCTAATATTTTAGATGGAACAACTATTTTCATTAGAAAAAATAAATTAAATAACTTTTAGAGGATTTGTCTAGTCTAGGGCATATCCCTAATGCCCTAAATATATTGGAAAATATTGTGAACATTCAGGGCTTCTTATATGGTTGCATCTTTTTTAAAAAAAATTTCTACCAAAAACTCAAAACTAGCCAAGCATGAGGCAATTATCTACATCTTTTTGAGTTATCACATTTCATTCTCCATTTCAATGAAATGTCATCTATCATTTGTCAATCTTTACATGCTAATCAGAAGTATAACACCTGGTTCTTACTAATAGACCAACAATTTAATAAATGGCATTGCCCCATTTAGACTGTAAAATTCGATTTTTAATTTCAGCATTTGTAGCTATGAACATTTCAAGTAGAAAGACAGAACAACATAAGAAAATCATGAGTTTTTTTCATTGAATATTAGAATATACATATTATTTTTTAGATTCAAAGAGTAAAGAAATATATCACTTTACCAATACAATGTTTTATAATAAAGTGCACATATATCCCTTTATATTTATTTTATATGCAACTTTAACATTTTTCCTTTACAAATAGGCTCATCATTTTTTAAATTGAACATTTTAAACCTTAAAGTATTTGAAAAATGTGTTTTTTTGACCTGTTTTATTAATTTACTATTGGATAAAATAATTAAAAACACTAATGTTGAAAAACAATGCATAAAATCAAGTGAAAAATGATCATCTAGAATTTCAAATAATCTCTTTTTTTTTAAGATTTGGGGATTTAAATACTTAATTTCAATAATAGAATATTAATCTCACATAAAATAAATATGAAGAGCTGTATTCATGCTTTACCATACTTTTAATAAATTGATGAGCAAATTGATCATATTACATTCTATTAGGAGAATAAAGATTATAATCCTATAATATCTCTAAAAAAATCTTCAATGCTTTATCTATCTATTCGTAATAGAAGAATGTATCACGTCAAATGCATAAGTCATATTTTATATATATATATATATATAACTTAAAATTTGTTTGTACAGATTTAAATGAAACCGCTTCATATTGACCTAAATAAATGTTTAGTAAAAATACAATTGCAATCGCAAATTAGAAGCAACAAAGACAGAGAGTGGAAAAAACTGCACATGGGCTGAAATTGATTCACCAATCACAATCCTACTGTCTGGTAATCATTTGTCTGTTATCATATAACGAGAAACCGTCAAAAGTTGATAAAATATGCCTATTTAATTAATTGAGACAGCCAAAGTGTTCTGACTCCAGAAATGTGTGAATTTGTTTTTTTGGGGATAATTTAAAAAAAAAAACAGAAAAATAATTCTTAAAATATCATTATAAAATCGTAAGTTAACTTCATCTGTAATTTCACAATAATATTTTAAAAATTATTTCTTTTTTAATTATCCTAAAAAGACAAATCCATACGTAACTCGTTTTAACTCAATAATTTTTGGATAAATTGATATAATGATTTTGGGGTTTTTTACTATTTCGTTATTATTTTAGTGGGATCAATTAACCTTCAATTTTATTATTAAGTTATACATATTAAATATTCACCATTGATTATCATTAAATATTTATTATTAATATATAAATTCACAATAAGATTAAAAACTAGATTAGTTTCATCAAAATCATCGATGGGACCATTAAAAATTCTAATGAATTTTAGATTTGGGAAATTTTAGATATGCTTTTAGTAAGGAAATCAACGGTTTCTGAATTGAAAAAAAAAGTTGTATATAAAGTTGGCCATTCTTTTTCTAAAAACAAAAAACAAAAAAAAAAAGAGAGAGAGAAAAGAAGAAGAAGAAGTTGTGTGGCCATAACCACGGAAATAACTATTTTATTTAAAAATTAAAAATGTAAAACATCAAACCCCTCGCAATCATTTTAATACTATGGAGATAACTTCTTGTTAAAAAATATATTATTTTAGAACATTTCGTCAGTATATTTCTAAAACTTAGATGGTTTAAGCAGAAAGCATAATGACTAATTATGATTTTACCCAATTAATTAATCATCCACAGAGCAAAAAAAAAAAAAAAAAAGGAATCTCAATTATGGCAAAATTGAAATAAAACAAACTCTAGTGTCCGTTTTCATAAATATCCTATATCCAGAATTTAAGCTCACTCCCTCCACTCTCTGTGCCGATCTCTTCCGGTCTTCCTCCGCCCTCAGTTTCACCCACCAACCTCCTCGTCCTCCCTATTTGAATTTAAAAACACGGGACCAAAAAAAAAAAAAAACCCGAAAGCACCAAATCTTGGGGGGGGGGGGGGGGGGGGGGAAGGAAAAAACAAATCTTATTAAATATTTACATCAAATTCCAGAAATTGTTAAATTATAAATCTCGTCCCCCAAAACTTATATGTTGCAATTGAGCCTAATCGGATTTGACATTTCAAACAAGTTCAGGCCAGTTTGAAACATTAAATACAATTAAAATGCATTATGTGCTGAGAATCAGCCAATTGGCTTAGTGGTAAGAAGCATTCTTTTTATTGAACCCAAAATGCTGTCCAAATTTAACCTTTTACTAGGTCAAACATTTGAAAAAATATAAATGCAGATTTTTACTCAGAATTTGATTTCCATGATTCATGCTCGATTAATGATTTTCGAAGCTCCCATGAGCAATTTTTTGCAAGAACGAATCATCAGGAGCTCAATTTCATCAACATTTCACGACCAAATGCATTAAATCTGGAGTCAAAGATGTCAAAATCCATTAATTCGAAATTTCAAATTCATTATAAATATTAGCTTTTCTTGCTTAATTCGACCTTGAGCAGTACAAAGGGAGACCTTTGAAATTCATTTCATCATCAAGCAACACTCAAAAACACACATTCAAGTTTGAATTGTCACTTTCTCTCTCTTTAGGAGCTTCGACTAGCACTCTAACTTCTCTCTAGAAGTTCTCTCTCTATACTTATCCTTGAAGTGCAAAACCACTTTCATTTGATTCCCAAAGCTTCTTAGTTTCATAAAAGAGCTATCTTGTTCATCAATTTTCCTCCATTTGCTCTAAACTTCATTGTCAGCGGCCGTTTTCAAAACCACCACCGGACGACACCGTGTGAGCACTATGGAATTGTTGCTGTCTTCTATTGCCATCCCAGTTCAAGTTTACCCGACAACCGAATCCGAAACTTGGCATCCGACATATAGCCATTCCTATTCTACGTCCAAGCACGCCATCATGTCCTGTTTGGTTGCTTTATCTTTTTTTTTAATAAAAAAAAAAGGGCATGTAATAAATAGACCCATAAGTATATATAGAAAAAATCACCCCTTTCATTTTATAATATAATATATATGTATGTATGTATATTCAAATCCTTTTCTTAAGAATCTTTAATAAATTTATTAGGAAACAAATAACAAGAATAATAATAATAATAAATATAGAATAGGAAAAATAAGATAACAATTTAAAAGCTTAATCAATGCAAACTACAGCTGGTCTGATATGAATAGCGGATACGTAAGCATCTATTGGGGAACTTCAATTGTAAATAATAATTAGGTTCATTATAATTTAATATTTTTTTTCTTTCTCCTCTTTTTTCAAAAAATAAATTTAAACTTGGAATGTTAAAGTAATAACCATAAGGTTTTAATATGGTAGCCTCAGAATTTCAAAATCTCTAGTTTTTATTTAAAAATTTTACGCAAACTAATAGCTAAATTAAAACTAATATATTCAATTAGTCCTAATTTAATATTCTTTCTAATCTTGATTGGATGACAACTCTTTTTTTTTTAAATCAAATAAAATGAATTAAATTTTTCCTAATCTTAGTCAAGGATTTACATTAAATGAATGTAAGGTTCAGTGTAAATCAGATTAGGAAAAAATAGAAAAAATTAGACTCAACAATATCTTTTAAGGATTTATCAACACTAATACACTATTGCTAATCATATTTAAACACATATTATTGATAATTATCATTGAATCGGTAACTAATCTATTAATATAATATATTAGTACTATTAAAGTTCTTTTTCGTAAGATTGTGAACTAGTTACCAATAATGATTTAGTTGCACATACGAACCAAATTTCAGCTTCCTATTCATGCAAAATTAAGTTGATTTACATGGGGACTTAATTTAAATTATCAAAATATTTGTAACACCCAAAAACCCAGCTATGCTATGACCAACCATATGTTCTCATTTCCTAAAGACACACAAAAGCTCAATCACCACAATTCTCCAATACTCACATTTATGTACCCCTAATAATAACCATAAATTATCTACTACATAATAGAGATTAATGAAATTTTTCATCCTCAATAATAATTCATCAACATTTTTTTTAAATTAAACAACAGAGCGATTAATATTTACTTGCAATAGAAATTCTTAAAACGACTAAATAAGAAATTTAACATATGTCTTTCCCTAATCTATCTACTAGTCATTATAAGAAACGTATTCTACATTATCTTCATTATTCTGATCTTGAGTTGTTTCCCTTAGAGTTTCAACATACCTCACATTTCTCTCATAGCATCTGCAACTAAAAAAAAAAAAAAATTTCCCACGAGGGATGAGCTAATGCGTAGTACAGTGCATACCTACACACATATGCATGTCATGCTAGAAGCAATAATACATGCAAGATGCAATATAATATTCATACACAAATTTATTTATTTTTCATAATCTTTAGTCTATATACAATCACATCATAAACATTTTCAGACATAACATTTACAAACATCCTTTTACAATCCTTCCACAAACAATATATACATACATATATATAATAGAGGTATTCTTTTTTGTCCATGAGCCTATTACCATATATAATTATATATATATATATATATAACAGTGAATACTTTCTCTCTCTCTCTTAGAAGGGGTCTCAACATGGTCTTATTGAGAGGTCATGTATCTCTTTGCTTACTTTAGTTCGTTAACACGGTTTCAACATGGTTATGTTAAAGAAGCCGTGTATCTCTTTGTTCTTTTTTTTTTTTCAATAGGGTCTCAATATAGTTATGTTGAAAGGTCATGTATATCTCTATCCACTTTAGTTCATTAACACAGTTTCAGCATGGTCATGTTGAAAGGTCATGTATCTTTTTGCCCACTTTGGTTCATTAATATGGTTTCAACATGGTCATGTTGAGAGGTCATGTATTTCTCTGTCCACTTTGGTTCATTAACACAATTTCGACATGGTCATGTTAAGAAGCTGTATATCTCTTTGTTCACTCTATAAATTCAATACGCTCATAACACGATCATGTTGAGTGACCGTGTATCTTACTATATACTTCATTAATCGATCCCTCAGTCCAATTTCTAATAAATTTAACATAATTGATTCATCTAAGATGGAATTTACAATATGATACATGAATTGGTACACTTACTTAATCCAAATCATGATTGATATGCTTAAAGTGCTTGTTCCAAACCTTGTGTAGCATGGATTAATCTTAACTTTGATCTGTAACGAGCTATATTCCGTTAATTCTCTACTCCACAACATATGCTTAAATAATCCATCAATAACTTCCGATTGATATACTTACCTTAATCCAATAAACTAATGGTGGAAAAGGGTTCAATAAGGTTTATAATGGCTTATTTATAGTCCTTGTTCGAATTACTAAATTGCTCCTAATTCATTTAGATTATTTACGATATTAATCTTAGTTGCATTATTATTATATATATATTATATTACTCGTGTATTTACAATATTTATCTTTTATAATTTTATTATATAAATATTATATTACTCTCCAAACTAAGTATCGATTAGCTCAAACAATTTTTTTTAAGTCAAATTAAGCAACATAATCTAGTCGTACAAAAGAATTAAACTCGAATTCATCTATGTGGAAAATTAGGGCTTTACTAAACTTAAGCAAATTTGTTTTGTCAAAATTCAAAATTGAGTTTATATTAATGAAATTAGGTATGAAATTTACATGTTTGTGAAACTTTGGAATTTTTGGAAGTTGGTTTAATAAGATTGAGAAGCACAATTCGATGAGAGCTTTTTGGATAGTTTGGAGAGTTTTTTTTTTTTTTTAGCCAAAATGAGAAAATCATATCATTAACCCGACTCAAAAAGCATATAAAATGTTACTCCAACAGGTTAGACCCCACTTGACTCTAAAACATTATAGGGTTGTATGTGTAATTTGTTGACTAGAGTACTAATGAGGGAATGTTTTAGATTTGAGGTTCGTATACCCTAATTTGGTAGGTTGGTCTAGTTTTAAATAATTCAGTGGATGCAGTTTTTTTTTTTATTTCATTAATTGTTAGGGTTTTATCTGTGATTTTAGGTATAATTATTAATTTATTATTAATTAAATCTTCATTTTTTATATTCTAAAATGATTATATTTATTCACATAAACATGCATTTAATTGCATAATCCCAAGTAAATTGTCCAAATTTGTAAGATTGATTATTTAAATGTTATTCTATAACTATTAGTCTAATCGTAAAGAGTGTTAATATTTTGAATTTTTTTATGTTAACCTTGATTTTAAAACGAATGCTCTAAATGCGATTTCGTCAAAATTAAAACATAATTTATAGGTCCATAAAAAGGGAAATGGAATAGAAATATTTTTGGAAGACCAGTGGAGAGTGGAGATTGATCTCGAATATGACTTTCCATTAGGAAAACAGTTAAGTCGTTTTTATTAAAAATGCTAAAAACATATATTCCCTTATAGAGAAAAAAGTTTTCTACTCAAATGGTATTTTTCTAGCCTAACAATTAAAGAGTTTTTTCTTTTCAATTTTCATCCTTTACCAAATTTAAAATATATTTCAAGCAAATGATTTCTCTCAAATTGTTATTTTACATGAGTCCATTACTTTGCCAAGGTATATTAATGCATCATGGGACAACATAAAAATGATAGTTAAATTCCACATGAATATATAAATTTACCATCTAAATTTTAAATTTGTTAAATGTAGCATGCAATTGAAAGTTTTACTATCAACGTTAACAATCCCTCTATCTTCGTTAAACTTCTAATTGAGTTAACATTTCCAAACCACATTAGATAATAATAAATGGCTATAGCCTTTTGCTTAAAAAAAAAAAAAAGAAAAATCGTCAAATCTGAATCAAAAGTATAAAGAAATCCACTAAAATAATGCATTTAAAAAAAAAATCATGAAATAGAATACTTGGGAAATTTATTCCAGAAATATATTGTAAAAACATGAACCCGAAATGCACCATCAATTGGGCCAAAATTAGCAAAATTGAAGGCGCATACTATGTATGCACCTTCAAGTAACTGCTATGAATAATTTTTTTTGTCAAGATCCCCCATTGTTCAATAATTTCATCAACTTTCCCCCACCATCCAATAATTTCATTTGTTCATCACCTTTTGCAAATCTATAAAAACTATTACAAAGTGACACTACAAATATACACAGTATCATAATATGTGAACTTCAGTGGCCATAAGAAAATTATTACACCGACACTCAGTGTTATAAATTCACAAATAGAGTACTCCTTCCTCCATCTCTCTTTTCGCTTCCTCCATTGCTATTTCTCCCTTCTCATTTTAATTTTTACATAGGTTTTGTTGATAGAAAAAGAAAAACTTATACATCTACAAAGAGTCTAGGAGCATCAACAATAAATCTTCCCAATATCTTCAACAAAAAAGCTTGATTATGTTATATTTTGATACATTTTTCATTAAAAAAAACTTAATTTTTTTTCTTATTATGTTAATTTCCATCTATTCACAATACATTAGTTGTAATTCTTTGTCGTCTTTTGTTTTTTTTTTTTAAATACCGGCAATTGTTGTTGGTTTCTAGTATGTTAGACATGATTTATGTAAATCTTATAGTATATAACATGTAAAAACGATGAACATTATGTGCAATAAAAATTTCGCATTAATTTTAAATATAATATATTGGTTTATTATTTAAATAATTGTAAAATCACTTTGTTAATAATTAATTGTTAAAAAATATTTTTTTTAAATTTTGCATGAATGAAAATATAATATCTTGATTTATTATTTAAATAATTTTAAAATTATTTTGTTAATAATTAATTGTTAAAAAATTGTGTATTAATGAAAATGTAATATCTTAGTTTATTATTTAAATTATTGTAAAATTATTTTTTTATTAATTAATTGTTAAGAAATTAATTTAATTTTTATAAATATTAAATGTAATATCGTTGTTTATTATTTAAATTGTTGTAATATTATTTTGTTAATAATTAATTGTTAAAAAATTAATTTTTTAAAATTTTGTATTAATGAAAATGTAATATCTTGGTTTATTATTTAAATTATTATAAAATTATTTTGTTATTAATTAATCTTTAAGAAATTAATTTTAAAAAAACTTTGTATTAATATTAAATGTAATATCTTTGTTTATTATTTAAATTGTTGTAATATTATTTTGTTAATAATTAATTGTTAAAAATTTTATTTTTTAAAATTTTGTATTAATGAAAATGTAATATCTTGGTTTATTATTTAAATTATTATAAAATTATTTTGTTATTAATTAATCTTTAAGAAATTAATTTTTAAAAAAACTTTGTATTAATATTAAATGTAATATCTTTGTTTATTATTTAAATTTTTGTAAAATTATTCTATTACTAATTAATCACTAAAAAATTAATTTTAAAAAAATTCATGTTAATACTAAATGTAATGTGTTTGTTTATTATTTAAATTATTGTAAAATTATTTTATTATTAATTAATCATTAAAAATTAAATCTATAAAAATTCCGTATTAATGAAAATGTAATATCTTGATTTATTATTTAAATTGTTGTAAACTTATTTTGTTATTATTTAATCAATAAAAAATTTTGTATTAATAAAAATGTTAATATTAATTATGAAAAATTTTAATTTCTAAAACAAAACTAAGAAATTTTCAATTTATTATAAAGTTTTTTATGAACTAAAATTTCTCCTGTTCTTAAGTAAACATGCAAATTTCTTTTAGGACATTTTTTGAAAATTTGAAAATTATTATTTTTTTGTTAAATCAAAAGAAAATGATCATTGTTGTGCATTGTCAAGGTTAAATGATCGATATTAGCTATTTTCATAGATTAGCTGATTATTTAGCAATATTATGGATAGGAAAACAATAGGCGACTATGTCAAATTGTTACCGATGTAATGCTAATGTATTTTGTGTAGATTAGATGGAGCCTAGACTCTTCGATCGATTCGTTTTGACGTAACAAGAAGAACATCATTCACAGGCCATTTAGAATTGACAGGTAAATGGCATGTAACTCATTGATCACTTTATGTTCTATTGCCAATGGTACAACATTTTGCTTCTTGACTTTTGAAATCAATCATGCCTCAAATAGAGCTATACCGATAGTTAGCGAGATTTCAAGGTATGAGCCGCCTACCTATCATATAAATATATTGGCACATGATAACTGCCTTGGTTAAGAGATGTACACATTTCTTATGTTGATTGGAGAGTTCACTATCACCTTACAAAATGTTAAGGTCCAGCTAGGCTTTTCAATCAATGGCTAGGCAGTGATAAGAAGTAGTTCCTTGGATTGTATTACCACATGTAAGAGGTTGCTTGGGGTGAGGTTGAGTCCTAGCAGTAGGGAGGGTTACATTAATATGATGTAGCTTTGAGATATATATTGGGTCCTGTTAAACCATACAAATAGAGAGCAAGTTTAACGTCATATGCATGTATATATCTTACAACTACTTGGCGGATTTATCTTTGCCGATATATCTAGCTCCCTCATACATAACATGTTTCTGTCATTGTTAGAGCATTTCAATGTGGTAAGGATGTATTGTTAGGGTTTTGCATGTTTAGCTTAACTGTATCACTAGTTTTGCGTCGCATCTACCATGTCGGCTCACGAGATTGGAGGGGCAGTGATACTCCTACAAATTTAGGAATGGATAGATTCTTACACATAGCGCCCATTAGCCAGCACAAACTTATTATAAAGACCGAAACTCCCTTATTTGCATGCTAGAGGACGAGCTTGGACACTCAGTATCACTTAACCCATGTTGACGCAGCGAGGAAAGCGTAAACCCGAGACCAATTCTAGGATTGGAACTCTAGAATAAACAAAGAAGATTCAGAGTTTATTCTTTGATAAATTCAATTGCGCACAACTGAAAAATACAAAGAAACTCGTCTCTCAAAAGTGTGTTTGAATAATGAATAAAACGTAACCCTAAAATGACCTAACGACGGTATATATACTCTTCTGGAAAAATACATAAAAAAGGAAATATAAATGTACACGTGAAAATAAATATTAATATACACGTCTGTTCTCTATCGTATACACGGTCATGCTTCAAGCCATGTATGCTTCTAGGAATATGTCTGGTGTAATACACGGCCGTGTCTGCTTCTGGGGAGATCCTGACAGAACACACGCCCATGCCTCAAGCCGTGTAAGAGGCCGTGTACGTTTCTGAGAGTCATCCAGGTTCCTCACACGGCCGTGCCTCCTGACCGTGTATCCACCCGTGTATTAACCCGTGTCTCAACCTGTGTCTGTCACGATGTCCGCATCACATGTTGTTGGGGCTTATTGGGATGCTCTTAATAAGCAAAATGATGAGCAAGTATTGTATCATTAATCCTAAATCTTACTTACTACCCTTTTGGTCAAGTGGGAGGTGTACGCATGCAATCTGATTCATATCCTACCATCCTTTTACAAAGCAAACAGACACATTTGGATTGCTCGGGTGTCACTCATATGTTTCCACATGGCATTTCCCCAATTGTGTCGCTAGGTAGTTTGAGGGTTACTAATATATTCCACAAGATGTGAACACACAGTCAAACCTCCATTAGATCAACCTATATAGGAGGGTTAATACAGATTGGCTTGTATAACATGCACCATACATTGCCTTACGGGATGAGCGTTTAACTTGGTTAGTATAAATAGAGGGCCCTTATGGCATGTAACAAAGACACAAGAGATAGTATAGATCTATCAACTGTCAATGCATAGGACACACAAGAGCAGTTTTTGAACATCTAATAAGTACAACATATACACTAGTTGGGTAATTCATTACGTATCTGATACTAATTCAATTTATGATCTATTGTAACATGTTGGCTGATATATCGTAGAAAATCCACTTACCCACAGACTATGTTATGACTCACTAAGTCGTAATCATTGGGGGGAGGGGAGGGTAGCATTTTACCCATAGGCTCACCAAGATCAAGGCACGAAGATTGAGGCAGAGGTGCAATTTCCTGACATTTGGCAATAGTAGTAGTTGATTACTACACGTCATAGGACCATGGGATGTAGACAACCCTGAAGCTCGGCTCAAGCACAGAAATATCCAGTATAGGACCAACAGCTCCCATTGGATGCCAATGAGATGGACGACAACTTAGCTCTAATGCCTAGCACATACATTACATCACATTGCCATTCTACCAATGGTCCTTTCTCTACAACAGCTACTCCGCAAAAGAGACACTCCGGTAAGCAACTAATATATTAGGGTGAATCTTCGCATTGGAGTCTAGTGCTTCTCCGTGACTTTAACGATGCCTTCTAGCACTATCTAACACAAGAGTCATAGTCTCCTCTTGCCCCAAATGCAAGGCTGGCAAGAGATTCCATAAACACATTTTCGTGACCGACACAACAGTTTAATAGGAGGAGGAATAATAAGGGATATGAGACTATTTTATTTTATTTGACATGTAAATCTTTCATTGATATTTATGATTCGTATAAATTACTATTTAAAATTTATAAATTTATTAACATTTTTTAATAAATTATTTTTTCCTATTTTTATATTTATGCTTTTGCATTTTTATTAACAATTGTTCCTAAGATTTTTTTTATAATTTTTTTTCACAAAATTTATTTGTAATTTTCTATGCATGATTTTTCATAAAAAGAATTCAATGATAAGTTTCCTCAAATTAATTTATTTGTTTTAAAAAATGTTAAATTTTTTACATAAGATTAACAAAAGAATTAATTTTTATAAATTTAAAAATTATAAATATTGATATAAAAACTATTAGAAAATAAATTTTTGGATTATATTGAAAGCGCGTATTAGGAATAAACCTTCAATAAAAATGTACTAAAGGTATAAATTAGAAATATGATTTCGCCACCTATTTTAGAAATAACTTTCGAATATCTTATTTTATGATTATTTTTTAAAATAATATATTATTTTAGTGGATTCATCCAAAAGCATACGTGGACGTTGCCCAATGCACTTTTTGCAAGTAAGGTTGAGACTCAACAAGTTTTGTTAGACCTAAAAACAATCAAGAACTTTCGTTGACAGATTACTACACACTTTGAGAATGGACTAGTGTGGTGACTTGCCACATATATGCAACGATTTTGCATTGCTTTTGACAAATCAAACAAGTGAAAAGGATTGCTCTGCTCTTTAAGGCAAGACAAGGTATTCTGGGATGTCTTGGGAAGATGTCCTCCCTTACCAGTTTAAATGAGTTCCATTACCATGTAAAATGTCGAGACTTAACTGTTTCATGCATGTTACAGTGTAGGGTACTTGTTCAACGAGTTTTGTCCGTCCGAGTAAATAGTTATAGTTATGCACTAACTACCCCGTATTTATTATTATTATTCTAGAAAGTAATTTCATACCATATTCATCATTAAAGCTTATTTTAAAATCAATTTTTTACAATTTTAATATATATAAATATTATATGCATTTTTACTCTTTTTTTTTAATATAAATATAAGGAGAGTTTAGATATAGAAACTAAAACTGAATCTATACCTACTATAGGTAACTAAGAATTTAGTATGATATAGGTTTAACAGGAACTTTATAATCCCTACCTTTTAGACTAAAACTTAGGTCTTTTCTTAGTAACTTCAAAACATCTACTAGAGGGAAAAAAAATAAAAAAACATATATAGACATATATATCTTTTCGATGTCTTTTTCCCTGATTCTGCTTGCTAGTTCATTGGCTGCACTGCAGTATTGGTTTCCCTTGGAACAACTTCTTCAAACTTGAGCAGCTTCTCCCTACAAGCATTAACAACATTAGTATGTTTATTACTATAGTCATGCTTTAGATTAATTAAAGAAACTGTCATTCTAGAATCCATGTGGATATCAAGCTTCTTTGAATCCATTAAATGGAAATCTTCAAATACCCAATTGTCCAACTTTTTATTTATATCATTAGATTACGAAAGTTTTATCTATTAAGCAATTAAACTACCCCACTAAACATGGAATACTTTTACTATGTAATTGTTTCTATATGTATTTGGTTTAAATAAAGACCATAGGGCTTAGTGCCAAACGTAGTGCATTGATGATAACTTTTTTTTTTTTTTTTAATTTCCCCTTTTTGCCATAAAGCCGCAGCTAAAATTTATTAATCAGATAGATGATATATGAAATGAAAAACAGGTCCAAACAAGACAAGAAAATAAAAATGATGGAGATCTAAGTCCCATCGGTGGCTTAAACTAATATCACCACGTTTAACGTAGGATCTGGTTGGTGACAAAAATGAAAAAGCTGGAATTGGCAAGCTCTTGATTGTGGTAGTCTTCATGTACAGCCGCCGTTGAGTGCCAAACGAAAATCAAATACTCATTTTGCAGCTTGGCAGTACTTATTTTGACTTTAGTTCCTCTGCCGGAATTAAATAAGAATGGATACGAGACTTATGGGATTGATCCGAGGGAGTGCTATAGCTATATTTTTCAGAGCAAACTTTAAGCCATCACGAAGCGAATGGATATAGATTATCTTTTAGAATATATGTTAATTTTTACTTGGTATTTGTTTACATTGAAGGAAAAACACATATCCCTAATTTAGAAATCATTCATATTGCTAACACATTTATATACTAACAGTATAACCGTTAAATGAACCTCCTTTCTTGTTGTAATAAAAAAAAATTATATTGATTAAATAAAATAACTTTAAAATGACTTAATAAATGCGAAGTAAAGATGTAATTGCCATTACAAAATACCAGCAGCAAAAGAACACTAAAAAAAGCTGCTGATGCACTGAGATTGCTTCACCAGTCACCATCTTAGTGTCCAATTCATATTTTGATATCTTGTAATGAGAAACCACCAAAAATTCTGGCCTACTATATTAGTTCAGATAAATACAAACTCCTTTTTTTCTTTTTCTTTTTCTACTAAAGATTTCTGACTTTTAAAATTACTAATCATGTCCTCCTTCATTTCTGTATTGCATAGTTCTTTCTAATATTTAAAAAGTTTAAAGACCTTGAAGGGAAATAATGTTGAAGTATTAACTTTAAACTTTTGCAAGCAATGTTGACATGCAAAATGTGATCAACTAATCCAATTCTCGGTTTCGGGATTTTCAAACATATAGTTCCTAGTATAAAAGATAATAATTCTTTAATTTTTTTTTAAATTTATGCTCAAAACCAAAAATCTATCTAATTTATATGATTTAGTCAGTAGTTTCTTCTATGGAGTCAACATGACTAAATGTTAAAAAATAGGTTATTCTAAAAAACAGAAAATTTTGACTAATTTGTGATTTTACCTAACTAATTAATTAATCCATTCATATTTGGGCAAAATAAATAAATAGTCCATAAGGAAGAATAATAATAATAAAAACGAATAAAAATCAAAACCGAGTGGTGGCAAGATTGAAATAACACAAAATCTGATGGCCATTTTCATGAATAAAATGAAACCCAGAATAAAACCTCTCTCTCTCTCTCTCTCCACTTCACTCTACTCTCTTCCTCTGCCCTCAGTTTCACCCATTAACCTCCTCTGTATTAAAAACAGAGGACAGCAAAAAAAAGAATACAATTTATTAAAAAAAACACAACCCCAACACACCAAATCTTAGAAAAAGGAAAAAATAAGAAACCAAACACAAACCAAACGAAACCCAGAACAAAAAGAATACCATAGGAAGAAAATGAAGTAGCTAGTGTTTAAAGTTAGAATCTTTCTTAGGTTGTTCTTCTTCGAAAAATGGACTTTGTCTGAAACCAGAAAACCCCTCAAAAAAAAAAAAAAAAATCCACCAAAACCCTTTTTTTCCCCTCTCTTTTTTTGGGGGAAATTTGATGGCTTTTTGTTCAGAAGAAGTATTTCCATGGCTAAAGAACCTGCCTTTAGCACCAGAATACCATCCAACACTGCAAGAGTTTCAAGATCCAATAGCTTACATATTCAAGATCGAAAGAGAGGCTTCCCAGTACGGTATTTGCAAAATTGTCCCTCCTCTACCTCCTGCACCTAAGAAAACAGTTATAACTAACTTCAACAGATCATTAGCTGCTAGATTAACTGAAAATGATCATGATTCCACACCTACATTCACCACTAGGCAGCAGCAAATCGGGTTCTGCCCCCGAAAGCCGTGCCCCGTGAAGAAACCGGTTTGGCAGAGCGGGGAGAGATATACATTCCATGAATTTGAGTCCAAGGCTAAAACCTTTGAGAAGAGTTGTTTGAAAAAATGTGGGAAGAGGGTTGGTAGTCAGCATTATTCGGCACTCGAAATTGAGACCCTTTATTGGAAGGCAACTGTGGATAAGCCCTTTTCAGTTGAGTATGCTAATGATATGCCCGGTTCGGCTTTCGCGCCCTTGAAGTCAAATAGGAAAGGTGTAGTTGTTAAGGAGGCAGGGGATGTTGGGGAGAGTAGTTGGAATATGAGAGGAGTTTCAAGGGCAAAAGGGTCATTGTTGAAGTTTATGAAGGAGGAGATTCCTGGGGTTACTTCTCCGATGGTGTATTTGGCTATGTTGTTTAGTTGGTTTGCTTGGCATGTTGAGGATCATGATTTGCATAGCTTGAATTACTTGCATATGGGGGCTGCAAAGACTTGGTACGGTGTACCTAGGGATGCTGCAGTTGCTTTTGAGGAGGTTGTTAGAGTTCATGGGTACGGAGGAGAGGTCAATCCTCTTGGTGAGTTGTTCTAGTGCATTGAGTAAATTAGTTAAATTTTGGGACATACCCTGTTTCTATTCCAAAATGCATGCTCTATTCGATTGAAGGAATGAATTAGATGGTTGCATATCTGCTATTTATATGCTGAATGTCTGCAGCTTGTTTTGTTTTGTGGTTTGTATGTTAAATACTAATCTTTCCTGAAGGTAAACATTTTGTAGCTATATGATAGGATTCTCTTGACGGTTCTTTATTGCAATGAGTACTTAGAGCTAGCATACAATGAGAAAGGATGGGAACACCATGAAGGGAGGATATGGAAAAAATCCCTGATGACTAGATCGTTAGTTGCTGTTTTTGAAATTTTTCATATAACATGGATCTAGGTAATTGAGATAAGTTGAGGATTTTCGTTAAGCTCTTAGATGAATATCCTACAATTTTCCCCCTCTGCAAGCCAGTTTTCTTTATTGAGCAAGGGAAGATTATGACTAATCTCTCCACTATAATTTACATCACCCCTACTGAGTAGAAATGGTGAAAAACAGTGTGTTCCTACTCTGTTTATGTGCTGGAAACATTCCAATTTCTCTCGCTGAGCTCTTCAGTGAATTCATGCTATTGGAGGCTTCAAATTTCTTAATATAGGTTTGTTAAAAAAATCATGTATTACTCCACCTAGAGTTGATGTTAGTCATCTAAAATTATTCTCATGTTATGATAAAATGTCTTTGCTAATTGTGCTGTTTCATTGCTAATCCTGAATTGATTCCTAGCAAGCGAATGTAGACAAGGAAAAGATGAGAAAACCTGTTTATCTTTATGCCCTGCTTGCGATGATGCTCAGTTTTCAACAATCATTTATTGTAGCTCCTTGCTGTCAGCTGCATGGCACATAAATATACAGAAAGTCATTCTTTGGGCCATAGTACCCAATATAAATAGTTTGAAGTTAAGCTACCTCAATAGCCTTGTTAGAGTTCAAAACTCTGCAATGCATGCTACATCCAAATTTCTTGGGATAACAGGAGTCAAGTATGTCCCATGTCTATGTCATCTGTGGTTTAAGTAGGATATCACAGTAAAGATTGTTTTCTATAGATCTTCACAGGCCTAAGTTGTCTCATTGTGTTTAATTCGATCTCATGAGAATCCCTCTTTGGAGGCTGTATGAACAGTTACTGCAATAATGTGGAAGAGCCAAAAATCAATAATTCGTTTGGGACTCATGGATTCGGTTGTGATTTTCAGCATGGGAATCAGTGGGATCAATTAATTAGAACTTTTTATCTTTTATCTACACAGGATGCCATCCCATCTAGTGATAAAAGTAAAAAAGGATAGATCACCAGAGAATTGCTGAAAGTAGGTTCTCCATCTGCATTGCTTTTCTTTGTTAATATCCTTACTTAATGTGGACAATATTGTTACCTCTTTGTTTGGTCCAAAGCTTGTCAGCTGAAGGCCTTCCATGCTGTGTGTCTTCAGTTTTCTTTGAGGCCTTCCTGGTTCACCTGGTTATAAAATGGATGGGCGTGCTAAAGCAAAGACTTTTCTTTTTTGACGTGTAAAAACATTCTATCAGTCTCCAGCTCTTCATGAATGATCAGCTGGAGTGCAGTTGAACTTGATTTTTGAGTTAGACTATAAAGATAGTGTCATTAGAATCATGCCAAAGCAGTTATGAAAGGCAAATGTGGTTATAGTTGGAAGAAATGCAGGACAGATTCTGCCAAAGAATTATCTCAGGAAAGAGTTCCTCTTTTGCCATGTTGACCTCCCTGTTGAGTCTTGGCTTCTCGTTATCAGGGAAAAGAGGAAAGATTGGTGGGATTTCCTAATCTGAATCATATGCATCTGTAATGTTTTCCATTCATTTTTGAAGAAAAGAAGGAAAGCTTTCTCTTTTTTTTGTGGATAAAATGTCACATGATGGAAAGCTTTCTTGATAAAATTCTAATGAGAAACTTATGAAAATGCTTAATATGCCTGCTAAGATAATATAGAATTCCTACCTTTAAAGACCTTCAGCATGCTAATCTAATCGTTTAGCTTTCATATTTAGTCAGCCATCAAATTTTATCCCTTGTAATCAATATTTGATAAAGAAAGCCAAGTAGGAAGTAATTTTCAATGTCTTTGCTCATCCCTAGAGATTAACATTGCACAGTACTTCCTAATTGGCCTTCTTTGTGTATTTAATCAGGGATGATTTTCTCAGGCAATTAAGTGATAGATCGTGGTTTATTTATTTAATTTGTAATGATTTTCTTGGGCGATTAGGTGATCTTGCTGACCTAAATTAGAGGCTTGATCTATTAGGTTTCCTTTTTATTATGGCAACTTGATGGTCCTCATTACATAAGGTGACTCTGAACTCCTGACTACTCTGATCCTTCATTGGGTTAATAGTGATGGGGGACAGCCGTAATTAGATTGGTTACCTTTGGGTTCAAAACCATTCTATAGGATCCATGCTTGTTTAAAACGGCTTGTGTGTATAGATATCCCCAAGAGGTGCCCATTGTGGGATTTTATTTCAAGACCTCATGCAATTTGTCGTTAGACTTATCGAGCCTTACCCACTGTGTCAATGCCTTGGTATTGATTGCTCTGACTCATAAAGGTGCCTTTTGGAGATAACTGGCAATAAAAAATGCATTGTTTTGTAGTACTTGAGAATGCGATGCTTCTATCCCTGATAATTTGCTCTGAATCCATTCTTCTTCGGGTCTTCTCTCCACTAAGAGCTCTTGTAAAATGCTTTCAGGACAGGGACAACATTTTGTTTGGGAGAAATTGTGTGGCGTAAGAAATCCATCCCTAGACATGCGATTTCCTTTGGCTTGCTTGTCTAGAAAAGCTATACGCTTTGGATAAGTTGCTCACATTGGGAATCACCAATTCTATGTCTTTCATGGGTACCGCGCGGGGGGGTTGGGGGTGGTTTATGCGATTGTTGGGAGGGTGGGCAAGAAGACCATCATAATCTATTTTATGACCGTTCATTCACTGTGGTTTGGTGTGAAGCATCAATGCTTTGCAATGCCCAGGCACTTTCTCTACCTTTTGCAAGATGTGATCCTTGGCTCAATTTCGCTGCCCCCTCATCAGCTTCCCAAGTCATGAAATGGAGAGTGGCCTTGGCTGCAACTGTGTATTCCATTTGGTGCAGGAACTCTATGATTGGGAAATCCCATTCCTCAACCTACCTTTTTAGCAAGACAGATTTCGGCCTATTTGAGCTTACAATTTTGTAGCTAAGAGTGATCTATGCTAGTCTTTTTCGTTTGGAGCTTTTGCTCATTTACAGGCTTTTTTGTACCCCTTACCCGCTGTTGCGGTTGATTTACTTGCCAAGAAAAATTGAGAATGTGATGCCTGAATTTTCATTCTCCAAGTAATGTTTCAAACTCTGTTACTTGTTTGTTTCAGTTACATTTGCTGTCCTTGGTGAGAAGACCACTGTAATATCGCCAGAAGTACTTGTTAATGCAGGGGTTCCTTGCTGCAGGTGATTGTTGCTCCATGCTCTGTTTTTTGGTGTTCTTTTGGGCTTTACACAGCTTACCCGAGAATATGGGTGCTGCACCCACAATATGGGTGCCAAAAGAATATAAAATATTCACACAACTAAAGCTTAAATAATTATCATCTAATTATCTTGAAAAAAGATTTTCCTTTTTTTTTAAAAAAAAAATTTGGACTTATGAAAATTATAATAACTTTTAAAATTCAAATTATTATCTATGCATAACCATCCCATCATTAAGCAAAAGTAAGGTTCGTATAGATATGGTCACCAATGTATGCTTGCTTTTTTTTCCCCTTCAGGTTGGTGCAAAATGCTGGTGAATTTGTTGTTACTTTCCCCAGAGCATATCATTCTGGGTTTAGTCATGGTAAGACCCCATAAAACTTATATTTTTTGGTGTCCAAGAGGCAGTGTTTGATGGCGTTTTCATCTCTGCCCTCAGCATTACTTGCTGTCAAGATTTTCAGATTGTGAAGTTGACATTTGGGTCTTTCAGGGTTTAATTGTGGTGAGGCATCCAATATTGCTACTCCTGAGTGGTTGAGGTTTGCAAAAGATGCTGCTTTTCGTAGAGCTTCAATTAATTATCCTCCCATGGTGTCTCATTTCCAGTTACTTTTTGACTACACATTGGCAGAATCTTCAAGGTGTTCCCCTGATACCATCTAAATCTTATTGACAGAATGACCCTCGCATTTTTCTATATGTTTTTTCAGATGTGTAGTATTCAGCCAATTTTCTTACATTTTGTTTGGTTCACTGGAATAAAATTGTTATTTTGCCTTTATTATTTATAGAATAGCTATAATGCCTTTTTCATATAATGTGAAATAGATAAAGAATTCTGATTCCTTTCCCTACTGGAGGGATAGCTATTTTTTATAAAATGTAACTTTTGTTCCAAAAATACCCCTATCATTAAACAAAATAATACTAAAGGAATTACAATTCCATTCCAGTCTTATTTTATTCTAGTAAATCAAATGTAACACTAGTTCCTAAATTGGATGAAGGTTTTTTTCAGTGCAAAGAGAGAAAATTAACTGCAAATGGAATAAGAGTCTGAATTTTCTGCTTATCCTGTTAATGCAGGGCACCAGCAACTAACAGCGCTGGTCCACGCAGTTCCCGTCTGAAAGAAAAGAAAAAGGATGAAGGGGAGTCCATGATCAAAGAGCAATTTGTACAGAATGTAATACAAGACAATGACCTGCTTCACAAACTTGGAAAAGGATCTTCTGTTGTACTTCTTCCTGAAAGTTCCTTAGATGTTACTGTTTGTGCAAATCTACGAGTTGGGTCGCGAGTAAGATTAGATTGTCCCAGTCAAGATATAAAATCTCCCAAAACACCATTGCCTGGTGGGGTTATCTCAGATCAAGTGTCTTTAATGAGAGCAAAAATTGCTTCTTTGTATGAGAAGAAAGGGATTTCCTCATTAGATGGAAAAAATATTTTCCATTCACCAGCTTCTCATGCTTTGAACATAGATCATGGAGGAGAATATAATACACGGGGTGATCTATTGTCCGATCAAAGGCTGTTCTCTTGTGTTAAATGTGGAATTTTGACCTTTGCTTGCACTGCCATTGTCCAACCCAGAGAAGCAGCTGCCAGATACCTCATGTCAGCTGATTGCAATTTGTTTAACGATTGGACTGTCAAATCAGGAGTTCCTACAAATGGGTACAATGCTTCAGGTGATAATCCAATAGCATTGAGGCAGATCCTTGCAGTATCTTTCTGAAAATTTATTATTGATTGGCTTGCATTGGAGATTTTGAACTGAAAAATGGTGTTGAATAGAGGTCATTCTTGGCTGATCCTACTATCATTACCATGCTAGCAATAATTTCTTTAAGCTGCATGCCTGCATGTTTTTCTAATTCCTGGACATCTTCAGGGTTTGATCTTTCTCTTTTCTGGTTGGAGATCACATAAGGGTGCTAATCAGTCAAGCCGAGCTTGGATTGTTGCTGGATGACTGGTTGTATCCCAGAAGAGCAGGATTAAGATATAGATATGGATTGAAAATATGGTCCCATGGGGTTTGATTAATATTTGAAAATCACTGTTTTAAACTGCTTGAACTGAACTCTTGAATCTATTTAAGGCGCTTACTTGGTTCCATCCTCAAATGCAGTTAAGGGCAAGTGCATCAAACTCAAATTCATTGTCAATTCATTTGCATATCTGGCCCTTACAAGAGTTTTATACTTATGTTAATTTTCTCCAAGAAAACTACAGGGAAATACATAGTAATTTCATTTTTTGTTTTATCATTAGCCATTGCTATTTGTTTACCTTCAATACGTTACTAAACTGCACTTATAGTTGTTACATTAGAATGCTTTGCATCAAAAGAAATTAAAGGGGTAGAAGGGGAATAAAAAGTAGACTTTGGTGGAAATAAGAGAAAGCTACAAGATATCCCGAATTTGTAGAGTTATTCAGGAGTAACATTAACATTTAATATTTTCGTATGATTTTATTTCTCATTCACTTAATGCATTTTCCCTTTACGTCCCTAATGAAGGGCATTCAATATTTTAGAGAACTTGCTGTAACTAAGTTACATGGTATCAGTATATTTGGCTATCTCATATATGCAAATTTAATTGGAACATTATGTTCTTAAAAATGAAGCTTTCATGCTATGTAGTAAACAGCTATGAACATACTAGTTTTTACAATGAAGAATTTAGTTGACGCATTCACATTATCACATCAATTTCTGTTGCCTTTCTACTCATTGTTACACTTAGATTAATCTTGTTGTGGTGCACATTTTGTCATGCGATCTCTTAACGGTAGGATCAAAAGAAGAAGGCGAAGTGCATGGCAGATATTTCCCTCTTGGATCAGCTTATCGACTTCAAGGAGCATATCTGAAAAACGAGATGGCTTCGAATTCTGAAAATGAAGAAGGAACTTGTGCTCTTGGGCTACTTGCACTAAACTATGGAAATTCATCTGATTCTGAGGAAGATCAAGTTGAACCTGATCCGCCTCTATCTAACGAGGAAAATGCTTTGGACACCTCTTTACCTCAGAACCACATTCACTCTGACAATCAAGAAGAGCCTTCTGTAGTGCAGGATTGCCACGTTGATCCAAAAGCAGAACCTCTAGGTATATGCCATCAGGAGAGTGGGCCGAGAGGAACTGACAATAGGGCTTACCAGGTTAAGTCCTCTGCAGATTTAGCGATTGATGATGCTTCTTCAATAAAAGCCTGCAATGTGGAACATAAATACAAGATTCGTGCAAACATTAGTTCAAGGTCCTCTCTAGTAGCACCAGCTGCTGAAGAACCAATTCTTGGCAAATCCTTTTTTCAGGTCAAGAACAAAAATGAACCTTACTTACCGAGCTGTGATGAAGATTCTTCTAGAATGCATATTTTCTGTCTTGAGCATGCTATTGACGTGGAAGAGCGACTTCAACCTATTGGAGGAGCACATATATACCTTCTTTGTCATCCAGGTAAAGTTTGATATTGTTTCTACTGAGCGGTTTGACACGCACATCCACATTTGCATCTATCAGCTTCAATTTTTACATTTTTTGGTAAATCACTTCAACCTATAGATGATTTAGTCATATTTCAGTTGAAGTTTTACATGAATATTGAAATCTGGATACTGTCTAGTCACGTAATGGAAGTGGAATTAGCATACTAATCCATGCATGAGTGAGACACATCTCTTGTTATTCCCATAGACTTAAATCAGTTGGTTGTGATACATCCAAAACATATGACTGATGTTGTCTTAAACAGCCCACTGATAGTATGGTTTAAGAAATCATTGTCTGTCTAAACTTGACATTTCACTTTATTTATTTTCTTGATGAAAATGAAATCTAGTTTTATGTGTTGAGAACTATAAAATGAGAATTTATCTCAATCTTGCAAGTTTCTGAGCTGAGCTTGAGTTATGTTGTAGTCCTGCATTGGGATGTTTATGAAGATTTCTCTGAAAAATTGTAAGTGCAGCTAAAAGCTTGCTTTGTTATCATCTGATAATATTTACACTGTAGTTGATTTGACTGAAGAAGAAAACAATAAGTTACACCTATTATTACTATCTACTATTAGAGCCCTGTCTTTCAAGTCTGGTTGTTTTAATAAATTCTGCCTATGCAATTGCAGTTTATCCCCGTGTAGAAGCTGAGGCAAGACTATTGGCCAAAGAACTACAGATTGACAATTTTTGGAATGACATAGAATTCAAGGATGCCACCAAGGATGACGAGGATAGAATCAAATCAGCTCTTGACAGTGAGGATGCAATACCTGGGATTGGAGATTGGGCGGTAAAGCTTGGCATAAATCTATTTTACAGTGCCAATCTCAGTTGGTCTCCCCTTTATACAAAGCAAATGCCCTATAACTCTGTCATATACAATGCCTTTGGCAGAAATTCTCCCAGCTCACCTGTGAAGCTTTATGATACTGGGAAAAGGTCTGTCAAGCAGAAAAAGGTAGTGGCTGGGAAGTGGTGTGGTAAAATATGGATGTCGAATCAGGTCCATCCCTTCCTAGCACAAAGGGATGATGATGAGCAAGAGGAAGAAAGAAGTGTCCACACTTCAATGGTCCCAAATGAAGTATCCCATCCAAAACCAAGAGGCAGAATAGAAGCTGCCATTACAAAGAGGAAGTCCTCTGGGAAGAGAAAATTGTCAAGAAAGACTGCTCCTTCTAAGAAATGCAAGGTCTATATTAATGAAGAAGTTTCAGATGATTCACTAACTGATGGTTCTCATAGGGCCCATGAGATCGCGGTTAGAGGCAGGCAAGGCAAAAATTTGAAGAAAGAAGACACTTTCTCAGATGACCAAAGTGATGAAAATCTTTTGCAACATCAAAGTGATAATGGAAGCAAGCAATCTGAGTCTCATGATGGTGAATACAGCGATTTTGATCCTTCAGTGGATGGAGCTTCTCACCGTCCACGTTGCAGGATTTCTAGGAGACAGCCTAATGAGTTCACTCTAACGGAAGATGAAGTTTCGGATGATTCAATGGATGACAATCCTCAGCGGCAGAGAATGACCTTAAATGTAAGAGGCAAATTGGCCAAGCAAACAGAGGAAGAAGATGCAATTTCATCTGGTGATTCAGGAGAAACATCTCATTGGCGGCAAAAAAGAACTGTCAAAAGGAAGCTGTCCACTCCTGAGCTGGAGGATGACATTCCAGATAGTCCTTTAGAGGGGAAAAATACTTCTCAGCCAAGGATTTGCAGGAACAAACAACTGGCACTAAGTCCTCTCCAACGAAGAACTCGTGAGACCCCTCAAGGTCTGACACCAAGTAACCCTCAGTCTGGAAGACGAAGGGTCTCTCAATATGTGAAACCAGGGAATTCAAGGCTAAACAAGCAAGTACCAGGGAATTCTAGGCTAACCAAGCAAGTCACCTCTAGCCAATTGAAACAAGGCACTGCTCGCCTCATCCATGAAAAACGTGAGCCCAAACCGAGACAGCTAGATATATTAGTCAATGATGAATCAGGTGGACTGAGCTCACGTCTGAGGAAAAGGACTGCTAAGGTTTCAAAGGAGGGAAAAGCTGAACTGAAAGGAAAGAAGCAAGCTGCTAAGAAAAACTTGAGACGCTCATCAGTTGCAAAAACACTTGCATCTCGCAATGATGCTAAAGTGAGAGACGAAGAAGCTGAATACCAATGTGATATCGAGGGCTGCACGATGGGTTTTAGCTCAAAACAGGAGCTTGTCTTGCACAAAAAGAACATCTGCCCCGTAAAGGAATGTGGAAAGAAGTTTTTCTCTCACAAATATCTTGTGCAGCACCGTCGGGTTCATGTTGATGACCGTCCACTTAAATGCCCTTGGAAAGGTTGTAAAATGGCTTTTAAGTGGGCATGGGCTCGAACTGAGCACATCAGGGTCCACACTGGTGCACGCCCATACGTGTGTGCTGAACCAGGCTGTGGCCAGACTTTCCGATTTGTTTCAGATTTCAGTCGTCACAAGCGGAAGACTGGCCATTCAATAAGAGGTAAGGGATGAGTTTAAAGGTGAAATGTGGGGGAGAAACTGGCTATTGATTCAACCAGCAAGGAGCGGGGCAGTAGGTTAGGCATAATTGGGGTTTTCCCCTGGATTAAGTTGATTGTCTTCTGATTTGGGTCTTCATTGGACCCGTTATTCGGTAGAAGTAGTGTACTGTTCTTGAACCTTAATTTATTCGCAACTGTATATCTTGTTGACATGCCATTGCTGAATTCTTGAGGCTGGATCCTAACTCTTGCTTCAATTGATTTTAACGTGTAGTTTAGACTGCGGAGGAGCAGTGAGTACAGCAATGAACATTGAACAGACCTGCCTTGTAATAAAAACTGTGTCTGTTAAGTGTCCCTTGTTTCTTCATTCTCTATTGCCATTATTTGTGCATTCTAGGCAAGGAAATGGATTGGTATATAGAAACTTCTGAATGCTTCCTCGAAGCATCGCTTTTCAGCGGATTGCGAGTGAAAGTCTATAGCATTGTCTCAGATGACATTTCAACAGGGATTCTAGAATCTAGTTAGAAATTAGAATACTTCAGAAGCCCTAATCCACTTATCAATCCTTGAGACATCGTGGAGAACATAAATTAAAAATGTAGTCGAGCTTGCCTCTCGAAAGGAGTCTCGATCCTTGTTCAGATGGACTCTCTTTCTTCCAGTTTCTTTGTTTCTGTTTGTATACCAAATGCCCATATGCATCATTTTTTTTTAGATTCCTTTACCAAATATATGAATTATTTTGTGAAATCTTCTGTCTAATCGCAGTTCGTTGGAAGTTAAATTTATGAATTCTTCATGGAAATACATTTATTTAATATATTTGGAGAAAACCTGGCTCAGGCAAACGTTAGAAAAGCATGTTTATTGCAGGTTTCATGATCCGTTTTTCCATGGACAAGGAACGGGTGTTGAGTTCCTTAAACGAATATAGCAGGGTCCTTGGGTAGTAGAAGTTCCTCTGACAAAGAACTTTGGATCAACCATGGTCTAATTGAAGTTCCATAACTAGGATTCTAATAATAAGAAACCCTTTTAGCAAAAACTTCAGTTAATAATTTCCAAGTTGCGTTAGAAAGCAGTGGAAGAAAAGCACTTGTTATGACAATATAAATGAGGGTAAATTCCACTCTACGTATTCGGGGTTTTCACATTTTGAATACCCCATTCGCTATTAACATTTTTACATATCCAAGTTTTACATTCTGTATTATTAACTTACTCCTATAATCAAGAGTATAAAAAATAAAATAAATCTAGAAGTAGCAGCTCTTCATAGACGACCGATACGGACCATATCTTAATGGAGATGGTCTAATTAGCCTAAATGCATTTGCTACCAACAACAATGGTTTTGGATTTTAATTTTTCTGCTGCCTTTTGGTTTGTTCTTTTTTATTTTATTTATTTTTTTCAATTTTAATGACAAGTTAACAGTGACAAAATGGTGTAAGATTCAGGTTCAGGCCTATAAAATGTAACCAATGTGTCAAAATATGAAAACTCGTATATATATATATATATATATATAATGGAATTTATCATATAAATATTTTTATTGATATTAAAATAACATGTCAAAGTGGGGAGGATTTCTTAAAATGCTAACTTGATATTGAGGACGTTTGGATAATTTCGATGTTAGCAAAAGTAGGATTGGCATTATTAACTAACTCTAATGTCTAGATTTTCTATTTTAGCTCCCATAATTTATTAAATTATTAATTATTATAGATATTTTAGTAATATACTATTGCATATATCATTTACTATTCATAATAATAATTAGTTTTTCTTCATTTTCTTTCCCTCCCCTAAACAAATGTGTGTGAAGGAATTGAATACTTTGATATCACATTTAGTACACTAGAATAAAATTACAATTCCTAGTTCTATTCCTTTTTCCATGTTTAGAAGTATTTTTAGAAGGCAAAATTGTTATTTTTTTAGAACCGAAGATTCCACCTTCAAGAGGAAATTCGATCTACTTTTAAGGGGGTAGAATTCCGATTTCATTTTAGCCTTATTAATGATTATTAATAAAAAAATTACTTATTTAATCTTCCGTTTAATTGTGCTATCTATAATTAAAGGTGTTTTTCTTAAGTATTACTATATACACATTTCATTCCATTGATGTATCCAAATATACGAATAGATTTATTGTTTCAATCATAATTCAATTTCATTCAATTCCTATCTATTTCACTCATGAGTACCGAATGTGACATAATTCTTTTCTACTAATTCTCTCACATACTTTTCTTTCCTCTTAATTCCTTTTGTCTATCTCAACTAATAGTCTCTTACTAGATAATTCAAGGTCAAAGTTATGCAACGTAGATGTCACTCAATGGTCAATAATAACATCTAAAAAATACTTTTTCCTTTAGCTAATAACACCTAATTAATCAAAAAATCCCGTTAAGACTATTGTAATCTAATAGTATGAATAATAATATTCCAACAAGATGAATTATGTTTGATTTCCGCTTCCTCAAAATTATATTATGATAGTAGTTGGTAAAAAAACAATCAAACAATCCCACTCCTTAAATAGGGGAAGTAAATATTGAACATCCATTCTTAAGATTGGTCCTAAGATAGATATTGATGGAATTATTCATTATTATCATGATTTCATGGTAATTAAAGGTATTGTAATTAAAATTCTTATAATTATGTGGTATGAACAATGTAAGTATAAGGGTCCAAGTAAAAGGGTTATGTGCATGTTGCGTGATCCTCACACCACTCGTGGCCAAAAAAGAAGTGTCGATAACTTAGCTTATATATGTAATCTTATCTTCCTCTTGTGTTTCGATTTTAGGTGAGGATGTGCATGCTTTTGGTTTAGTGACAATGATAGGATGGGAGTAACAAGGTATCACATAGCAAAAGGGCCAGTGTAGAATTAGTACCAGCCACTAATCCTTTAATTTGGCGAATAGCATTCATTCCCACCTATGGCTTGCTACCAATTCAATTAAAGCTTGCTCCTTAGGTCAAGCCATTATTCTAGCTAGGTTGGTTTGGCCCCTGGCTCAAGCTTAACGTGATGAATAAGAAGCAGGTTGGCCATAGCCTACCAAGCCTTAAAGAAAAAGCAGGCTATCATAGTTGCATCAAAGAAAGGAAGGGAATCAACAGAGACAATCACAATTGCTCCCTTGATCTCTTCTCTGATTTGTGATCAGGAACTACCTTTGATAAGGAAAAAGGGGACTAGACTATGGACCATGCGAGTGAGGAACTACTTTAGTGACATATAACTCAATAACCTTAGGCAATCTCAATAACTCAAATACTTTAGTGACAATTAGAGAAATTGCTCAAGTATCAAAATTTGCTAGTGATGAACAACTATTGATTTGATCTTTTAAGAGATGATTCCAGTAGAGTAATAATGTTTCTCTTAAAATTATCTCTTAAATGAGAAGGTTTTGAATATTTATAAAGTTTGCTCATTGATCTCATCTGTTGGATGGGGACGATGATCGATGATTATAAATGCATCATCCTTTAATGGATTCTCATATTTGGACTTCTCTTAAACTCAAACCTATTAAAGGCCTTTTTTAGTATATAAGCCTCGTTAAAAAATGTTAAATTGGACCGATTGATCCAATTGGCTCTACTCTAAGCTCACTATATCAAATATTCTCGTATTATCCCGATAACATGAGGTTGAATCTTAGATTAAAAACTACATGGTTTTGGGCCCATTTTTTTTTTAAGCATAAACTTTATGTTTTTTTTTTCCAGAAATATTTAGCCCATTTCTTACATTGTATAACAGTGTACTAGTGAAAATCAATAAGCCATTATGATTATTGCCCACAAAATTCGTGGTGCTTTACTAGTACATTGTTATGCAACGTAATATTTTTATTAATTTGGGATTAAATAAAATTACCTAAAATATTAAAATTGGCAAAACTTTTAAAACTTTACAAAACCCACGGTAATAAATCTCAAAACGTATCTAATAAGACACTGTTGCTTGACATAGTTTTGTGTAAAACTTTAAATCGGAATCTAAAATAAATTATATTTTCAAGAAAAAAAAAATGTAAACATGCGTTATATCATCATATGATAATGTTATCGTTATTGGGAAATTTTTCTTTCATCAAAATTACGGACCATGAGATAAGGTTTATTATTATTATTATTATTATTATTATTATCCCCCAATTGTACCGTTATAAATCAGGACTCCTAGTCCAACACATCACATCGTGAGTTTCATTTCCACGCTCAAAATGGAATTTTTTTTTTTTTATTGAAATTGAATAGATAAATGATAGCTATTATTTTTATATTTTATTATTTGGTTAGATAAAAGATACAATATAACAGTGATAATCAATTGCTCATGTGATTTAGTCACCCAAACATGTCAAATCAAACCTTAGCCACCTATCATTATCTCGACCTAGCCTAACCCCAGCCAACCTTCTTAAAAGACAACGAAGTTGGATTTGTCAAAATGGTCATAATGTTTTGAGTTTAAATTCGATCAAATTTATAATTTTGTTGAATTCGTGTTTGACTATATTAGGCTTCTTTTAATTTGGTTATCTTTAAAAAAAAATTAATATAATATTAATATTTAAACTCCACTCAAATTTTACTAACATTTGAATTTAATTTAAACTTAATTAAGCTAAAAAATTATCTAAGTTAAAAATTATAAAATTTAAGTTTGAGCTTCACTTGACAATATTAAATAAAAGTTTAGTAAATATTATACTAAATTCAAGCAACTCATAAGTAAATTTGATTTATTTATACCTATAAATATGTTGACTTATTATAACTTGGGCATAGGTCGCGGTGGTATGAGTATGGGCTTAAATGATACTTGAAACACTTGTGATCGTTTTGTCTAAGCATGGGTTTGTGATAGCCTAAGTTCATAGGTCAACACGAGGAAATGTTGAGTTCTCTGTATATAAACAAGTAATTTTAAGGTTTTCTTTTTGCAATTAAAAAAAAAAACTTTATTCATGTCAACAAAGAAAGAATGAAATCAAAATATGACACAAAGAAAAGAAATCTTATATAAAAGAATTGAACCCCGGAAATACCATCTAGAGGAATTAAATTCCTAATAAGAAAATTGAACCAAAAACATCATGTGACTTTATTAAATAATCAGTTGAAAAATTTAGCATTATAAAATATGCAAGATTGAAGCATTAAGGTTGACCATTGTCTTTGTTACATTCTCTTCACCAAGTAAAACCTCTCTCATTTTGGAGTAAAAATTTTCCATTATCCAATTGATTATCAATAAAGAATCCACTTCCACATAAATATTCAACAACCATGATTTAAGAGGATCTAGGTCATGTTTGGATAATATAAAAGTCATTTCAATAATTAAGCTTTTAACTCTATTTAATGTTTCGAATTGATCTTTTGTGATTTTTGTTTTTTCCTTTTTAGTGCCGGCTTTATATATATACATATCATAATTATTCAGGCACCCATCTATTATGCACTCTAATGTAGTAAATTTTGAAGTCAAATATGTCAAAAGGTAAACAAAAATTTAAAAAAATCCCATTTTATTTTATCGGTCAAGCATTAGAGCATTTGCCCTGACATAATGCTTTATTTACGTTCTCATACCTATTGTCTTCTTTCCTTCTTTCTCAAACTGAAAAAAAAAATCAATTATATACTTAAATATTGTTTCTTTTAATTGCATAAATATTATATTCATAAAATATATTCCTAAAATAGGTTTTGAAGGCATAGATTATGTATGCAACTTTAGATATATCGAAAAATTCTAGGTTGAAGTTGCAGAGGTGATCTGCACCTTTAGCACAACCTACTTTTCCATCTCACCATCCAATTTTTTATTTCATTTGCACTTATCATTGATTTATAAACGCATGATAACTGTACAAAAACAAAAAAAACATAAATACATTAACAGTGCGAAACACATAGAAACACACGATACATACAAAATACCACTAACCCAGATCTCATTTTTCTTTCGTCCGCACGCAGGAAAGAGAAAGAAGAAGGAGTGATTTTGCACATGAAAGAAAGATTTACCTAAATCTAAGTGTTTCTGAATAGCTAATCTCACTTATAGTATGTTTTTTTAGAAAAATTGAAGTTTTTTTATCTGTGTTTTTATCTATGTTTGTATTTGACATAAGATTTTAGAAATATATTAGTCTAATTGTATATTTTATAGAAAAGATTACTCGCTATTGTTATATTATAATTTATTAAATATGATTTATATAGATGTTGTATACATAACATGTAATATTAATTTTTGTATTAGAATGAGGATTGACTACTATGAAGAATGTAAAATATGTAGAATATATGAAAATTTTGAAATATTTAGTGGAAAAATATAATTAAAAAATAATTTTGAACAAATATTTGGAAAAAAAATTTGTTTGGAAATAATTTAAGGAAAATTGAAATTAAAATGAGAAATGACAAGCAAATTTTTTTGTAAATATTATTCTGAATTTTTTTGGTATAAATATTTTTGAAAAATATAAAAAAAATTATCGTGATGAAATTTTGTAATATCTGGAATGTGAAATATTTTTTACAATGTTGTAAAATAATACAGAAATGATTAGAATTTTTAGTAACAAAAATGTTATTAAAAAATAACATGTAACAAATTTTTAGAAAAAAATTATTTGCCAATAATGGGGAAAAATTTTAATATTTGAAATGTTATGAAAATTTAAAATTTTCTTGAAATTTTTAGAATGTTGTTATTGAAAATTGTCATATTTATTAAAAAAAAAACTTATAATTTATATATATTATGGATAGTGAAAAAAATTGTTGATTACATGAAGTTGATGATCTATGTATTTGGAAATATTATTGCCGGTAACTAGGGGCCGGAGTATGACAGGGATTCGATAAAGAAGTTGAAATGAAGAAAAACGTCAGGTACAACAAATTTTTATACAAAATATGTCGCAGCATCGGAATTGATCCAACCGAAGTAGGGGTTGAGATAATTCATAGGCATCCTATGTTCCATGGGAGCAATACATGTTATGCGTTAATGGTAATCAGAGACGACATAGATGTTGAAAATTTTATTGAAACAACTGAATCATATAAAGATCGTAGCATACAATAATTATTTATCATAATTTTTGACAATTCGAGGGGCCCTTAGGTAAGGCAGACATTCGATATAAGCAATCAACTACAATCATCACATCACATTGCAGAAATGTAGTCAGAGCTGTCGACATTTCAGTCCTCAATTCTAACCTCGATGGAAGTGAACAATGAGGATAAAATAAATAGAATAGTTACTCTAGTGTTACAATGACCTGAGACACGGGATCCGTACATGGTTCATATGGGAGCGGAGGCTGCAACTGATACCGATGGTGAAATAGGTGTTGAGCAGGAGAGTAGCGATAGCAAGGAGAGTTCCGATGAGGAAAATGAGGAGAGTGAGAACGAGGGAGGTAAAGTAGTGGAAAAAGAGTCTTCAACCATACATACCTACTCGAGACAACTAATATATCGAGCAGAGCAGGCTGAACCACAAAACATGCCAGTTAGAGATCCTATTTCGTATTACAATTATGAGGGCGATAGTGGTTACATTTATTTCGAGCAGGAGCAAACCGATATTTGCAGTGGTTCAAGCAGTAGTGACGAGTTTGATAGGGGCATGAGATTCGGGACGAAAGCAGATGTCATTTAAGTAGTGAAGTTTTATTATGTGAAAAATCATTGCAACTTCAATGTTATAGAGTCCAGCCTATTGTTATGGTCTGTTTATTATTTGAGAAGGGACGACGGTTGTAAATGGAGGCTTTAGGCCTGAAAGAAGAAGTTGGAGGGCATGTTTGTGGTGAGGAGATTCGAGGGTCTACACACAAGCAATAACCCATTGATTAGTTAGGATCGCCCATAGTTGGATTGCAATTTCCTTGCCAGCCGATTTGTAAATCTTGTTAGGGAGAATCTTAATATGAAGGTGGTTGAGCTAACTTATGTTGTCGAATAGGAATTTGGTTATAAAATTAGCAAGAGACGGGTTTGGGAGGAAAAGAAACAGGCTATTGAGCTCGTGTACGGGAATTAGGAGAAGTCTTACAATGAACTACCAAAACTTCTCAATGCAATAGAAAATACAAATCCCTGAACACGAATAGATTGGGGATGGAGCAGATTGAGTACCCCTGGTGTATCTACTTTAAAGTGGGTATTTTGGGCCTTTGAGCCCTACATTGCAACATGGAGATTCCTTATACCTGTTGTTACCATTGATGCCACTTTTCTATATGGGAAGTACAATCACAAGTTGCTAGTTGCTCGTGGCGTTGATGGCAAAAACCATATATTTTTGTTGGCATTCACTCTAGTTGATCAAGAGACAGCTGAGACACAAGGCTGGTTTTTGTGAAAACTGAAGGAATATGTCATTGGCGACCGTGAAGGTTGTGAAACCATTTGCCTCATATCGAATAAACACACAGGCATTAAATCGGTAGTCCGAGAAGAAGCAAATGGATGGCAGCTTCCGTTTGTGGTGTGATGGTTCTACCTCCGACACATTGCGAGCAACTTCAACTTGGCATATAAAAACACCCAGTACAAAAAGTTGGTCACATATGCCGAGTTGCAAGCACAATCTCGCAAGTTGAATTATGTGATGGAGCAGGTGGGGATGATTTTGCCGGATGCGTTAGATTGGTTTGATGACATGCCGTTAGATATGTGGAAGCTAGCTCATGACGATTGCTATCGATTTAGGTATATGACCTCTAATGTTGTTGAAAGTTATAATTCTGTATTGAATGGGGCTTGAGGGTTACCCGTGATTGCTTTGGTGAATAAAACGTTCTACAACTGTGTTGGATACTTCATCTAGAAGCGAACGAAGACATTGAAGAATATAGCGAATGGTAGAAATTTCACCAAATATGCAACCAAAATGATTGACTAATGGAGTTCACAAGCTAGCAACCATAGGGTCATCGACTACAGCAGGCACAACAGAGTTTTCGAAGTCCTTACTACTAGTCATCGTGTCACCAGCTGGTTAAGGGGAGGGGGCCGAATGCACTTTGTTAACTTTGCCCGCAGCACATGCAACTGCTAGAAGTGGTGGATATATAGAATTCTATGCTCTCATGCATATGTAGTGGCCACTTCGCTTAGGCTTGATATAACGCATTCTATACCCGATTGGTACATATAGACACATCAAGACCAAACATATACGATGCACTTCATGCTTATAGGGGACGAGTTGGATTAAGAGCCAGTATACTTCTTGAGACTCCACCCAAGGGGAGACCTCATGAGAAAGAAGGAAAAGTCAAATTCGTGTGGAATTTGCGAATGAGGGCATAATAGAAGAACGTGCTCACGTCGACGTGATAATGGTAACTAATGAATACCACTACATATTTTATTATGTTCGACATTGCATTTGTGATGTTAACATTAGATTTTTTTCTTTTGCAGCTTAGGTAAATCCTCAACTACTTCATCCGGTTTGTTTAAAGACATGGCGGAAGGGAGATGCTTCATATTCTGTATAATGTCAATCTGTTTAGACATTTGTTAAATATTATGAAATATTCGAAGTTGTAAAATCATATATGTACACATTGCATGTTAAAAATGGCAAGGGGTGACAGTGTTGGTGTACGAAATGCGTACTAATTTATTACAAATTGTAATAATACATAAATTTAATCATTGCAGTAGATCATATACATATGCAAATAATTAAAAACCCTTCTCCTACCTTTAGTGAAATGCCTAGCTAGTCAAGCAAAGGCGTTGGATAGCCTTGCATGCGGAGTTGGAGGAAATTCAAACTCTTGGGTAATTAATGGATAATTACTAATTACTTACTTTTATGACTAATTTTACTAAATCATACAAATATTTTATATTTCCACTAAATATAAATTTTTTCACTAATTAATTTTATAACAATTAATTAACGATATATTAACGACTAATTTTATTTGATTAATAGATAATTAATAACTAATTAATTTTATAACTCATTATACGAAAACATACAAATAATCTTACCTTACAACAAATACAAAATATTTCACTAATTACTTTTACAATAATTAATTAACCACATATTAACAACTAATCACATTTAATTAATGGATAATTACTAACTACTTACTCTTATGATTAATTCTACTAAATCGGATAAATATTTTACATTTCCACCAAATATAAAAATTTTCACTAATTAATTTCATAATAATTAATTAATAATATATTAACGACTAATCTAATCTGATTAATAGATAATTAATAACTAATTAATTTTATAACTCATTTTACAAAACCATACAAATATTTTCACTTTATAAAAAATACAAATTTTTTACTAATTAATTTTACAATAATTAATTAACGACTAATCATCTTTAATTAACGGATAATTACCAACTATTTACTTTTATGATTAATTCTACTAAATGATACAAATATTTTACATTTCCACCAAATACAAAAATTTTCACTAATTAATTTCCTAATAATCAATTAATGATATCTTAAAGATTAATCACTACTAATTAATAGTTAATTAACAATAACTTAATTTACAGCTACGTTTACAAAAATATATTATAATAACATATATACATAATTCATTTACTAATTTTAATTAATCATATATTAATAATTAATTAATAGTTAATTAACAATAACTACTATTTCAATAAAATTTATGCAGTATATATATTTACATGTCTTTTTTTTTTTTGCATTTATCCAAAGTAATATAACAGTAATAAAAATATATTTTTTTAAGAAAACATATCGAGATCTTGATAAAAAAAATTTCACACATGTATTTCAGTAGACTAAAACTTGCGTAAAACACAAATTGTGAAAACAAAAATTTACAAAGTGAAGTTTATAGAGGAAATTCAAAGATCAAAATGTGAACATATGAATTAAACTGAGGATTCGTATTTATATTTGAAAATATCGGTATACATTTTTTCCTGTGTATTATTGTGTAAATTTGCTATATCACTTTTAGGTTTGCAGACATATTTTTATAATAATTTTATAGGTTTATAGAATTTTTATAGATTTGCAGTGTTATAAGATTTATAGGTTTGTAGTAATAGATTTCCACGGTTAAAAAAAAAAAAATTCATACTAAAAACATGGACGTTCAAGCAAAATGCTTATAAGTATGGACTTCATTTGCATCTTTAATATAATTATTTTCTTTTTAGTCCCAACTCTATATATCTCTTATATATATAACTATCATGATTATTTAGGCACCCATCTATTATGCACTCTAATGTTGTAAATTTTGAAGTCACATATGTCAAAAGGCAAAAAAAAAAATAAAAAATCCCCGTTTTATTTTATCGGTCACGCATTGTAGCATTTGCCCTGACATAACGCTTTATTTACGTTCTTATACCCACTGTCTTCTTTCCATTCTTTCTCAAACTGAAAAAAAATTAAAATGAAAATTTAAATTAGGGTTTCAAATGTGTAGAAAACCAAAATGGCGAGTTCTGAAGAATTAGGGTGTTCCACTACCGCAAATCCCGACCACGATGATCACGCGCGACCGCACTCCGATCCTTATTCTCTTCTTGAAACAATTCGACACCTCAATCTGAGAGAAGAGGAAGAAGAAGAAGAAGCAGTAGAAGAGGATCACGATGAGAATGAAAGTGATAATGAGAAAGAAAGAGAAAAAGAGAATGAACGAGATAGCGGAAGAAAAAGTGAAGGAGAAAGAGAGAGAGACAGATATGAGTTGGGTGAAGAAAGACAGAGAGAAAATGGTGGTGAAGAGAGAGAATTTGGTCATTTTGGTTATGAAAACAATGATGATATTAATACTAATTATATTAATAAAAGTAAAGATAGGTTTGGTTATCCGGTGAGACCGGAAGCAGAGGATTGTGCATTTTATATAAAGACAGGGACTTGCAAGTATGGATTGCATTGCAAATACAATCATCCTGTTAGGAGGAAGAATTCGGTAACAATGTGGACGAATTACTGTTTTATATGAAATTTATTTTACTTGTTATGATTAGGATCTTCCACGTCCTTTCGATTCTATATGAATAGTATCCTTAAATGTGTTTTTATGTATCTATATGCTGCATATTATGTTCCAATCAGTTTCCCTGTGTATTCTTGCCAAACACGTGTTGCCCCGTATGAAGAAAGAATAGAAAGTCGTGCTTGCATAGGATATTCTTTTCATGTGCTGGTATATGATTAGTTATTAGTAGGACATGGATGGGATAAGGAAATTTGCACCTGTGTATTTGATGCATATGCATATTGTCTTTAAGAAATTGGGAAAAAGAAAAGAAGGGTGCTTGGAAATGTGTTAAAGTTTAATGATTTTGCTAACTGTTGCCTCATGCTATGTGCTTAGCATGATTAATAGGAAATTTGCAATTTTGGTGCACCCGTTTACAATGTATTGGAAATTCTAACTCGTCCCATGTACTGAATAAAACTCCCTAAACACTCATTAACAAAACCAATTAGATGAATTGGTTGTTTTGTTAAATTTATCCACACCATGGTGGAGCTTAGAGTCCCACATTGTAATTTGACTCATATTTCATTGTCTTTACTTCCAAATACAAGGAAAGCTAGCTATGTCCATAATCTTAAGAATTTGGACGTGCTTGCTGTGGTTTTAAAACTAAAAAAATGGATGTGATATTGACAAAAATTTAGAGAATATTCCAAGTTCAGATTCTCTTCATGATGATAGACCAATTAGATCTTTCCTAACTACTTGCTACCTGTAGTATTGTTAGGTGAAGGGTGTTCAAATGTGAATGAAAATGGCTTTATTTTTACTAATAAGAAAAAGTTTTTGAATCAGGAAGTTATATGTTTTCAAGACTGGTTCCATGTGATGCATTAGAATTGTCTTTGGCAGAGGGCGTTTTAGTATAGGAGAAGATTTGTTCTTTGGTTCCCCTTGCTACTTGTGATATAGTGATATTTCACTTAGCTTCCCCAATTAAATTCTCTTTCTGAGGAAAGGGTTTAACATCATTCTTTTTGGCCCAAAAGAGTTTGATATTGTTGAATGTGAATTTCAGGAAATAGTCGTTGGTATATGGTGTTGGTTTTCCATGCTTGAATCATCTCAGGTATTCTTTTCCTCATATATGTCCTGGTTTTCTTGAACTTTTCCTGTGAAGTTTGCAAGGGAGAAAGTGAGGGATAGGGAAGATTCTATTGATAAAGCAAGCCAGATAGAATGCAAGGTATTGTCAATATGTTTTTTTCTTTTTTTAACTAATTAATTAATTATTCAAGTCTGTTAGCCAAAAAAAGTGTGTTGAAGACTCTTTAGTTGCATCTAGTTTAATTTCTCTAAGAATTGCTATTGATGTTCATAGGAAGTTGTTTTAACTCAACTTTAAACATATAGTGGTTACATTTTATGATTTTTCATATTTTATCCATGAAAATGTCTGCAATATTTTGTCTACACCCTGCATTCTTTATAAAAACAAGTCATTCTCTGACTCTTTTACAATGCCATTATTCTTTACTTCTATTGCTGGTCACCCATGCTCTTAGAGCATATGATCAATTGCATATGACAAAGGGATCCCTTGATAGGTTCTTTGTACTTTGTACTGCTGCATTGCAGTATTACTCAAGAACGGGAGGGTGTAAGTTTGGAAAGGCTTGCAGATACAACCACAATAGAGCAAAAACATCAGTAGTCCCAGCACCGGAGCTCAACTTTTTGGGCCTGCCGATTCGACCGGTAATATTATCTTGTGATGCATTGTATGATTGATAGTATTAAAGCACTTTGTTCATACATTTCTTGGATGCTCTATCAAACTGTGTCTAGATTTTGTCATTCTAATGATTTTCAAAAGTACACTTGCTCCTGTAATTTTCTTTTGGTCATCTTTTGCTTAGTAAGTGAATGCCTTTTTTAATATGGTTTGGTGAACTCCAGGGAGAGAAAGAATGCCCATATTATATGAGAACTGGATCTTGCAAATTCGTGGCTGGCTGCAGGTTTAATCATCCAGATCCCACTGCTGTTGGAGGCAATGACTTGGCTACAGCATATGCTGATGATGGATGGGCTTCATTGCAAAATGCATTTCAACCAACTGCTGCATCTTGGTCTACACCAGGTACATTGAAGGAAGTTGCTTCAGGTCCTCAGTCTGTTCCAATTGTATATCCTCTCAGTCCAGGGGTTCCATCACAAATTACAGAATGGAAGTCATATGAGGTTAGTTCTTTGCTGTTTGCATGAAAATGCTTATTAGCATCATCCCTCTGCATGTTAATTCTCCAGATGTGCGGATGGCTTGTCACTGCTTGTCTTGAGTTTAAACAGCTCAGTCTTCGAAAACCTTAATCCATGGAACAGCCTGCTTAATTAACGTTTTTCCTAGGTTGAATTTTTTTCTCAATAAAAAATTTAAAATAAATTTATAACATAGTTACCAAGTTTGCAAAAATTACAGAGGAACAAAGTTTTTAGAATGTTAACGGTTACAGAAACAAATTGCTATCTGATACTAGTATTCACCATTTTGTTAAGGCTTAAATGTTAATGTATGTTTTAAACACAGAAAATAAATCATCATTAGCTATATCACTACATCCTTTTTTGGATAATTCATATCACTACATCTTTTTTTTTTTTTTTTTGGGTAATTACATCACTACATCTTGAGCGAAAGCAATAACATAAGGGACCAGATTAAAGGAACAATCAGATGCAATTGAAAGGTTTGTTATCTCCTAAAATTATAAAATATTAGTGCATTCTGCTTTCTCTTGGCAATTAATCACTAGAAACCAATCAACATAGTGAAACTGACCTTTAAATATCAATCAATTCCACTAGATAAATTCTACCAATGAAACATGACAGCCACACATTAAAGAATATGTACTTTGTGGAGTATAGACATTAAAAAAATGAAAACCTAATCTTAAATGGGCTGATGGGACAGACCCATACTTGTTTATAAAATCCACCGATTAAATGGGTTTCTTGTCAAACAGTAACTTGTACATGTTTAGAAGTGGGTTTGACCTATTTATTATTTATAATTATCATGTTGTGTCCTGTCTAGCATGGTGGGTTATGTATACCAAATTTCCGGCCCTAGAAAACAATACATGTAAAGGTTAAAAGGTGTAGCTCCATTTTATGGTGGGACATCAGAAATGGCCTTGTATGGGTCTTTAGATGATAGCAAATTGAATCTCTTCATAATCAGAAAACACACTTTTAGTTTCATGTTGAAAGACATTTCTTGTGATAATTGATGACATTATTCAGATGGCAAGAAGATATTGAAAAAGCCTCTTACTGGTGCTTTTGGATGGGTTGGAAGAGTTGTTAGAATCTGTTAATGAGGCAACAGCTGCAGAATCATAGTCTTACAGTTAGGAATGAAATGTGATTTAGGTTAAAAAGGACTTATGGAAGGTAAAATACATGGATGAGCTCTGAGTTTCACAAGGTGCAGTTGTGGCCCATTAATTGTTTTCTTGTGTAAATATGGCTTCCTAACTCTGTGAATGATTCGGTTGAATCCTCACCCTGTGGGAAAAAATGTAGGTAGGATGGATTATATGTAAAATTAAGTACATCTTCTATTGATCTTTTGACATGTAGGAAAACAAGATCCAAAGGCAGTCCTATTTTTCTATGTGCAGGCTCCAAAATCCTATTTATTAATGGATCAATGGAAGATACACTTGGTTATAGGTGTAACCAGTTGTTCCTAGCTTTTTCTCCACCTATAGAGAAATGCACCAATTTGTAATAGAAGTAGGAGGGCGTACACAAATTGCTAGGTGTCCTTAATGGAATGAACTTATTCTTTTTTCTTTTTCTTTCCAATTTTCCCCCCTTCTTTTCCTCGACTGAAAAAGATCAATTGATAGAAAAATTTATAGAAGCAGTTCATATTTTCAAAATTAAATCCATGAATTGCGTGTTGGTGTGTGAAGATGGAGCAAGTCCAGTCATGGTATTACCTGTTGCATGTGGCTTACCTCTACTGTGGTTTTTGGATCTTAGCAATTTGAGGCCTGCCCAGACAATGATGGCACGAGGTGAAAACTTGCTGTTGTGATGGTTCTTATTTGTTGGCCGTTGCCGCAACCAGTGATGATTCAAATGTGTGAAAAAAAGGCTCTAGGCTTACGCATAGTTAGCAATAGATCTCAAGTTGCTTAGAGGTGGCTGCTACAGGTCATCTCTTCATGTTAGCATCCATGTTGAGGTTGCTGCTTCAGTATAGGTTGCTGGGGCGACATTGCTGTGCTGTTTTGTTGATGGCAACCATAATAGACTGCAAAAAAAGTCATGCATAGCTCATTGTCCTGGTAATAAAGTGGATCCACAAGGACTGATTGTAAGAAAGATGCTCATAAACAGTAATGGTGTTGCAGAATGCAGAGATGCTTGTACGTTGATGGGATTGTAGAGTTGTGACAATGTGGGTAGATAGAAAGATGAAAAGGAAGTGAAATGGAGGAGGAGGGAAGTGAAAGATTTCTTTCACTGATTAATGATGAAAAACTTTAATTTATTGGTCACTTGGTAGGGTTGCTGTTACAGGATCGGTTTCTCAAATTCATTTTTGGACTTTTTATAGAGAGAACCTAACAATTTCTTTTATGGGCTCGTTAAAGAGAGATCTCAACAATATCTTTAAACTCTAAAATCTGAATTTTTCTTGGGAAAATAAGGTTTGTCCTGCTTCATTGATTTTTTTTTTTGCAATTTAAAGTACAATAGGTGGATCTGACATTACATCTAAAAAATAAAAAAGTACAATAGGTAGCAGTTACAAACACAGCCCACTTTTCTATTTCCATGACAGCCACTTCCTAAAAACACTTCTAGTATATCTAGCAAAATAACAACATCTGACCCGTAACTCCTACACACAAGCCATTTACACATGAAATAAATAACTTCCTTCACAAAGCCACAACACGCGCACCACAGCACACATCCATGTACTGCCAGATCAGCACAAGACACAACACAAACAAATGACACCTACAACAAGACATACTAACAATCTTAAACACACATATTCTTCTGAAATTACTCCTTCACTTGTTTACTGTAATTGTGATAAGTAATTGTATTCTCTTTTCACATATTTCACTGATAATACAAGAACAATGTATATAGAGATATAAAATCCTTTATCAACTTCTACCTAACACTATATTAATTAAAATCTAGAAACTATAACATATTATAAACTCCCCCTCAAGTTGGAATGATCATGCTCAACTTGTTACATACATCATCAATTCTAACACTATCCAAAGCTTTGGTGAAGATATTTGCTAACTATTCTCCAGTTTTGACATGTCCTGTATAAATCAAATTTTGTTGTATTTTCTCCCGAATGAAATGACAATCAATTTCAATATGTTTGGTTCGCTCATGAAACACATGTTTAGATGCAATGTGAAGGGCTGCCTGATTATCACACCATAACTGGGTAGGTGTATGCACTTTAAATCTAACTTCAATCAAGAGCTGATGAATCTACATTGTTTCACATGTTGATTGCGCCATAGCTCTATATTCTACCTTTTCACTTGAGCGGGATACTGTGTGTTGTTTCTTGCTTTTCCAAGTGACTAGATTTCCTCCAATAAACACACAATACCCAGTGGTAGATTTTCTATCTATTTTGGATCCTACCTAATCAATACCTGAAAAACACTCAATACGATTATGTTTGTGATTTTTAAATGCTAAACCACGTTCAGGAGTACCCTTTAGATAACGCAAAATCTGATCTAAAGTTGTCCAATGATCCACTGTAGGAGAAGACATGAACTGACTTACAACATTGATCGGGTATGCAATATCAAGACGAGTTACTGTAAGATAATTCAACTTCCCAACTAGACGTTTGTATCTCTCTGGATCCTTAAATGATTCCCCTCTTTTGTAAGCTGCATATTAGGAGTCATAGGTGTATTGCATTGCTTAGCTTCCAATTTACTTGTCTCAGTGCCTTTCTTACTTCTTGTCAACTCAATTCCTAAGAAATACTTCAATAGCCCCAAATCCTTAGTATGAAATTGAGTGTGAAGGAATGATTTGAGAGAGGTAATACTAATGTTATCATTTCCTGTAATGATAATATAATCGACATATACAATGAGGATAATTATACTGGTGTCGAAATACTTAGAGAATACTGAGCGATCCGATCTGCTCATTCTTAGACCAAAACGTTTAACTGCTTGACTGAATTTCCCAAACCAAGCGTGAGGATTTTGTTTTAGTCCATATAATGACTTCCGCAGATGACAAACTTTCCCTGACTCCCCCTGAGCAACAAACCCTAGTGGTTGCTCCATATAAACCTCCTCTTGCAAATCACTATGTAAAAAGGTATTTTTTATATTCAATTGATATAAAGGCCAAGAATTAGAAGCTGCAATAGAAATAAATAGGCGAATAGCAGTTAGTTTATCCACAGGAGAAAATGTGTCTAAATAATCTACACCATAGGTTTGAGCATATCCCTTTCCTACAAGATGGGCTTTTAGCCGAGCTACTATTCCATCAAGATTAACCTTGATTGCATATACCCATTTACAACCAATTGCCTTCTTTCCTGTAGGTAAGTCCACTAGATCCCAAGTGTGATTTGTATCCAAGGCATTCATCTCATCAATCATAGCATCTCGCCAACCCAGATGTGAGAGTGCAACATGAAGAGACTTTGGAATGGTCATAGTGTCGAGGGATGCAATAAATGAGGAAGATGGTGATGACATGTGATCATAAGATACACAAGAAGAAATTGGATAGGTACATTGACGTTTATCTTTACGGAGTGATATAGGAAGATCAAGATCACTTGTAGTCGAATCCATTGAGGAAGAAGAGACTGATGCGGGACATGAAGCAGGAGGAACTTGTCATCGAGAGTATACATACTGAATTGGAGGTTATGATGGTGGGGGCGGTGGTAAGGTACCTAGAGACTTATAAGTAATATGATAAAGTAACAAATCGTCATCTTTTTCTTGTTTTGGAGTTTCAATGGATGAAAAATATGGTGTGTTTTCTACAAAAGTGACATCAATTGAGACAAGATATTTGTCAAGATGAGGACAAAAACACCGATATCCTTTTTTGAACCCGAGAATATCCCAAAAAAATACATTTGAGAGATTTAGGATCAAGTTTAGTAACCTGAGGATGGACATCACGAACAAAACAAGTATTACCAAATATCTTAGGTTAAATAGGAAACGATGACTTTGTAGGAAACAATACTATATAAGGAGTCTTACCTTGTAGAATAGATGAAGGGAGACGATTAATAAAAAAACAAGTAGTGGAGACTGCATTAACCCAAAATTATTTAGGAATATGCATTTGAAATAGAAGTACTTGTGCAATCTCAAGAAGATGTTTGTTTTTTCTTTTAGCCACTCCATTTTGAAAAGCTGTATCCACACAAGAAGATTGATGAAGGATACTATATTGGAGCATATATAATTGAAATAAGTGAGAGAAATATTTTTTGGCATTATCACTTTTTAATGTATGTACCGAGACGGTGAATTGTGTTTTTTATTTCAGCACAAAAGGCAGAAAAATATGAAAACACCTTTAAACGATTTTTCATAAGATAAAGCCAAGTCATATGTGAATAATCATCAACGAAGGTAACAAAATACTGAAAAACAACCTTAGATACAACTGGGCATGGACACCATACATCAGAATGAATTAACTCAAAAGTTAGACTAGCCCTTTTATTGACTCGAGGTAAATTAGACAGGCGATGGTGTTTAGCAAAATGACAAGATTCACAATCTAAGGTAAAAACATTATTAAATTGTGGATAAATGGTCTTTAATACAGATAGAGAAGGGTGATTAAGCCGACAGTGAGCTTGAAAAGGTGTTAAGACACTTGAACATGCAACAGACCTCGGCACTTATGTATCTAATATATAGAGATCGCTCGATTCATGTCCTTTACCAATAACCTTCTTTGTCATAAGATCTTGAAATAGACCATGACTATAATACAATGAGATACAACAATTCATTGTAAGAGTAAGTTGACTTATTTTTTTTGGGTAATTAGTAAGTTGACTTATTGATAGTAAGTTAAAGGAAAACTGTGGTAAACTCAATACAGAAGATAAATCAAAGGAGTTGGATTGATAGTGCCAGATCCATTGACAATTGGCTTATAGCCATATGCTAGAGTGACATTTGTAGAAGAGGTGTATGGTTGGTAAGTGGAGAAGAGATCAAGGTTACTTGTCATGTGATTTGTGGCACAAAAATCAATGACCCACTTGGATGATGAGAAAAGAAGACACTAAGTTGATTTACCTGATTCAACAATTGTAGACGTATGATGAGATGAAGTCTTCAATGCCCCTTAATACTGAGAGAATTTGACATATTCATTAGCAGAAATTGTTATTGTCTTTTCAAAAGTCGAACTTGATGTGGAGTTAGTGGAGGCAATGAGTATTGACTGCTTCTTCTGGCCACGATTTTGCAATTTCTTACAAGTACGCTTTGTATGCCCTAGCTCATGACAATAATAGCAAACAACTCTCCTTGATTCCTGACCTCGAATATGATTTCCCCCTCTCCTGGTGGTGACTTGTACTTTGACCGACCAGAGCACTAACATTGTGAGATGGGGTGACAGCTATATGATTTTCTGTGCGAATGATTTGTTTAAAAGTTTCCTGAAGAGAGAAAACTTCGGGACTCGAGAGAATTTGAGACTTGATAGACTCATACTCTGGATGAAGATCAGCTAAAAAACTCATAACTACCATCTGCTCTCTTTGAGTCTGTTGAACTCTTACATCAGGGCTAAAAGGCAGTAACACATTTAATTCTTCATATATCTTCTTAAAATTCATCAGATATGTGGTAAGAGACTGATCATATTGCTCAGCACGATAGAAACTTTTACACATGTCATAGACACGAGAAATATTCTATTTCCCAGAATACATGAACTCCAAATATTCCACAAGCTCCTTAACATACTCATAGTGATCAACTAAATTAATGATCTCATTGTCAATGGAGTTTCTAAGCTGCAAAAATATACAAGCATCATCTCGTAACCATGCCTATCTAGTATCATCTAATGGTGGATCATTAGTGAGATGATCATCTTTCTCAATGCTTTGTAGATATATTTGCACAATTTTGCTCCAAGCGATAAAGTTGTCTCCATTAAGTTTATATTATGTTATTTTAGTTATCATTGAAATCATATCTATGATATATAATTTATTCTTAGCCATCTAGCAATCCAATACTATATATATTTCCTTCCTCTAATCCACACAACAAATGCCAATAGCACCAAACAACACTAGAAGATTAAACCAAACTAAAAATGCTAATTCCAACTAGGAAAAACACCTCAATCAGCTTACCCAACAAACCAAGTTTTCAAAACCATCAAACTGAAAGAAAAAATTAATCTCCTAGCAACAATAAAACCCAAACCAGAAACCCTAACCTTAGCAAGGAGCACGTGTCCTAAGATGATTTTTGAAATGGCGAGATTGGAATGAAGAATACCGTACCATGAAGACCCAGCAAGAACACGTGGATGAATGGGGGTCACATGTGCCTCCACACGCAGAAAACACCGAGAAGCGGCAGACGGTTTATGTGGCGCGTGAGCCTCATGCGCTGATCTATTGGTCACTAGAGATGGTTGGAGAAGTTTGTCGGCCGGCAATCTCTCCTTTTGGGGGGTAGTGAGAAAAAAAGAAACACAAACACTCCGGGGTGTGTGTGGGATACAAACGTTGCTCACTAGGCAGCTAGGGTTTAATAATTTTTTTTTCAAAAAAATTCCTATAGTTAGACAGCTCTGATACCATATAATTGTGATAAGTCATTGTATTATCTTTTCACATATTTCATTGATAATACAAGAACAATATATATAGCGATACAAAATCTTCTATTAACTTCTACTTAACACTATTAATTACAATCTAGAAACTATAACATATTATAACATTTACAATCAGTGATTGGTTTCCTAACAGTTACATGTCTCCCTTCTCCTGGGCATTTACTAGCAATATTTGATGATTTAATTGAATCCTTGTCAAAGCTGTGGAGCCAGACTGAACTGTCAATAAAAATTTTTTGGTAGTCTTCATTTTAACGATCAAAGAATCAGGATGCATTTGGACTTTATTACTCTGGTTATTGGTACAAAGCTTTTAAAATGATATGGAAATGCTTGATCAATAAAGAGAAACTTGGAACATGGGAGGTGGACTTTGTTTCTCACATGGTATCAGTAGCATGAAAATTGCAATAGACAAATGTCCAGTGTCATATTCATTTTTGTTATGATGGCATGCCAAGAGAAATAAAGATTCATAGAAATAGCTATTGCAGTAGCTTAGTCGAGAGCTCTTTGCATATGTAATGGGATTTTCTTTAAGGTGGCCATTCCATCTGCAGAGGATCCTGCTTGATTTTTTGGAGCTTCCTATCATCGTTTCTTTGCATTTGAATGAAGTGATGAGAAGATGCGAAAAAGGATCGTCTTGGAATTTTAAATCTTCTTCATTTCTATGTGTGCGTTCAGGGTGTGTTTGTTCCCCAGAAAATGTTTTTTAAATTTTGTCAATGTTATTAATTGTAAAATATTTGTCATGATTGTAGCGTGGTTGTGCTAACTGGTAGTGCTTGGGTAGGGGATGGTGGGAGCTGACAGCAGCAGACATCGGTTTATAATGCTGTGTCTTATTGTATGTAACTACAAACATGTAGAAGAAATATTCAAGAAACTTTTTTCATATGAAGACAGTGCATGTATAAGCAGTATGAAGTTCTTAGTCCCACTGACAAAAGAGTTCTTTCATATTTCTTCTATGTAGTTGCATTATTTCTGGGAGTGCTGTAATTGGCTTGATATTGTCATTCGTCCCTCCATCTATGGCTCCAGTGGGAAACATATTTAAAATTGCGTAGATGTGTGATGTATATTGGAAAAATATATCAGAACTTGTTTGTAATGCCTTTCCAGGTCCATCTTGCTTGCAGAAAATTTTTTCATAGACCTATGGAGCTGCTCCTTTATCAATTACTCGACTATTTCTTTTCTTCTACTGTGCAAGTTTTTCACTTGGGCATAGAATATCATGAATATGTTGTTTCGATGAGGTTATTTAGCTGGAGCTCACTGTGATTGTAGGTTTTCTCATATTCATGTATTCCGTTGTTTTTTTTTCCTTTTTTTCTGTAACCATGCGTCCCTGATTAAATCTTGATGTACCTTGTCAAGGTACCTCTATACCCATCGGAAAGGGGTATGCAACCCCCTCCTTTTGGCTTGAAAGGCTCAGCAACTGAATCGACTGTGTATAAAAATAATGAGCCACACATATTAACCAATGAGTACCCAGATCGTCCTGGCCAACCTGAATGCAGCTACTACTTAAAAACTGGGGATTGTAAATTCAAGTCCTACTGCAAATATCATCATCCAAAGAACCGAATCCAAATTTCAACTCCTGTTGTACTTAGTGACAAGGGCCTTCCATTGAGACCTGTAAGTATTTGTAATCTGTTTCTGGAACTCTTATCGAAATTCTCTCTTTATACTGGGCAGCCTGATCTTCATGTTGTCATAACTTAATATACTTATTTTTGCGTTGCTTTACATGCAAATGTTCCTTTATCTCTCTGATGGTACTATGTACTATTGTATTGCCAGGATCAGTCCACGTGCTCATATTACAGTCAGTACGGAATCTGCAAGTTTGGACCTGCTTGTAAATTTAACCATCCTATTCATTGGACCTCTTTGAACATGTCCGGACTCGACGATCCTCGTTTCGGCAACTCTACTGGAAAAGATGGACATTGATCAGTTGCCACCAGTACTAGGGATGCTCCTATTGAGCAGTCTGTATGAAAGATAATTTAATCAAAAAGTGCAGCACCTTGCTTTAAATTGCCTGGAATCTAGAACTCCAGTTATGCCTGAGAACTTTGTTAATTACTTAAGCTGCCCTGGAGTTGTCGTGTAGTGCTGTATGCCTTCCATGTTCTTTTGCTGTTGTTCTACAAAACTGGAACTGTACATTTGTAAGTTCAATAAATTCTGAGCAGTTTCTGACGGAAGCGAGTGGAGCAAACGATATCTTCTCGAATTCTAATTTATTGTATTATTCAATTAAGATAACACTGAGTTCCAACATCACAACGGGTGCAGCCAATATCATCCGAGGCTCATGTTTTAGGGATCAATGTTCATTGCATTGGTTAAATGTGTATTTGAAGAGGGTATAAAAGGGAGATTAGAAAAAATTCCTTTGCAGAACTTTTGAAGTTTTTGCAGTTTAATTACTTTTTTCAGCAGATATCGACTTGCAAAGAATTAGAAAGTGCATAAAGATAATTGTTTTGTTTCTAATTTTACATTATAATCCAATTCTCACTGATTAATGGCTGAAAGCAAAAGTGGGGAAAAAGAAAAAGAAAAAAAACCTTTCTTTCCAAGTCAAAAACAAAACATGAAAGCGTAACTCAAAGCCCTTTCAAAAGAAGTGGAATAAAAATCTGCCATAACACGCTTGTCGAATGTGTAGAATTCTTCTGCGAATGTTGTACGACAAATCAAAGGAAAAGCAAAATCTTTTTGAACCGTAAATTAAAGAAGTATTTTTCTATATTTTAATTCAATAATATATAACTTTGTATATACATAACCTAGACTATAAATAAAAAAAAAAAGAAAAAAATAATACATATTATTTCTAATATCTACATCCTTATTTCAAAACACTCCTTTTCAAGTTAGAGCATAAATGTTAATTATGTTCAGCTTGCTACAAAGATAATTAACCTAAGGTTTATATAGAGCCTTTGTAAAGAGATCTCTTAGTTGCTCCTTAGTTTTCACATATCCTATAGATATCAAATTCTATTATATCTTCTATTGAATAAAATAACAATCAATCTCAATATATTTAGTTTGCTCATAGAACACAGGATTAGATGCAATATAAAATGTAACTTAGTTATCACACTACAACTTTACCGGCATTGAAACCTTAAGCCAAACCTCAGTCAGTAACCGATATATCTATAATACTTTACAAGCAGATTGAGCAATAACTTTATATTCTAATTCTATACTTAATCTAGACACAACATCTTGTTTCTTACTCTTCAATGAAATCAGATTTCCACTAAAAAAAAACATAATAGATAATAATGGATATCCTATCAATTTTAGATCATGCCTAATTAGCATTTGAAAAATAATCTATAGTAGAGTGACCATGATTCTTATATACTATATACCTCATTTGGGAGCATTTTTAAACAATACAAAAATGTTCTAATGCAACTTGGTGACAAATTATTGGAGAAGATATAAATTGACTCACAACACTAACAAAATATATAATATCAAGATGAGTTACTATAAGATAATTCAACTTTCCCACTAATCTTCTATACCTCTTAGGATCATCAAATAAATTTTTGTCTTTGGTGAGTTGTAAATTAGGTGACAATGGAGTCCGACATGGTTTTGTACCTAACTTTCCTGTCTATATTAAAAAGTCAAGCACATATTTCCATTGAGATAGTAAAATACCTTTCTTGCTCCTCATCACTTCAATTCCCAAAAAGTACTTCAAAGACCCCAAATTCTTAATGTGGAGCTGGCTTTGAAGAAAGGTTTTTAAAGTAGATATTCCTACATCATCATTGCCAGTAATAATGATATTATCCACATACACAATAAGAAGGATAATGCTAGATGAAAAGATTCTATAAAACACTGAATAATCGGATTTACTCTTGGTCATTCCAAACCTTTTAGTTGCCCTACTAAATTTGCTAAACCAAGCTTGAGGACTCTGCTTCAAACCATATAGCAATTTCCAAAGATGACAAACTTTCCCATTCTCTCCCTGAGCAACAAAATTAGGTGGTTGCTTCATATAGACTTCTTCCTATAAATCACCATGTGAGAAGGCATTCTTTATATTTAGCTGATACAATGGCCTATCATTAGTAGCTGTCATAGACATAAACAAACAAACAGATGTTAATTTAGTCACAAGAGAGAGAGAGAGTATTGGAGAATTCTACACCATAGGTCTGGGCATAACTCTTAGCAACGAGATAGGCTTTAAGTCGAGCAATAGATCCAATAGGATTGACTTTAACTATAAACACCCATTTACATTTGATAACCTTTTTTTTTTCTGCAAGTAAACTAACCCAATTTTAAGTACCATTAGCATCTAAAACATTCATCTCCTTTATCATTGTCATAAGCCAGTTAGGATGAGATAAGACCTCATGAATAATTTTAGGAATTGATATAGTATCAACAGAGGCAACAAAGGAACATAAAGAAAATGATAAGTGATCATATGACACAAATGATGAAATAGGGTAAGTGCATTATCGTTTACCTTTGTGAAGAGTAATTAGGAGATCAAGATCACTATCTATTCGATCAGATGTCGAAGAAAAGACTAGAGCTGGGCATGTGATAGGAGGATTTTGATGTTTGGTATACATATGACGAATTGATGGATGAGACAATGCTGTAGCAAATTCAACATTCAGTGATTGATAGGTAATGTGGTTTTCCAATAAATCATCATTCTCCCCCTTACTATCAGCAGGCTTAGATGAAGCAAGAAAGAAAGAATAATGTTCCATAAAGGTGACATCAGTAGATACAAGAACTTTATTAAGATTAGGACAACAACACAAATAACTTTTTTTGTAAACAAAAATAACCTAAGAAAACACATTTCATAGATTTAAGATCAAGTTTAGTGAGATAAACGTAGACATCTTGAACAAAACATGCATTGCCAAATATATAGGGCTTAATGGGAAACAAGGATTTTGTGGGGGAAAAAAATTTCTATAAAGAACCTCACTTAAAGAACCGGTGATGGCATACGGTTAATTAGAAAGCATACTATGGACATAGCTTTAGCCCAAAAATGTTTAGAAACATGTATTTGAAATAATAGTGCTCTAACTGTTTCAAGAATATGCTTTTTTTTTTTTAGCCACATCATTTTGGGATAGTGCATCAACATATGAAGATTGATAAACAATGCCATATTTAGTCATATAAGTATTAAATACATCAAATAAATACTTTTTGACATTGTCACTTTTTAAAATTCACATAGAAGTATTAAATTGAGTTTGGATTTCAACACGAAAGGTAGTGAAATGGGAAAATAACTCAAAACAATTTTTCATTAAATAAAGCCCAGTCATTTGGGAAAAATTATCAACAAAAGTAACAAAATAAAGAACTCTAGTTTTGGATGTAACTAGACAAGGACCCCAAACATCTGAATGCACTAACTGAAAAGGAGTACTAGCTCTTTTATTGACATGGGGAACATAAAACCAATGATGGTGTCTAGCAAACTGATAGGACTTACAATCTAAAGATGACACACTCTGAAATTGAAAACATAATTTCTTTAAGGCAAAGAGAGAAAGATGATGCAATTGCCAATGAGCTTTAAAAAGTGTTAAGACACTTGAGCAAGTAATGGGCTGGGAGAAATTTGCTTGAGTATTTAGAACATAGAGACCTCTCAACACATGTCCTTTATCAATAATTTTCTTCATTGAAAGATCCTGAAATAAACAATAATCAGAAGAAAAAAAAAAGAAGAAGAGATACAACAATTTAGAGCATATGTAATTTTGCTTACACAAATTAAATTAAAGGAGAACTCCGGCATACTTAAAACGGATGATAGAGAAAGTCATAGAATAGGTTGAACACTGCCAGACTCTAAAACTAATGATGCAGAACCATTAGCTAAAGTGACTGGGGAAGAAGAGGTGTGTGGTTTAAAAATGTTGAAAAGATTAGGATTACTTGTCATATGATTAGTAGCACCTAAGTCAATGATCCATTATGAGGTGGAGGAAACTAAGCACATATTTGGATTACTTGGCTTAGCAAGTATAATGATGGGATGAGTTGAAGTTTTCAATGTTTTCTTGTACTGAAGGAATTTAGTAAATTCATGTGCAAATACATTAACTATCTATTCTAAAGATGAACCATGTGAAGTAAAAGTAGCTGCAATATGAGTTGAGTGAGACTTCTAAGTTTTGTCGAGTAGTTTTCAACAGGTGCACTTAGTGTGGCCACACTCATGATAGTAATAGCATTCAACTTCCCCCAAATTTTGACTTTGACTACTTCCTTTGTTATAATTCTAAAGAAAGGATTTTGACATTCTCGATCTGTTGTTGCGACTAACAAGAGCACTTGAGTTGAAGTAGAAGAGATGACAAAAAGTATTTGCCTTTGTTTGAAGAACTCTAGTGAAAACCTCATGTAGGGAAGAAATATTAGTACTAGATAGAATATGAGACTCAGCAATCTCAAATTGAAGACTAAGTCCTACTAAAAAACTCATAATTGCCATTTTCTCAGGTTGTGATTGTTGTACTTTGATATCAGTACTAAATGGAAACAAAACATTCAATTCCTCATATATCTTCTTGAATTTCATAAAATATGCTTGAAGAGATTGATCATTTTGCTCAAGATGATAAAATTCCTTATACACTTTATACATACGAAAGAGATTTCCCTTTCCAGAATATAGAAATTCTAAATATTCCATTAATTTTTTGACATACTCATAATGATTAATCAAACTAATCACCTTAATATCAATGCAATTTCTAATTTACATAAAAAATTTAACATCATCTTTCAACCATTCTTTACGAGTATCATTATTTGGAGGATCATTTGTAAGATGATCATCTTTAGAAATACTCCATAAGTATATTCCAATAGTCTTACACTAATATAGAAAATTCAAATCATTTAATTTATGCTCTATGATTCTAGACATCACTAGAACAACATCAGCCATTACTACAGTCTTTTGCTCATTACCCATGTATGCCCAAATCAAATTAAAGTAGTTGCAAAAGAAGAAACACCACCATAAAACTAGAATCGTATACAAAACCCTCAAAATGATCCAACAAAGGCGGAATTGTGCAAAACATGCAAACCGAGAAAAATCCACAAAAAAAAGAAAACTAAACATGTGGTGATCACAATGGAAAGCATGTGGTGTTTGGACAGGTCATGGGGGGAATGGATGTTGTGAAGGTGGTTGAGAAGGTCGGATCTAGCTTCGGCAAGATCATAACCCTAGAGGCTGAGTCAAGCGACACGATTGAAGATGTGGAAGCGAAGATCTAAGACAAGGAAGGAATTCCTCCAGACTAGCAATGCCTTATCTTCGCTAGAAAACAACTCGAAGATGGTCGGACCTTAGCTAACTACAATTAGATCAACAATCTTCATTGGAAAACAACTCGTCACCTTATCCTCCAACTTTAGCGCAACACCTCATCCAGCACCTTCTAGCCGACTTCAACATCCAAAAGGAATCAACTCTTCACCTTGTCCTCTACCTCTATGGTGGCGTAAACAACGCACAACACCTCAACCTAGGGGCATTGAAAACTATTTACCCTATAAACCACATGTCATATCTTCTAGGACCTAGGTAACTCACTAGGCAATCGATGAACACCGAAAAGGGAAAAGAAAAAAAAAAAGATAGAAAAACAAATCTTTAGAATTTTGCTCTAGTACCATGTAAATTGGAGAAGTACTTTTTTTTTTATATTTCGATTCAATAATATACAAGTTTATATATACATAACCTAGATTATAAATGAGGAAAGGGGATAGTTTTAAAAAAGGAAAGAAATAATACAAATTATTTCTGATATCTACATCTCTATTCCATAACATGTACCATTATGTCAGTCCTAATAGACATGTCACATGGAAGTTCGCCCTTATCACTATATTTAGGATAATGGAACGAAACAACGAGGTAAAAGATAAATAGAAAGATTTAGAATTGGGGGGGGGGGGGGGGGGGGGGGGTGGGGGGGGGGGGACAATAAGCTTCTATTAAAAAGGAAAAAGAAGGAAGAATGATCGAAAAAGGATAAATTAACTAGATTTGTTTTTAATCTTATTGAAATATTAAAATGTCTTTAAAAATCGAGGAAAGACATTTACACTATCTTAGGCAAACATAAAATCAATGAAAATTTATGAAAATGAAAAAAAAAATCAATAGAAATCTTGTGTTTGAATATTTAAAATGAAGATGGAAAAAGGTGGAAATCAAGAATAAGTGAAAATATATCCACTTTTAATACCTTTTAGTTTCTCTCTAATTTGGAGAGAAAGGGGTGGAAATAACATAAAATTATCAAAATGCTCCTAAAAGCAAGTTAAAAGAATAGAGGGGTTATTATAATTTATTAAATATTTTGATTCTCTCTCTCTCTCTCTTTTTCCTTTCTTTCACTTTTTTGGTTATCTCAACCAAATGGTATTAATAAGAAACATTTTATCCCATTTCCTCTCATTTTCATCCTATGAATCCAAACGAGAAATGGAAAATGGAAAATTTTTTTTCATTTCCTTTCTTTTCTTTTCCCTTTGTCCACTTCTACCCATTTCTACTTTTTCTTAAAATTGCCAAACACAATGTGTGGTAATTTTAATAAAGTGGAAATAAATAGATCCAGATGGAAAGAAATTGAAAGGAAAGGAAATGGAAAGAAATATAATGTCCATTTCTTATTTGAATTTATAGAATGGAAATGAAAAGAAGTGTGAATTGATATTCAAAATATCCGTGACTTTACTCATTTATCTTTAGAATTGCTTCATTTTTAGTCTTTCTTACCTTTTTCTATTGAAAAGCAGAGAGAAACTTATTAAATTAAGAGTGGAAATGTTTCAATTGATTTCTCTCAATTTCTATCATTGTATATTCTCATTTTTATTTTTTAATAACTAAATATAACATTTCTATTTATTTCCTTCTATTTTTGCAGTTTTCCACTGTTTTTAAGTCAATTTGTAGAATTTTCTACTACATTCTTTTCACGATTTTTGTGCACTAAAAGAAAACTTCTTTTATAACTTCATTGCTTTCATTTTCACTTTTCTAAATGAAGGAAAGATGAATTTATTTTTTCTAATTTCTTCTCTTTCATTTTCCTTTCTTAAGTCCAAACATGGTAGAAGAAGCTTGTTTGACTCTGATCACAAATTTAATGAGATTTTTTGCATCTATACTTTATTTAGTATAAGGGAAGGAACTAAAAGGAAAAGAATATGGAGGGAAAAATATGGTGGAAGAAATTACGAGAATATTTAATCTCTTTTAATATGTTTGGAAAATAAATAAGAAAAAATAACATAAATCTTAATTATTATAGAGGATAAAATAAGATATAATGTTAATTCACCAATATGTTATTTAAAATAAAAAAAATTGATAAGTAAAGGAGGAATAGATTAGGAAATTTGGTTTTTTTTTTTTTTCCATTTTTCCCTTCTCTTACCAAAACGAATTTATGACTTTTTCCTCCCATTTCCTTTTTTTGCCATTATTTCCCACCACCTTCCTTCATCTAAACATAGTTGCATACAATGATCAAATGTCAATGATGTATGTTTATTGCCTTTTTCTTAATGTGGGGTATTAGCTCATTGATTTTGTTAAACATGGGATACAATCTTTCTTGTTACATGCTAAATAGCAATTATTGTATTTTATTAGAGCATATCTGCATCTCAACATTCAATTATTAAAGTAGGAAAATCATGTGAAACCGACAATCAATCAATTTACAATAACTTGATTCACATAGCCTTGGAAGAATAGATTCATCTTTGAGGAATGTACATGAATTTTGAGATCCTTCTCCTACATCTTCTTTTAACTTTATCCTTATTTCGTGACCGTGGTTCAGGACCATTGTATGTTTTTTGTTCAAGACTTTGGTTTAATGAAAGTTCTCCATGACCAAAAAAAAAAAACTTAGCTTGAGATTCATCGAGAAGCTCTACTCAAAGTGGCATTAAATAAGCATGAGCTTGACTTGAATAAGACTCGATTTATTTTAAAAAATATATAATTCTTATAATTAAAATAATGTCAATGTTCATACTTAATTTGAACTTCATTAAAGGTCTATTTGAATTATCACTTTTTTTTAATCTGTATTTTTTTTACCTTATTCTTATTTGAAATTTAGTGTTTGAAAAACTATCTTATCTGAATCTTATTTTCATAATTATTATAAAAGCTTTTTTTTTTTGCCCAATCAAATGAGATTATATTAGCAAATTCATAAACAAAGTACAAATGTTAGTACAATCTATCTCCAAGCTATAAGAAGAGTCTTTTGATATAACAAATTCTAAATTTAAAGAAAATGTAAATAACCAATCTCTTGGGCAAGATTATGTTCTAGTAATTGTTGCCACCCATTTTGTTGCTTCATAGGCTTCTCTCCAAATTAAGTTGAATTTCATTGACTTAAAATGAGGCATTAATGTTTCCATATCTTGCATCAATGTGTATAGTTGCCATGGAGGGTCTAATTTAGACATTAGAGACTTGAAAATGATTTCGCTATCCATTTCAAGAATGATTTTTGTTTAACCCTTCATCCTAACATTATGTGTTGCTGCTAGTACAGCAATTGACTCAGTAGAAATTGGTGAGTTTGCAAAGCATATCCTTGCTCTTTCACCACAAACTTGTCCTTTAGAATTACGTGCCATGAAGCCTATTGCTGCATCACCTATAGAAGGATCATAAGATCCATCTAGGTTTAACTTAATAATATTACCTTCTGGGTTGTTCCATTGTGCATGAACTATGTTTATGTCTGTATGGATAACTTAGATGGTGTGACTGTTATGAGCTTAGATATAACTTCTTATCTCATTGCTTCTGCTATCATTAGCTCTTGATGAATGCTGTGCTTGCTGATGTTATGGGTCTCTCTCCTTCTCTTCATTAGGTTGTTTCATTTGCGGATGATTTCCTATAGTTGCATCATTTGACTTTTTTTGGCTTAAAACCAACTCTATTTCTTCTATTGCCTTGTTGCAAATTCTTACTGTAGAGTAAACTTCTGGTTTTGTCCTATTGAACACAACTTTACATCTTTCCTTCTACAAGCACCACACAATTGTACACAGCTTAGCAAACATAACATCACTTTCATGCTTATTCCTAGCCATTCCCTCCACACATGTTATCAACCATTTATCTAAAGAGTTGACTCTTTGTACATCAACTCTAATACCTAACACTACAAACCACACTGGGATAGTCCATGGACAACAAAGCAATAGATATTCCACTGATTCGTCATGTGAACAAAAGTTACATATCTTTGAGTCTATAACATGTCTCCTTTCAAGATTACATTGTGTAGATTAAGCGTTATTCAACGCCCTCCAAATGAAATGCTTTACTTTAGGAAGACAATAAGATTGCCATACCTTTGTCCATGTAGCTTTGTTTATCTGGTGAGATGATAATGGACCCATATCCGTTGGTTGGTCATTGTAGTGTATGAAATTGTATGCAGATCTAATACTACATTTACATGACTTCTCATGTGGCCATATGAGTTAATTTGTAGTCCATGCAAGTGGTATGGAGATCGCCTGGGTAGCCTTGACAGGTGATTGATCAAAACACCTTTGTATTGCATTAAGCTTCCAAGACTTTGTTTCTTCATGTAATATGTTTGCAACTTGTATATTCTAGTTATCAATGCCTAATAGTATAGTAGGTTTGTAGCCTTTCAAAATTGGTATCCAAATGTTTACCATAGCATTGATTGAAGTTCCATCACCCACTTGCCATAAAGCTCCTATCTAAAGTTGATCTTTACCTTGTAGTATGTTAGCCCATCCCGAAGAGTTACGGGATCATCTAGATGCCTACAAAAAGGTTGTGTTTGGGAAATATACACCTCTAAGAATGCGGACCCAAAAAGCATGATGATTTCACTATCTTCTCTAGGCAAGCTTTGTTAACAGTGTTAAGTTGAAGTCGCTTAAATCTTTGAATCCCAAACCCCCTTTTGATTTAGGTAGGGATATTTTGTTCCAGCTTTGCCAGTAAATCTTCCTTTCTTCATTTTTTTTACCCCACCAGTATCGAGCTATCATTGAGCTAACCTCTTTGCTAGGAATTTAAAGCAGCTCACAGAATATAGAGGGATAGCTCTTGCAACAGCTTTGATGAGGACTTCTCTTCCTGCATTGGATAGAATACACCATTTCCAGCTCTTTAGCTTTGTTTGAATTTGGTTTTTTACAAAGCGTAAGGCTTCCATCTTATTTCTACCCTAAATTGTAGGTAATCCCAAATACTTACCTGGGTTATCTGACACTGGAAGCTCTAACTCTAAACTCATTTCCTCCATCCTTTCTTTGGTAACATTCTTGCTAAAGATTAGGCTTGACTTCTGAAAATTGATTTGTTGTTTTGAGGCTTCATAGTATCACTAGAGAATGTTCTTCAATACTTTAACATTTGAAACATTAGCCCTTACAAAGAATAAAGAGTCATTAGCAAATAACAAATGAGATAATATGGGACATGTCCGTCTAATACTCATTCCATTTAGTTCTTTTGTATGGATTGCATGTTCCACATTTCTAGATAGCACCTCTACTACCAAGATGAAGAGATAAGGTGATAATGGGCCCCCCTGTTTGAGTCCTCTATATGGTTGCACATGACCTGTTGTCTTCTCATGAATTAGAATCTTATATGATACTAACCTCATGCACTCCGTCACCCTTTTTATCCAAGTGTTACAGAATCCCAACCTAGCAAGAGTTGCTTCAAGAAAATCCCATTCTATACGATCATAGGCTTTATTCATATCCAGTTTCAGGGCATAATATGTTTTGGTGTTAGATTGTTTAGTTCTAAGAAAATGGAAAGCCTCATGCGCAATAATGATCTTATCATGAATGACTCGATTCGACATAAATGCACTTTGAGATTCAGAAATAAGACCTTGAAGGAAAAGTTTCATACGATTGACCAGAATTCTAGAAATGATTTTGAACATGAAGTTGCACAGACTAATGGGATAAAATGGCCTACCTCCTGAGGGGATACACATTTGGGAATTGAAATTATATCAATTAGATTTAAGTGTAAGGGAATCTTACTTAATATTGAAGAAGGTTTTGATTGTTTCCACTACACTTCCTTCTATAATGTGCCAGTAGTGCTGATAAAAAACCCTTAGAAAACCATCAGGCCTTAGTGCTTTAAAAGCTCTAAGTTAGAAAGCAGCATTTCTTATTTCATCTTTAGTCACTAGGCAACACAAGGTATCATTTGCTTCTCTAGTTATAAGGTTTGGAATTGCTTCAAGGATATTTCCCCAGTCTCTTTCACCATCTAATTGGAATAGATGAGCATAATGATCTTTAAACATTGACATGATTGTCTCTTCATCCTTTATCTAAACATTTTCATTGTTCTTCAGTCTTAAGATTTTGTTTCTCTTCCTACGTATTAAGGTAGAATTGTGAAAGAACTTTGTATTCCTATCACCTTCCTTTAATCAGCTTACCCTTGAGTGTTGTTGCCAGTATAATTCCTCCCTCCTCCAAAGAAGTTCTAATCTTTCAATCAAATGCCTTTCCTCCTCCCTATTCATCTAACTACCTTTCTTTTGAATTTCCTTCAGCTCTTTTTTTATTCTATTGATTTCAATCTTATTGTTTTGGAAGGCAGTCCGACTCCATTCACTTAACCTTACTCTACATCTTCTCAGTTTTAAGCTAAGTGGGAATGGGTGAGTACTTAGTGGATCTTCATTCCAAATTGTTTAGATGGTTTTGCACAATCTTCAGAGGTAGTCCACATGTTTTCAAATTTAAACCTTTTCCTCCCCTTCTTATTTATGAGATTTGTATCTACAATTAGAGCTACATGATCTGACCCCACCATTTCATTATACAATACTTGGGTTTTTAAGAACTTATGTAGCCAATCCAAGGATCAAAAAGCTCTGTCAATTCTTTCTAATACCATTCTATCTTCCGTTCTTTTATTTAACTAAGTAAAGGAACGTCCTTGAAAGCCTAAATCATTTAAGTTTACCTTAATGATCATTGAGTTAAATTCCTCCATCAGGCGACTACATCTAGGCATTCCACCTTCCTTTTCAAATCCATACATGATTTCGTTGAAGTCTCCAACATAAAACCATGGAGCGGTTAAATTGTATCCAATTTATTCTAGCTCTCTCCACAAACCCTTAAGATATTGTGCATTTGGATCAGCATATATCTAAGACATGTGAGTAAAAAAAGACCCATCCGGTAGATGTATCAATGATTTGATATGATTTTTGCTAAATCTTTGGACATCTAATGTTACCTCATTTGTCCACCAAAGAGACAATCCATCAGATAACCCTGTGAGGTGTACATATAATTCATTTGTAAACCTCATTTTTCTTCTTATATTTTGAAGCTTCCTTGTCAAATTCTTCATTTTCATTAAGAAAATGATGCTCGGATTGTACTTCTTAATGAGGTCCCAAAGGTGTTGAACTGTCAAATGGGACCATATACCTTGATGGTTCTAACTTATGATGATCATGGCCCTTGTGTGGCTGCGTTTGGCTAGCCACCACATTCTTTTGGATCTTCTTCAGCAAGTAAGATTGGTACATTTATCAGATTCACTGATATTAAGTCCATTAGATCTTCTTTTGAGCTTGACTTCTTTTTTCGACTTACAAAATTTCTTGTCTTATCTTTTTAGATGTGGACTTATTTGTATCAGACTCATCAAATTTTAGTCTTTTAATTGGCCCCAATTGTAATTCCTCAACGTGCCTTTTGATTGCTAATGTTTGAAGAGTGGGTATAAGGTGAGAAGGGGATAGTTTGAGAGGATTTGGGCTTATGTGTGATCCGAGTTGTAAGTTAGGGAATTTAACCACATATTGACTTTGGGTATTTGAGAAGTGTGGTGGGTGGTGTATATGTACAAATGGTGATAGGGGTAGTGAATTTGTTTGCATGTGAAGAGAGGTTTTGGATTAAGCTGGTTTCTGGGAGACTATAGAGGTTTTGATTGGACTATTTATTTTTGTTTATTCTCTCTGTGTAGCATTGGATTGGTTGGAGTTTGATATGGTGGGGTGTTTCTTTAGGGTTTTGGGTCCAAAAGGGAGAACTATTTGGATTATCTTGGGTTGAATGGTGTGATGAGGATCCCGTTTTCTTGAATGGGGGAATGTAGACTTTCTTTTTATTTAAATTTGATGAAGTTTGATAGGGGGTTCCTTCCTCATTATAGCATGTAGGGGACCTCAAGTTGTAGGAGAGAGCAGCATGGCCCAATTCATGAGAAGTTGCTTCCTTAGAGAAAGATTGTGTGGGTAAGGCATTGCTAGATAAACCATCACCATCTGGCAAAGGTTTAGTTGCATTTGCTCTCAAGCTGGAATTGAAGTTTTGGCAACTATTTTCCTCTCTATAGGCTGTAGTAGATTGCTTAAACCTTCCACAAATGAAACAGATGTCTAGCAATTTCTCATACTTGAAGTGCACGTAAAATCTATCTGACTAGTTCTTACTTACCCAAGTGCCCATTTGGAGACTCTGATTTATATCCACATTCACTCTTGCCCTTAAAAATCCCTTCATTGCTCCTCTTCTGACATTGATTGCCTCTACTTCTAATACTTCTCCAACACTGTGTGCAATCTTGTTGGCATTATTTTCTATTATCTGGTCTAACTTCAATATGTGAATTTGCACCAAAAATGGGGTTTTATCTAATCTTACATCCTTGATGCTTTGATGTGCTTCCCATATATTGAGTGTTATTAACTTCCCCATGAATGCCCATGGACTATCTTTGATAATTTTCAAAACCTGTTGTTTCTCCCCAAAGCTACATACAAATATGTTTGGTTTTGAGGCAATAATCTTACGGACTCCATAATTCTTCTAAGATCTCTTTAAAACCGATACAACTATTGCTTCTTTTTTTTTTTTTTTCAATTTTCTCTAATATCACCTTACACACCATTATTATTCTACTTTGTGATGGCTTCTCTTGTTGTGTTTCTAGTTCAATGACTAGAAGGGTATTCGTTTCAACACTATAGGCAGAAGTTGGGATTCGACTCATATTGGAAACTGTCTCCCTGTAATATTACAAAATGAATAACCAAATTCGAAGTAAATCAAGCCACAATATAAAGCTAGACTAGATGCACACTTTAGCAACCAATATTTAGATTTAAAATAAATGGGCACAATTTCAACACAGTAACTACTTTGAACAAAGGAGCTTAAAGCTAATCACTTTCCATAATAGAATTTGACTACAAGGATGCTACAATGACAAAATAAACCATGAATTAGATTCAGCTACACTCCTCTAAGGACATAGACCAACCACTGCTTAGTAGTAGGCATGTACATAGAATGACAACATTATGTGTACAAATTCAACACAGCAGGATGTGAGGAATTCATGAACGAAAAGAGCTTACAGTTGCAAAACAAAACAAAGTGGACTTGAACTATAAGGATGTTACAACGATAAAACCAAGAATTAGATTTGGTTGCACTTCTCTAGCAACGGAGTTTAACCATGACTTTACAGTAGGATCTTATATAAGTGTAAAACCTGTTTCCATATTAGCAATAAAAAATTATTCGCTACAATACTAAGGAAGAATTAAACTCTATAATTAACATAAGGCGCAACGGAGAGCTATACAAGATTTCTAAGTATGGAGAAACATTCACTTATCTTCACTTTGCTCATGAGGCATCTCCTCCATTCCTAGATGTCACTTTGTCAACTAGGATCCTTAATTAGGATTTTATTGGCTCGATTGTGGATGAATTTAGGAAATTATGCTCAAATTGATAGTTAGGGTTTTTTATTGTACGAGTTTAAGAGAAAATTAGGGGTTTTGCAAAGTGTTTAGGTATATTGTAGGATTTTGGTAGGTTAAGTTTCTGTTGTGTTTGGTTTAGTTTAGATCTGTGTTTTTGCTAGATTTCAAGGGGAGTTTTTTTTGTGTCGAGTTATGTTATAGTCGAGTTGGTTTATAGTAGGTTAGGGCTATGGGAATGGGTGGATGGTGTTGTTGTAGTTGGGTTTGTAGCAATAGATAATGTGAGTGGATGCTGCAGATTGACTCCTTTTGGTGGAGTAAAGCTCTCTTTAATGGAGAGGAGGCTCCTAACGGTGGAGAGGAATTAACTGTTCTCCTATTTGGAGAATTATTTTTTTTAAGAGAAAGGGTTAAAAAATATATTTTATACATTGAAAAATGAGATATTAGTTGATATTTTTATAAAAATAAATAAAGTAATGGATAAATAAATTCAATTTTTCAATAGGATATATATGCATTTTTATTTTTATTTTTTACTATTTTTTTCGCAAACAGATATATTCAAATGGATGCCAAATGAGCATCGAATAAAGAAAAAAAAAGATAAAACAAATAAACCTTAATGTTTATAATTTTTTTGCAAGCTAATTAAATTAATCATTTTGAAGCTTAAGTTGGATTTAATAAACCATTCAAGCTTGACTCACTTATTATTGGATTGAACTAATATCGAGTAAAAAAAAAATGAAATTCCTTTTTTCTTTTATTCATGAAAACTATCAATAAAAATAACTAAATGTAATAGTTTCAATCTGGTCAATTGATAGCAAGAGAACAAAATTTGGATAAAATATCAATACCTATTATTGGTAGAAGGAGAGAGATCGAAATAAATAATTCTTTCAAACTAGAATAAAAAAAAAAGTTTGAAACATTAAGTAGCTTGTATTCATGGAACATTTAGTGTAACATAGATAATGAATAAATATGAGTTAATATCATTTCCATTGTCATTACAAAAAGTAATTATTTAAGTAGTTTATAAAAATATTAACCTTATTTATACCTTAATCGTATTGATGTTGCATTACTAAGTAACCTAGCTTAGAAGAATGGTGGCTAGTGATTTGAGAGAAATTGAAGTAAAGGTTTTCAAGGGGTATATCGGTGTTTTGGTTATTAAATATTGTAGGTTTTAATTGTCTTTTTATTTTTTTGGCTTCATATATCTTTATTTTTAAAAAAGTAAATATACTAAATTTAATTATTTTTATTAGAAAATATTAACTAAGCATTCTACTATCATTAACAATCTTAAATATAAAGGAACGAAATATTCGAACTCCATATCTATAATGGAAAAAAATGTCAAATGTCAAAAAACATATCCAAACTAGATAAAGCAAAAAAAAAAAAAAAAAAAGACCTAACTCTACAACATTATGCTTAGAATAGAAAAAAGGCAAGGGAAAAAATTGAAATAAATGGAATTAGGTGAGATTTGATATACTTTCCATAATTTGGTTAGAACAAAGTTAAGAAGAAATGAAAATGGGTAGAATAAAATCTATGTCTTATTAAAATTCATTTACTCCCATAAGGAGAGAAAGTAAAGGAAATTTAAAAATGATAATTTGATTTTCTATTTTTACTTCTTATAAGTAATCAAATTATTAACTCTTATTGATATTTTAGTAACTCAATACTATATCATTTTTTATTTATATTTATAATTAATTTTTCTTATTTTTCCCTCTTTATACAAATATATACAAGAAATTATATACTTTAATCCTAACTCTCCTTTTCATTCTTTCTCTTACTTTCTTTTTAATTTCTTTGGAGGGAAGGAAATTAGAAAAAAAGAATTAAAATTGAAGGTAAATAAACGGAAATTAGCTTATTTTCTTGTTTGACTAGATGGAAAGGGAAAGGGAAAGGAAAGGATTCAAAGGAAATGCTTTTTTTTTTTTAAACAATATCTAAAATTATTTTTAACAATGTAATTATAACACTATCTTAAATAATAATAAAAATTTAAAATTAATGCCTATCATTGGAATTTCATCACTTTTCTCTCACAATCACCTTAATTTCAAGGAGAAAAAACTCCCAAATTTATGCCTTCCATTTTTTTATATTCCAAATAAGGAAACTGCTTTAAAATTTTCACTTTTCTTCTATTCTTTTAAGAAGTCAAAATATTTAGGAACAAAATTGATGCTATATCAACAATAGAATCTTACTGGTGCAACTTATTAATATGAAATTTAAAAATTAATTTTTATATAAATTGTAATTTTACGTAAAATTTTTTTGGCACATATAAAAGTGAATTGAAATATATAAAGATTTATTTTTTAGTTTCCATGGGTGACTTATTCCGATAATTCCCCTTTAACACCACATGCAGTTCTGCACTGGATCCTGCGCTCTTTGCACAGACACAGCAAGGAACGTTTCAGTAACTTTAGTACGATATTTATATGCTATGAATATTTATTTTTTATATGAAATTCTCCCAAGAAGTTGAAAGGAGATGACAAGTCTTTAGTAGTGAACAGGGTTGATTGTGTCTTTCTGCTTCTTCACTCTCTGTAAGTTCTTCTTATTCTTCTTTCCTTCTACCTTTCTGTTTTTTTTTTTTTTTGTTTTTTTTTCTTATTTGTTAAAAAATTATGGTACTTTTGCATATTGCATATCAAATTGTTAATTCTTGTTTTGCTTTCTAGATTTTACAGGAAATGTGCTTCTCTCATAAGGGTTTTTGGTATATAACTTGTCGAAGATCATTCTTTTCTCTGCCAAAAATCAATTTCGTTAAATATATTTGCTTTTTTGATCATTGAACTAAATTTACTTGCCAAAAGAGGATTTATCATGGTAAAGTTTTCTCTTTTATTACATTATTAGTATTTTATTTGATATAAATTCATGGGTACAATTTTACCTTCTTGATAATTGTAGTTGTTGATGGGGTTTTGGAAAAGTAGGACTTGTTTTTCATGTGTTATGTTGGCTTGTTCGGTTTAATTAACCTGGTGCACGTAGCTAAAGCTGTGATTTTTGTTTTTGCAATGTGGTATATGCGTTTTAAGTGAAAACGGGTACTAAGCTTCGAGCTTTAAATGTTTTTATCTTTTTTTCCTGTCAGGTTCATTAATATAGTTCAGAATATAACGAAAATTTGAATCTTTGAATTATGTCGGGTGTTTTGACTGGCTAGTGTTTATTTTTGATTCGACCCTTTACAAGATAGATTTGCAAGTTCAGACCTTCATAGTATAATTTGTTAAAATAGAAGAACTTGCTTGGTAAGCTATTTTCATGATCAAGTTATCTCACGTGGTTCAACTTGTGTATCAACTTTGTTTCAGAGGAACTTTTGTCACAACTACTACCATATTACTCTTCAGGAACTGCCCTTTTTTCTTTCTACACATGCATAAAGCATTTTTCTGGGCCAGTTCTTATTAAATATGGCAAATTTCCAGAGGCTTGGAATGATATATGGATAGGGTTGGGTAATCTGGTTACAGGAGCTGTAAGCTGAAGCATTCGAAAATATATAACGTGCTAGAGAAGCATAATAAAATTTGACTTACCTTTTGATGACATTGCTTTCTTCACTTGTCCCTTTTTAATGAGAAAATGTTCTTATTACTTTGGATCAGATGTTAATATTCATTTCCTTGACAACCTCAATTATTATATTTTCAAATCGACCTTTTCAATAACTATATAGTCACTTTTACTGTTAACGGCCCTTGTTATACTGTAATGGGGAATAATTTATTATTATAATAATAATAATAATAATAAATAAAAAGTTGACAACTCTCGTGAAGTTATTTGACTGTTGATAGTCTCTTTTATTGTTAGTGAGCTTATTTTTACTTTAATTAGGGAGATTTTATTGTAATTAGAGAAGTGATTATACCATATAATTACTTTTGAGTAACTACACCATAAGATTTCTCAGTATCTTAGTATCATTTTTGGCTATTGTTGCGGTAATAAATTCCTACCTTGTTATGGTAAATTGTAAAGCTATGTATGACATAATGGACCTTGGTAGACAACTTCTTGTGGTGAAGCAACTTTTGGTTTTAATGTGGCTGTATATAACTCAACTACATTTATATTTATGCCCATTCTTGCTTTTGCTTTGAAGAAGAGCTGCTACCATTGACATGAAGAGCAATGCTGACACTGAATATAACTTTATGCTTAAAGGCACTCTAATTTTAGCAGAGAATTCAAATCTACGTACTTCTTGTTCAAGAATCTTGATTAATCTTTCTGATTATCTGTCTATTTTTCAAAAGAATGCTTTCACAGTGAGGACTTTCTTTGGCTGAAAAAGGGATAGGAATATGGCTTGTGAGACTGCAGCTTGCTCAGAATGTGCCAAGAACTGTATGTTAATTCATAAGAAGATGGAGCAAAGTGCTGCACCTACCTCTTTTTTCAAAGTCATGTTTGGTAGTGGATTTTCTGAGCGCTTGGTATGCCCCTAGGTCTCTTTTTTTTTTTTTTTTTTTGGGGGGGGGTGTGGGTGGGTATTGCTTGTCAATTCTTTTCCTCAGCGCATTTTGATTTTGATCTGTGTTATATTCTTTTAAACATGGATGAATAGAACCTCTCTTTTGCTGGCATTATGTAGACATGTAACCTATGTGAAACATGGTTTAGAAATAGATGCAGATCCTCTGATCAAACTTTCTAATATATTCAGTTGAAGCTATTAAATGAACATAAAAAGGAGGAAAAAGTCAACAGATGTGTCAATGATCTATTTAATCTATGAGTTCCTGTCCTTTTCTTTTATTAATGTGCTGTTTGTTCATTCATGACAATACACATGAAAGGAGATCACGTAGATAGAGTTATCAGGTAAATTCATATGTATAACCAATGTCAACTTATTATTTCCCCCCAAATCCTTGATCTTCTAGTTGTTTAGTTCCTTGTGCAACTATAAGCAGATGGCTTGTTCTTGGGCTAAATAACACAATAGGTCACTAAAATTTGATGTTTTTGACAACATTAACACTCCCAATGAGTTCAAGCCAAAATCTTACCAAAATTCCCTCTAGTTAGTGGTGGATGGCTATGTGTTGTCCTAAGTGACACAAATCAAGTAGAACTGAATAACCAACTAAAGCTCTTGAGTAACATAATAACTTTATCCCCCAGGTTTCCTAGATCTGAGGGTATTGAATAGAAAGAATTATACTATAAGTTGGTTGGTGAGTTTTGATTTATTCGTGCCATACAGGACTGCATGAAAGCATCCACCACTGGAGTTCAATATTAAAACGATTTTGTTAATATTTTGGTTGGAACTTAATTTGAGTAGGAACATTGTCACAGTCCAAACTTAAATGGTAAATATGGCCAAAATAAAAGATAAGTGTTAGATAGTAGATTTTTACTAGACTTCAGTGACTTCTGGTGGTTTATAGCCCTTGCTCTTGGATGTTCTCATTGTCTATCAGAATTTTGGTCTCTTTCTTATTTGAACTTTCTAAGAAGATACTGATGTAAGTCGATGTTGATACTTAGAGTTAAGAGGAAAAGAAGGCCGTAGTGAAGGTGGGTTTCATTGGTGATCTCAATTGCTGTAGCTTTTCGTGTCATGGGTCATAAATTTTAATTAATCTAAACTTTGGTTTAATCACTAATATGTGATTCATCTTTTTGTTGTTGAATGGTTTATAATAAACTTGTTTGTCCAAACGATCATTGCTAAAACTATGCATTTCATCTTCTATTTGTCTTGCAGTTCCTTCCTCCAAAATTTGCTCCTAAAGTCTCGTCACTGGTTGATCAGAAAATCCATCTTGAGGATATTAAGGGAAGGCATTGGGATGTATATATATCCAATTGTGATGGATCATTTGCTATAGAGGAAGGCTGGAGTGGTTTCTCACTTGACCATGGTCTGGAACTTGGAGATTTCCTTTTGTTTCATTACCTCAGTTCTTATTTTGTTGTAAAGATCTATGATAAAACTGGGTGTGAAAAATCTGATTTCCCTTGGAGCCTTAAGGACAATAAACAGAGCTGTACTGATAGAAATTCTCTGAACCAAGAAGATCTATGCTATAGTCGCAGCAATGATGGAAGTTCAATTAACCAGTGCTCGAGTTCCTCAATTGTTTCGAGGACAAATGTGGCGACCGTTCAAAGTGAGAAAAAGGTGAGCCATCCTGAATCAGTTGCTAATGATCCTAGAGAAAGCACTCCTGACATCATAATACTTGATGATCTCTGCAAGGAGAGTACCCAAAAAGTTTCTCATGGCAGCAAGAAGTCTCTGAATTATTTGGAAAATTCTAAGTCAGGGCTTGGTTCAAAGAAGCACAAATACCAGAATTTGCATGAAGATGTAAAAAAAAATCTGAAAGGTAAACCAAAGGTAACATGCATTTAAGTTATCCAACTTCTTGTCAATAGTTATAACTTCATAAATGTAAGTTTTTTTTTAGAGATTTTGAATATATTCAGAATATTAAAAATGATACAAGAGTGCTACACATGGCAATATACAACCTGTTTTCCTAATCTAAAAAAAGAAAAAAAAAACTAATTTAAGAAAACAAAAATTATCAAATTACAGTCCATAAGACTAGATTTTATAGTTGTCAATTAGTCATAAATTTTCCTTATTCAATCAATCCCTAGAATCCGAATACTAACTTTGGAAGATTTTCAGCACTCCCTCTTAAACTGAGTTGTAGATGTTGTACAAATACAGCTTGTGACTCAACTCTTCAAAGTTAGTTCTTGGAAGAGCTTTGATGAGAATATTTGTTTGAGACTTTGTAGGAGTACAGATTAGTTGCATAATTCTTTTCTCAATCTTTTATGAGATGAAGTGTCGATCGATTTTGATGTGCTTCATCCTGTCATGGTGAACTAGATTCATTGCAATACTTATGGTAGCTTGGCTGTCGCAGAATATCTTTATAGGCTTTTCACTTGATACTTTAGGTTTACTAAGAAGTCTCTATATCCATATGTCCTCACAGATACCAAGAGCAAGTGCTTTAAATTCAGCTTCTGCACTACTTGACTATAGATTGCTTCTTACTTCTCCAAGTCACAAGATTTTTTTGGATAATTCAAGTCACAAGATTTCCCCAAACATAGGAACAATATCCTAATTTAGATCGTCTGTCTGAGATATCTCCTACCCAGTTTGCATTTGAGAAGACTTCAACTACACGCCTTTCATTCTTTCTGTATAATAGACCTTTTCCTGGTGTCATTTTGAGATACCTCAAAATCCTGTTTACTGCTCCCATGTGTTAATCTATTGGGTTGCTCATGAACTGACTTACAACATTAACAAAAAAACCAATATCAGGTCATGTCTGTGAGAGGTAGATTAGTGTGGTAATTCTCGCAAGATTTAGATTAGGCTTTCCTATTTAATTTATTTATTTTATTTCCATTTTTTAGTTGTTTAGTTTCCTAGTTTAGGTATATCAATAAAAGGATCTTATCAGATCCTATAAATTAGTATCCCTTAATTTGTGGAGGTTTTTCCTCTATTAGGTAGGATTGTTACCAAATTTTATGGCCGCCTTAAACATAGACCATTTCTATATATATGTACCTCATCTTTTATGAAGACTAAGAAGATAATTTTTCTCAAATCTTCATGGTATTAGAGCCTCCTCTGTATACCCAATTCTTCATATAAGTATGTATGGCCATAGAAAGACAAACCTCTTCATCATTGGAAGTCACCTCCATTCTGCCATCTATTGGAGGCCATCATGGAGGAACTGAAGCCACCCTTTTTCTCATCACTAGCCACAAACTCAATGGGCAAAATTACCTTCAATAGTCACAGTCCGTAATGATGTTTATCTACGGAAAGAGCAAGGATGATTATCTCACTAGGGAAGTCAAAGTCCCAGGGAAGGATGATCCCAATTTCAAAAGCTAGAAGGCTGAGAACCACATGGTTATGTCATGGTTGATCAATTCCATGAATGACGACATTGGAGAGAACTTTCTTCTCTATGGAACCTTAAATGAGATATGGGATGCTGCAAGAGAAATGTATTTCAGCATAGAAAATATGGCAAAATTATTTGAGGTTGAAGCTAATCTGCATGATTTATGCTAAGGAGATCTCACTGTGACCCAATACTTCAACAATTTGGCTTGTCTTTGGCAGCAACTTGACATTTTCGAACTCTATACCTGGAAGTGCACTGATGACTCATCTCTGTATCGAAAGATTGTGGAGCAACAATGGACTTTCAAATTTCTTCTCGGCTTTAATAAAAATTTTGATGAGGTTAGAGGTAGATTTATGGGAGTTGAGCCTCTCTTAAGCCCTCGAGAGGCATTTGCTGAAGTTAGACAGAAAGAAAGTAGGAGGAAGATCATGATGGGATCTCATACTCCTACATCTCCCTTTGAAGGATCTGCCTTGGTAGCCCATGGTTTCCCTGACAATAGCAATAGTGACAATTGTTAAAGAAAGGGGAGGCTATGGTGTGATCACTGTCACAAACCAAGATATCTTAGAGAAACCCGCTGGAAAATCCATGGAAACCTTATGGATTGGAAGCCCTCATGATCTGCAAATAACCGAGAAAGCTGAGCCAATGTTGCTGCCACCTCTAATGATGATCCTAAACCTGGAGAAACAAGTCCTTTCACAAGAGACCAACTTGAGATGCTACAAAAATTGTTTCAACAGAACTCATCGGCACAGACAAGTACTCCTACTGCTGGAACCAGCTTATTGGCACATAAAGGTAAACTTTTTAATGCCCTTGTTGTCAATAAGTAGCAAGCAAATCCCTGGATCATTGACTTAGGAGCGTTGGGTCAGATAATGGGTGATATCAATTTATTTCATGAGTATAGTCCATGCAAGGAAGACTACACAATGAGAATTGCAGATGGATCACTCACTAGAGTTTAGGGATTGGGTTTTGTCCCTATTTATAAGGACCTAACTCTAAATTCTGTTCTTTATGTTCCTAAGCTGGATTGCAACTTACTTTCTATTAGTAAATTAACTCATGATCTTAACTGTGTAATTAAAATTTTTCCAAACCTATGTGAATATCAAGATTTAGATTGGGGGAGGATGATTGGCAATGCTAAGATGCATTCTAGACTCTATTTCCTTAAAGGCCAAGCTCTACTTAGAAGATCAACCTAAAGTGCAAGTTGTGTGAGTCAGTTAAATGTTAGTAAAGATAGTGAGGTCATGTTATGGCATTTTCGCCTTAGTCATTTGAATTTCATGTATGTCATAAAACTTTTTCCTTTATTATTTATCAATAAAAATCCAAAATTTTTTATTTGTGAAATTTGCCAACTAGCCAAACATACTTGTTCTAATTATCCTAGCATTTCATATAAGCCATCTCATCCTTTTGCCATGATTCATAGTGATGTGTGGGGGCCTTGAAGAATAAAAAATATCACGGGAGCAAGATGGTTTGTATCATTTGTTGATGATCATACTAGGTTAACCTAAATATTCTTGATGAAAGAAAAATCTGAAGTGGTTTAAATATTCCAAAATTTCCATACAATGGTATAAACTCGATTTCAAACCAAGATTCAAGCCCTCAAAATAGACAATGCCAAAAAATATTTTGAGTCTTAACCAAGGCATAATTCATTTTAGTTCATGCATTAATACACCCTAACAAAATGGAGTCATAGAGAGAAAGAATAGACATTTATTGGAAGTAACACGATCCTTTATGTTCTCTACACATGTTCCAAAACATTTTTGGGGAGAGGCAGTCCTTATAATGGCATATCTTGTTAATAGAATGCCTTCGAGAACCCTCAAATTCCAAACACCATGTCAAATACTCCTAAATAAATTCCTAAACACCAAAACACTCACATCTTTGGATCTAAAGATTTTCAGCTGTATTGTGTTTTTCCATATAAGTCAACACCATTGAAGCAAAGTAGATCCCAAATCTGTTAAGTGTGTATTTCTTGGGTACTCATCTCATCAAAAGGGGTATAAGTGTTACTCTCCCATCACCAAAAAGGTATACAACTTCATGGATGTCACCTTCTTCGAACATCAAGCATACTATCCAAAACCCTCAATTCAGGTGGAGAACATGAGTGAATATTAGTTTCTGGATGAGAGTCAAATTGGTCAAATTGACCTTTGCCTTCCCACCTCAACCCCACCAAATGTTCAAAGTCTAGAACTTAAAAATCATTCCTATAGTCACTTTGAGACTTACCCTCCTGAAAATCCATCATCACCTCAAACTGAAATTCCCAAGAGTCACACCCCTATTATGTCTAAGTCTCCACAAATCATAACCAAAGAGCTACGTGTCTATTCTAAGAAAGCAAGGCCTGGAAGGAAAATAGTGGACACGATTCCTCTCGTCCTCGACCAAGACTTTGAATCAGAACCAAACTCCCTTCAAATTCAATCAGTTAAGGAAAATTTTAGTTTGAGTTATGAGGAAATTGTTGCTGCAATTGAAGATCTTGATATGCCGATTGCTTTGAAAAAGGGTATTAGATCATGCACTAACCATCCTATCTGCAAATTTGTTTCATATGAAGGCCTATCATCATCATATAAGGCCTTTGTCACCTCTCTTGACAATATGTTGATTCCTCATTCCATAAAAGAAGCTCTTGAGAGTCCTGGATGGAGTAAAGTCGTGCATGAAGAAATTAATGCATTGGAAAAGAATGATACATGGGTTATCACCGATCTTCATAAAGAAAAGAAACCTGTTGGCTGTAAATGGATTTTTGCTGTCAAACACGAAGTTGATGGAAGTATTGAAAGACTAAATGCTCGGCTTGTTGCCAAGGGATTCACTCAATCATATGGGATAGACTACCAGGAAACGTTTGCTCTAGTAGTCAAACTCAACACTGTTCGTATTTTTCTATCACTTGCGGCTAACAATGACTGGCCATTATATAAAAAATGCATTCCTAAATGGTGATCTTGAGGAAGAAATCTATATGGAGATCACATCGGGGTTGGAAATTGCATCAAACTACAATAGGGTATGCAAATTTAGAAAGGCCTTGTACGGTTTAAAACAGTTCCCTCGTGCTTGGTTTGGTAAGTTTGTATACTTAATTGTAAGGCAAGGGTACACTCAATGCTAGGTAGATCATACCATGTTTGTAAAATTTTCCCTTGAAAAGAAGGTTGCTGTATTAATTGTGTATGTTGACGACGTAATTCTAATTGGGGACTACAAAGATGAACTGACAAAGATGAAGAAGGTACTGGCTAGGGAATTTGAGATCAAGTATCTTGGACCTCTTAAATATTTCCTAGGAATGGAGGTGGCATGGTCAAGGAAGGGCGTATTTATCTCACAATGCGAATATGTTCTAGACTTACTGAAAGAAACAAGTATACTAGGGTGCAAGCCAGTAGACACTCTTATGGACTCCACCAAGAAGATAGGAACTGAAAAAAACTTTGTACCAGTGGACAAGGGAAGATATCAAAGACTCGCTGGTCGTCTTATCTACCTTTCACACACCTGCCTTAACATTGGATTCTCTGTGAGTATTGTGAGTCAGTTTATGAACAATCCAACCGAGGAGTACGTAGAAGCTGTAAACTGGATTTTAAGATATCTAGAAAGGACTTCGTGTAAGGGACTGTTGTATAAGAAAAATGACGAGAACCATTGAAGTATTTTCATATATAGACTAGGTTGGTGATATAACAGATAGACGTTCAACATCAATTTATTTTTCTTATGTGTGGGGAAACCTTGTAACTTGAAGAAGCAAAAAGCAACCCGTGGTCTCAAGGAGCAGTGCTGAGGTTGAATTCGGGGCACTAGCATTAGGGATCTGTGAATGAATGTGGATAAAAAGGTTGCTTCAGGAACTAAGAGTCACTCACAAGAATCCTATCATGATATACTTTGATAATCAAGCTACTATTAGCATTGTTAAGAACCCAGTTTATCATGATTTGACCAAACACATCAAGATTGATTGACACTTTATCTCGGAGAGGATCAAAGATTCAATTATGCAACTTATGTACATGCCTACTAAGTCTCAAATAGCAGATATTTTCACCAAAGCCTTTCCAAGAACTAGCTTTGAAGAGTTGTGTCACAAGTTGGGCATGGACGATATTTACAACCCAGATTGAGGGGGAGTGTGGAAATTTCTGCAAGATTTAGATTAGAATTTCCTATTTAATTTATTTATTTTATTTCCATTTTTTAGTTATTTAGTTTCCTAGTTTAGGTATATCAATAAAAGGATCTTATCGGATCCTATAAATTAGTATCACTTAATTTATGGAGGTTTTTTCTCCATTAAGTAGGATTGTTACCAAATTTTGTAGCCTTCTTAAATGTAGACCATTCCTATATATATGTACCCCATCTTATATGAAGAATAAGAAGATAATTTCTCTCAAATCTTCAATTAGACGTCCCGCAAGTCTTTGATATCTCCCCTTCTCGACTGGTGTACTGTCTTTCTCAGCTCCTAGCTTTTTGGTTGGATCCATTGGAATGTCAGCAGGTTTACATCCAAGCATCCCGTCTCCTTTAGTAAGTCTAGAACATACTTATATTGAGAGACGGATATCCCTTTCTTAGAACGTGCTACTTCCATACCAAGAAAGTATCTGAGATCACCAAGTTCTTTGATTTCAAATTCTTTGGCTAGGAGTCCCTTCTATCTTAGTAGCTCTTCTTCATAGTCACTTGTTAGAACGATATCATCCACATACACAATTAGTATGATTATTTTCTTTTTTGGAGAGAATTTTACAAACAGTGTGTGATTAACTTGACATTGGTTGTATCCATGCCTCGTAATTGTCTTTGCAAATCTGTCAAACCAAGCACGAGGAGATTGCTTGAGCCCGAGTAGAGATTTTCTAAGTTTGCACACTTGGTTGCTGTTGGATGAAGATTCCAATGCCGAGGGTATCTCTATGTAAACTTCTTCTAGATCACCATTTAGAAAAGCATTCTTTATGTTTAGTTGGTGTAACGGCCAATCTAGGTTTGTTGTGAGAGAGAAGAATTCTAATAGTGTTGAATTTAGCCACTGGAGCGAATGTTTTTTGATAATCTATTTCATAGGATTGAATAAAGCCCTTAGCAACAAGATGGACTTTTAGTCTCTCAATACTACCATCAGCTTGATGTTTAACAGTAAAAATCTACTTACAACCAGTGGGCTTCTTTCCCCAAGGAATTCCTAAGATCACCCATGTGCCATTTTTCTCTATGGCCTTGATTTCTTCGTAGACTGCCTTTTTCCATTTTGTATTTTGTAGGGCTTCCTAAATGGAGTTAGGGACCTAAACATTGTCTAGAGTCAAAACAAACGCTTGATAGGAAGGAGATAATTTACCCTATGAGACAAACTTTTGAATAGAATGTTGTGTATAAGTTTTTACACCCTTTCTTAGAGCAATTGGCATATCAAAGTCATCAATGATGCTTTCAGTCTCAGAATTAGAAATTCCCTTACTTGAGTGAGTTTGAGTAGGTCTTGGACTTGGTTCAGGCTCTTAGACAAGTGTGAGAGGAGTTGAGAGTTCCATCTCTATAATAGGTCTCTTCCTCTTAACATAGACGTGAAGCTCCTTATTTGCAGTTTGTGGTGTTTTGGGCTGGTTGGGAATAGATGAAATTGGAGTTGGTGGTGGTTGACTTTCTGTTTATGTATCAAGGGTGAGAGGATGGATGACTGAATCAGGTTGTAATGACTTGACAGAGGGCTGCGGTGAAGGTGATGGAGGATTAAGAGGTTGGATTGAATGACTTGGATGAGGCTCCCAAAGCTGATATTCTTGCAAGTTCTCCCCCTGAATTTTAATTTTGGAATAGTAGGATTGGTGTTCAAAGAAGCTCACATCCATTGAGTTTTAAAATTTTTAGGTAGTGGGAGACTAACATTTTTAGTTTTTTTGATTTGAGGAATACCCAAGAAAGATACACTTGATGGATTTTGGATCCAACTTGTTGCGGTTTTGCTGGTGTATATGAACAAAAGCTGAGCACCCAAACACTTTTGGATCTAATGATGTGATGATTTTGGTATGTGGAAAGTGTTGAAGGAGGATGTGATAGGGAGTTTGAAACTTAAGAACTTTGGATGGCATTCTATTAATGAGATATGCAAATGTAAGGATAGCTTCTCCCTAGAAAAATTTTGGAATATGTAAAGATAGGTATCTCAAGTAAATGTTTATTTTTTCTTTCTGCTACCCTATTTTGTTGGGGAGTATCAACATAGGAACTTAAGTGAACTATGCCTTGTTCTAGGAGATAAGAACCTAGAACGGATTTGAAGTACTCTTTGGCATTGTTAGTTTTTAAGACCTAAATCTTGATTTGGAATTGAGTTTGTATCATAGTATTGAAATTTTGGAAAATTGATATATTTTGTGTTTTTTCTTTTATGAAGAATATTTAGGTTAAGCTAGTGTGATCATCAATAAATGATACGAACCATTGAGTTCCTATTATATTTTTTATTCTTGAGGGACCCCACACATCATTATGACTCATGGCAAATGGACGAGATGGTTTGTATAAACGACTGGGATAGGTATTACGAGTATGCTTGGAGAATTGACAAATTTCACATTTAAAATGTTTTGGATTTTTATTGATAAACTTTGAAGGAAAAAGTTTTTCTAGATACACTAAATTAGGATGGCTAAGAAGATAGTGCCACAGCATAATTTCACTATCTTTATTGATACAAGAATTTAAAACAAACCGACTTTTAAAGGAAACACCACTTGTGGGTTGAGCTTGTCTTCTTCAAGGAATATGGTCCTTGAGGAGATAAAAGTCCTGAACACATCTCAGCTTTACCAATTGTCTTCTTTGAATCCAATTCTTGAAATTCACACAAGTTTAGGAAAAACTTAGTTACACAATTCAAATCACGAGTCAATTTACTAATGGAAAGTAAATTACAGTCCAAACTAGGAACATGGAGAATAGAATTTAAAGTCAAATTCTTAGTAATCTTGACCGAACCAATTCCCTCAACTTTAGATAATGAACCATCAACAATTCGGACTGTAGAGTTGCCATTGGATGGATTGTATTTGTAAAATGCTATTGCATCTCCTGTCATGTGATCTGATGCTCTAGAATAAATAATCCACGGTTTTGTGTGCCATTTGTCAACTAGAAGAGCCAATGAGGAATTACCTTTCTATGCTAACATGCTGCTTCTAGACACAAAGGTGTTAGATTGAGATTAAGAGACAATGTTTTGGTTGAAAAGTTTCCATAGAACTTCCAATAGCTCTTTGGTGAAGGGACTTGATTCAGTTGAGGTTATGTTGTCATCTAAGGATGCTGCAATATTGGCACGACTTTCTTTGTCATTGGTCGGTCTTGATGCTTTCCAATAAGTGGGTTTGCCATGAATTTTCCAGCAAGTTTCCTTGAGATGTCTAGGTTTGCGACAATAATCACACTAAGGTCTCCCTTTCCTTTGCTAATTTTCATTGTTGTTTGGTGGTGGTCCTCGTGCTGCAATGGTAGATCCTTTAAGGATTGGAGTGGAATTTTTGGATCCCATCATAACCTTTTTTCTACTTTTTTTGCGCCGGACTTCAGAAAAAGCTTCTCAGATGCTCGTAAGAGGTTTGGTTCCCATAACTCTACCTCAGACTTCATCCAGATTTTTGTTGAGACTACTAAGAAATTTGAAGGTTTGTTTTTGCTTCACAATCTTCTTGTACAAGGCTGTGTTTTCGGGGCACTTCTAAGTGTAGACTTCGGACATGTCAAGATGTTGCCAGTAGCAAGTAAGGGTGTTGAAATATTGAGTAATAGTAAGATCTCCTTGTTCGGAGATCACGTAGCTTGGCTTCAATCTCAAAAAGTTTTGAGGTATTTTTAGAACTTGAATATGTCTCCCTCACAGCATCCCAAATTTCCTCTCCTGTCTTATATAGGAGAAAATTCTCACCTATCTCTTTATTCGTAGAGTTTATCAACTATGACATTACTATGTGATTCTCAGTTTTTCATGTTTCGAACTGTGGATCATTTTTCTCTGGAATGACAACTTCTCTAGTGAGATATTCATCTTTTCCTCTCTTACAAATGAACATCATCATAGATTGGGATCATTGGAGGAAGTTGTGCCTGTTGTGTTTGTGTCCTGTGATGAGAAGAGATGCACTTTCAGCTCCTCTATGACTGTTTGTAGCAGGGGCTGGGAAGGATGTGACTTCGGACGAGGAAGAATCTTTTTCGACTGCCATTTTCTAGTTTGAAGGAAGGCAGATTTGATTTCTGGAAAAGAAGAGAGATGTATTTCAGAGGTAATTTCTGATATCATGTAAGATTTTTTAGAGATTTTGAATATATTTAGAATATTAAAAATGATACAAGAGTGTTACATATATACTAGTACAACAACAATATATAACCTGTTTTCCTAATCTAAAAAAAGAAAAAAAAAACTAAATTAAGAAAACAAAAACTGTCAAATTACAGCCCATAAGACCAGATTCTAAAGCTATCAATTAGCCATAATTTTTTCTTATTCAGTCCCTAGAATCCAAATATTAACTTTGGAAGATTTTCAACAATAAAGAAAGATAAACTTGTTCAATCCATTGGTGAGTTTTGAGATATTCCAACAGTCTCATTTCCTTGCTTTGTTTTTCACCTACTTGGATGTTGTGTCATCCATAAAGCTGGAGGACTGTTATAAACTTAGTATTAGCTCTTGTATAGTGAATCAAGAAGATTAATGTCCAATAGGAGGATGCTGCCATGTGGCAACTCAAATAGAATACAGAGTTAGGAGTTATTTTGGAGAGTTGGGAGTTATTTACCACTTCTTTAATGGAGAGTTAGGAGTTATTTTGGAGTAGGAGCATATTTGTTCTGATTTTACTTTTCCATTCAAACGAGGGTTTGTAATTCACATTTTCCCTGCAACCTATAAAACTACTTTTGAACGTAACAAGTGGTCCAACATGCTAGGTGCTAATTACTAGAGAGTCATAGTGCCAATCACTAGGATGGAAACACGAGTGTAGAGGAATTGGTATAGGAATTGATGGAAGATATGCATAAGGAAAATTTGAAAGTTAGCAAAATGCAAAATCAATATGAGAAAAAATGATGAAGGATCACTTAGAATCAAGAACAAAAAGGAAAAGGTTGGAGTTGGATTCCAATGATGAGAAGCAGGACAAATTATTGTAATCGAACTGTATTCTGGTGAGTAGTTGGATGGTATTCTCTACTATAAGGGATAAAAATAGAGACATCACTAAAAAAGCCCTAAGTTTACATTGAATTCCACAAGCTTCATTGAAGGAAGTCAGCCTGAGGTCAGAAATGCTGTTGAAGGTGACTCAAACTAGATAAAAGAAGTTACAAGAGAGCAACCAACAAAATTAGATTCTGTCTGTGAACTATGGCTCTGATCGCAACTGAACTTAGATGCCTTTTAAGGAAGCAAGCTTCAATTAAATCCAATTTTCTAAGGCAGAAGCTTTGCTGAATCTGGAAGTCTCGACAAACTTGCTTTCTGAGTTATGTATAAAGGAGGAGTTCCTTGGAAATTCAGTTTTTGAAAGTGCTAAGAGTATTTGTTGGAATTATGGCTAGGTCAAGCAGTTTTTTTTTTAATTTCCTTGTTCTGTTATGTTATTTTTGTTAGATGAATCATATCTACTGGAAGATTTACTTAATTTTCAGATTTGAAAATTTTGATGGAATTAATGTTTTAGCATAGTTAGGATTGGTGCAGTTTTAATTGTAATTACTAACCATGTTAGGGCTGCCTATAAATAGACCTTGTATGTACAATTCTGGATGACTTCAAAAGTAAATTTTAGAGTTTTATAAATGGTACAAGAGCTTTGGCTTGATCTCCCAACTTTGGAAAAACAACTCCACTAAGTGATTCCCATATAAAAGGAAAGCTATCTCATAGATCTATGATACCAAGAAACTTGAGGGGATAGACAAAATTAGCCTAGGTGGTTGAGGTAGATTCTGAAAAATCTTTGGGGTGCTTTATCAGCTTCTCAATAAGGAAAGGGTGAATACTGGTAAACCAAACCCTGAAACTTTAAATTCAGTGGCTTCAGAAGCTTACAAAGTTAAGGTATCTCATTTCTTATTCTTATTGGATTATTGATATTGGAGTATCCAATCACATGAAAAACTCATTATGCAATTTTGAGAATTATAATATATACAAAGAAGAACCTAAGATATGGGTGGCCAATGGTAATATTGTGTGTGCAAAAGTAGAAATAACTTTTAATTTGTCTAATTTGAAATTACACCCTACTCTTTATGTACCCAAATTAATACACAATTTGTTATTTGCCAGCAAATTAACTAGGGACAAACTGTAGTGTCCCGTTTTTTCCTTATTCATGTGAATTTTAGGACCTTGCTTTGGAGAAGATATTGGCAGTGCTAAGAAAAGAAATGGACTATACTATATCTCTAGAAAAGTGATTTCTTTTTGTCCAAAGTCATCTAAACTTAATTCTATTGTCATTTCCTCTATCACAGCTAAATTAGAGTCTAATATTTTGTTATGGCATGTGAGGTTGGGTCACCTAAGCTTTCAATATTCGAAAAAATTGTATTACTCTTATGAGTAACAAAATGCTAGAGTCATTTTATTATGAGTCTTGTACAATGGCTAAATTCCCTAGAAATACTTATCTTGTATCTCTTTATAGTCCATCTAATCCCTTCCACATAATATATAGTAATATATGGAGCCCCTTTAGAGCCTGAAATATTTCTGGAGCAAAATGGTTTATTTCAATTGTAGATGACCGTACTTGAGTGTTCTGGGTATATTTCCCGAAAGGAAAATCAAATGCTTGCACAACATTAAAAAATTTTCACAATAAAATAATGTGTTTTAAGCTTTTGTTCAAATCTAGAATCAATAATGAGAGGGAATATTTCTCAAATGAATGTAAAACCTATTTGGTTGAACAAGGGATCATTCACCAAAGTTCTTGTGCTTGGACTCCCCCAACAGAATGGTGTGGTATAAAAGAAAAGGCCACTTATTAGAGGTTAAAAGATCATAAATGTTTTTTAATTTTGATCCAAATAACTCTAGGGGGAAGCTGTTTTAATAGCTACCTACTTAATAAATAGGCTTCCCTTTAAAACTCTTATATTTTGCATCCCTTTAAGCTTCATGTGAAAGTCCTTTCCACATGTCACATTATTTAGTGCACTACCCCCAAAGCTTTTGAGCATGTGTATGTAAAAGATAACTCTTTTGATCAAGATAAACTGGATACATGAGCTCATAAATGTGTGTTTGTGGGATATTTTTCCAAGTCAAAAGGGTTGTTGTTATGCGCGAGAAAACCTCACGCTCACATACCAAAATGACCCCCTTCGACCAAGTTTATGTCAGGAGGACACGATAGAGGAATGGTGAAGGGCGGGAAGGGTAGGAGGAAGGGCGAACTTGAAGGAACCGCGGAAGGGGTATTTATCAAGGTTATCTTAGTTTAGGGGATCTTGTATGTTTTCGTTTCTTCTTAGCATAGGATGTTGTTTCCATTCCTAGTGTAGGTTGACCAACTGTAAGGAGGCTTGTCTCCCGGCTGGAGTTAGAAGTTAAATGTGTCTTAGGGTCAGGAGTGTGGCTGTCCAACTACTGATGATGACATGATCGGTTAGTAGTGGAGGATAGCTAGGTGGAGTTGTGGGAAAATGGAGGCGGCTAACACTGCCCATCTTGTACTCAAAAGGAAAAAGAAGGAAAGGAAAGAAGGATCGGATTTTATTTTTCTCCTAAGCATTCTGAAAATTCAGAATCATTGAGATTGTTGGGTTCTCTCCAACGAGCCCGAAACCATTAGCAACCATAGGGAGACGCAGAAGAAAAACCCTAAAAACTACTAGTGAATCCGACCTAATAAGTGAGTCAAAGGAAGAAGGTCTTAAAGAACGATCCTATAACAAAATGGTATCAGAGCCAGACACGTCGGATGATTTCAAGAGTCTCCAACAACAATTCAAAGGTTTCTTGGAAATGTACAAGGCTGGTAGGGCCCATGTCGAGGAACTGTCCGTCCAACTAGCGAGTCTCTCTCGAGAGGTGTTGTCGAGGAAAGGGAAGTGAAGAGAGACGGAAGAGACCAGCAGAGGCAGTGCCTCTAGGGATTAGGCCTCAGGAGGCTTCAGGGCGTTTGGGGAAGAAGAGAGGGGGGTGGTGATGCCGAAGTACACTCGCCTAGATTTCCCCAATTTTGATGGCAAATCTGACCCCCTAGGTTGGCTAAGCCGATGTGAACTCTTCTTCAGGTACCAACGCACGTTGGAGGGGGGGTCGGGTAGAGCTGGCCGCCTATCACCTGGAAGGAGAGGCTCAATTGTGGTTCCTCGAGATGGAATCTCTTGGGAGGAGTTCAAGGCCATCTATCATTCCCAATTTGGACCCACGCTTAGAAGTAACCCGTTGGGGGAGTTGGCCAAATTGAGGTAGCTAGGAACCGTGGATGAATACCAACAACGGTTCACCCAAGTCTCAACCCAGGCACATCCCTAACGCCGGAGCAGGAAGTGGCGTTGTTCATTAGTGGGTTGAAGGAGTCCATCTCCGTGAACATCTTGATCCAAAACCCTCGGGACATGATTCATGCCGTGGCCCTGGCGCGATTGTATGAGAGGAGGAGTGTGGCCTTGAGGGCGGAGGCTGAGACACAAAGGATGAGGTCGGGCCCAACCACGGAGGGGGAAGTATTGTCGAGAAGGCTTTTGCTGCATCCTAGTCCTCCCACCAAACCATTTGTGAAGCGGTTAAGTAGGCCTGAACTGGAGGAACGGAGGAGAAAGGGGCTTTGTTTTAATTGTGATATGAGCCCTTCTCAGTAGGACATTGCTGCAAAAGATTATTTTGGTTAGAATGTGTTGAAGACGATTTGGAGAAACAGGAGGAAGAGGAAGACATAGGGGTTGAGAAGGGCGAGGAGGAGCTGGCTGCTATATCACTCCATGCCATGATGGGCACTTGCAAACCCCAATAGATGAAGTTACGGGGTAAAATTGGAGAGCAGGAGGTGGTGGTGTTGGTGGACTCTAGAAGCACACACAACTTCCTGGTCGAAGGAGAGGCCCGAAGACTAAGGTTAAAGGTTGAGCCTCGACATAATGTCAAGGTGCTGGTGGCAAACGAGGAGAGTTTGTGAAGCGGGGGCAGTTGTAATGGGGTGAAGTTGCACCAAGCAGACCGCCCTTTCCACGTGGACTTTTATACACTGCCCTTGTGCGGGGTTGATGCAGTCCTGGGCGTGAGTTGGCCGAAGTCCTTAGGGGCGATCGACTGGGATTTCAGGGATATGAGGATGAAATTCTGTGTTATGGGGGAAGAGATAGAATTGAGGGGCCTTCTGGAACGGGGAAAGGACAACGCATCCTTGGTAGCCATGAGGGAAGTGGAGAAAAGTAAGGAGTTGGGGTTGCTATTGGCGGAGTTTGAGACCCTCTTCCAGCCACTACACGGTCTCTCACTAGCTAGACCATGTGACCACAGGATCCCTCTATAACCTAGCATCGCTCCTATTGTAGTGAGGTCATACCGATATCTGCATCAACAAAAGGACAAGATAGAGAAACAGTGTGAGGAGGTGTTGGAGCGGGGCATCATCCAGGTAAGTCAGTCCCCTTTTTCTTCTGGTGCGAAAGGCAGACCTTGGTTGGAGGTTTTATGTGGACTACCGGGCGTTAAATGACAAAACTATTAAAGATAAATTCCCTATCTTGGTCATAGAAGAGTTGCTAGAGGAATTAAATGGAGTGAAGTATTTTTCCAAGTTGGATCTAGCGTCGAGTTACCACCAAGTACGTATGCATTCCGCGGATATAGCAAAAACAGCCTTCCGCACTCACCATGAGCACTTTGAATTTCTTGTCATGCCCTTCGGTCTCATGAATGCCCCTTCCACCTTCCAAGCTCTGATGAACACCGTCTTCAAGGGGGTGTTGTGCAAGCTTGTGCTAGTCTTCTTTGACGACATCCTTGTCTACAGTAGCATGTGGGTAGAACACCTTCAACATCTGAGGAGGGTCTTCATGCTCCTAAGGGAACACCACTTGTACCTAAAGAGGAGTAAGTGTGCCTTCGTGCAAGAACAAGTGGCTTACTTAGGCCATGTGATTTCTCATGAGGGAGTACGAGCCGATCCAGGGAAGATAGACACCGTGCTGAAGTGGACAAAGCCCATGTCCACCACGACCGTGAGGGGATTTTTAGGGTTGACAGGATACTATAGGTGCTTTGTGGCCGGGTATGGGCACATTATGGAGCCTCTGACTAAGATTTGCAAAAATAACTTCCAATGGACCCTCGAAGCCGAGAGTTCGTTAGAGAGGCTGAAAAGAGCCATGACAGAAGCACCTGTGTTAGCACTTCCAAACTTCTCCCAGCCATTTGTGGTGGAATGCGACGCCTCAGGAGGAGGAATTGGGGCGGTCCTTCAACAACAGGGGTGATCGATATCCTATTTCAGCCGACCTTTCGCCAAATAACACCTTAGGCTAGCAGCCTACAAAAAAGAATTGATCGAGCTATCCAAGGCTGTCCGGCATTGGAGGCCGTATCTATGGGGAAGAAGATTCCTAGTGAAGACGGATCATTACAGCCTCAAGTACCTCTTGGAGCAAAGGGTAACAACTTCGCCTCAACAACACTTGATCAGCAAGCTGATGGGGTTTGACTTTTAGATCGAGTATAGAGCTGGTCGTGAAAACAAAGTGGCAGACGCCCTGTCTAGGAAGGACGAACCTATTGGCCATTTGGCAGCCCTCTCTTGCCCACAGTTGCTGTTGTTCGACCAAATCTGCAAAGAGAATCAACAAACCCGAGAGATCCAAGAGTTGATTGAACGAGTGGAAGTTGGGCAGCTAGGACAACGGTGGACGGTAGAGGTTGGATTGTTCTTCTTCAATTGGAAAATCTACTTGCTTCCTCACTTAGCCTTGTGTTCAGTCGTCATAGAAGCTCTTCACTGCCCGTTCCATGAAGGGTATCAGAAAACCCTCCACCACATCAAGCAAGACTTCTACTAGAAGGGGCTCAAACAACAGGTACAGAAATTTATTCGCGTGTGCGAAGTACATCAAAGGAGCAAAGTTCAACTGTTGGAACCGGCTGGCCTTTTGCAACAGCTACCGATACCATCCCAAGTGTGGGTAGACATCTCCATGGATTTCATTGAAGGATTGCCTATGTCCCATGGGAAGTCGGTCCTCTTTGTGGTAGTGGACCGATTCTCCAAATATGCCTACTTCTTACCCCTGAACCGTCCATATATGGCTGTCTCGGTATCTTGGGTATTCTTTGACCATATATTCAAACTTCATGGGATGTCGGAATCCATAGTAAGCAATAGGGACACTACCTTCACCAGCTCGTTTTGGAAAGAATTGTTCAAGCTGTAGGGAACCAAGCTGGCCTTCTCCTCCGCATATCATCCTCAAAGTGACGGACAAACAGAGATAGTCAACCGCACCATTGAGATGTATTTAAGGTGTTTTATGGGGGAACGTCCGAACAAATGGACGGAATGGGTGGCGTGGGCAGAATTCTATTACAACACAGGATTCCATACCACCCTGAAGGTAACCCCCTTTGAGGTGGTTTATGGTCGCGCACCCCCACGATTGTTGGCCTACTACCCTGGGATATCCAAGTTGGAAGCGGTAGAAATGGCACTTGTGGAAAGAGACCAAGTCTGGCAGCAACTGGCTCGGGCTCAAGCTACCATGAAAGCCCAATATGATTGAAGGCATAGACAACTGGAATTCTAGGAGGGTGAGTTAGTCTGGCTTCGCCTACAGCCATATTGGTAGATCTTGGTGGCCACACGGCGCAATCAGAAGCTGGTGCCAAAATTCTACAGGCCATTTTCAATATCAGCCAAGATCGGCACCGTGGCACATTGGGTAGAATTTCCCCCGCAAGTGAGGATCCACCTGGTTTTTCATGTATCCTGCTTGAAGAAGTTTGAAGGACCCCCTACTACACGACCACTACTTCCCCTAGTGCAACAAGGAGTGGTCGTGCCACAGCCTAAAGCTATCCTGGAGACAAGACAGATGCAGAACCAATCTGAGTTGCTGGTGCATTGGGATGGCTATTCACCTGTTGAAGTTTCATGGGAGTCGGCTGAGATGATGATACAACGTTACCCCCCATTTGCGCTTGAGGTCATGCGCGCTCTGGAGGGAGGGACAGAAGTTATGTGAGAGAAAACCTCACGCTCACATACCAAAATGACCCCCTTCGACCAAGTTTATGTCAGGAGGACATGACAAAGGAAAGGTGAAGGGCAGGAGGAGGGGCGAACTTGAAGGAACCGTGGAAGGGGGAATTTAGCAAGGTTATCTTAGTTTAGGGGATGTTGTATGTTTTCGTTTCTTCTTAGCATAGGATGTTGTTTCCATTCCTAGTGTAGGTTGACCAGCTGTAAGGAGGCTTGTCTCCCAGCTGGAGTTAGCAATTAAACGTGTCTTAGGGTCAGGAGTGTGGCTGTCCAACTACTGATGATGACACAATCGGTTAGTAGTGGAGGACAGGTCGGTGGAGTCGTGGGAAAATGGAGGTGGTTAACACTGCCCATCTTGTACTCAAAAGGAAAAAGAAGGAAAGGAATGAAGGATCAGATTTTATTTTTCTCCTAAGCATTCTGAAAATTCGGAATCATTGAGATCGTCGGGTTCTCTCCAACGAGCCCAAAACCATTAGCAACCATAGGGAGACGCGGAAGAAACACCTTAAAAACTACTAGTGAATCTGACCTAATAAGCAAGTCAAAGGAAGAAGGTCCTAAAGAACGATCCTATAACAGTTGTAAGTGTCATTGTCTTTCATGAAGGAAATTTTTTACATTGTTTGATGTTTTCTTTTGTCGAGAAACAATTCGTCTTCTACAGTAAACTCAACTAATGGTGAGACAAGTGCTGATCCTGCTTTCACCACTGATATGTGATAACAACACTCTCAATATCCATACACTATTCCAGAGGCACAGATTACTCCTAGCAATCCTTCAAAAAATTGTGAAAATCTCATCACCACTGGAGGTATTAATCTATTCATGAAACCATGAAATAAAAGCATAGCTACATCTAACTTGGAGAAAGGGAATGAAAAATTCAAGTGAAGAAAAAATATCAACTCCTGCTGCAAGAGGTGAACAGAGTGATGCAGATGGGGAGTTGGATGTATTAGGTTTGCCAGTAGCACTTTGGATAGGTAAAAGAGCATGTGCCAAGTATCCAATAGGTGATTATATGGTTCATAAGAAATTATCTTCTTACTTCACTGGGTTTACAATGAAAGTTGATAGAGTTGTAATCCCCGAAATGTAGATAAATCGATTGATACTCCCGAATGGAAAGAGGCTATACTAGTAGAGGTGGATGCATTGCTGAAGAATGATACATGGACTTGGTAACATAGGGATTTACTCAAACCTATGGGATAGATTATGATTAAACATTTACACCAGTGGTAAAATTGAATATAATATGTGTATTACTTTCTCTGGTAGCAAATTTAGATTGGCTTTTACATAAATTAGATTTAAATAATGCTTTTCTCCATCAGAACTGGAGGAAGAAATACACAAAGATCCCACCTGGTTTTAAGTCACAAGAGATACAAGGAAAGGTGTGCAAGTTGAAAAATTCTCTTTGTGGATCGAAACAATCACCATGAGTGTAGTTCAAGTGCATTAGCTCGGTACTTCTCAGACTTGGATACAACCAGAGTCAGGCTGATCATACATTATTTATGAAGGTGAATTGTGAAGGAAACAAATCAATACTTTTCGTGTATGTTGATGATATCATCATAACTAGGGTGATGTTTCTAGAATTTTTCTTTTGGTAAGCAACATGTTACTTTCATTAATAAAGAAAGACATTTACACATAAGCTATTATCTAGCTTGCTAAAAGCGAGGGAGGAATATTTTGTGTCCCAAGGCTGATGAGATTTCTCTGTCTTCAGATGCATTATACAGCAGCTGCAAGTGCATACTGCTGTAACTTTGAGGATTAGGTAGGTTGAAGAGGCTGAAGCTAGTAGAGCCAAACAGGTCCCAGACCAAGTATAGAACCCGGCATGATGGTAGAGGGTGTTGCACACTTGCTTCCAAGTTTGGGAAGAATGCTGGCAGTAAAAGAACAAGTGCTGATGTGTTTTGTCTGACAGTCCACACAAGAAGCAGGTAGTGGAAGTGGTAATCCCCTATTCTGCAAGTTTATCAAGGGTCTGGAGTTTCTCTTGCCAAGCAAGCCAAAGTATAAAAGCATGCCTGGGCAAGAGACTCTTACATCAAATGACTCTAGCCCTGGGTGTTTTAGGGCAAGGATTTGAAAAGGTGCAGAATGCAACCTTTCTGGAGAAAGTGCCTGAACTGGAATTGACCCCTAAAAGAGCTATCGGGTTGAAGAGAGTTTGGCTGAAATGAAAGTTGAATTCAAAAATTCTCCTAGAAGCTGTTTTTGGCAAGCTCCACTGATACGAACTGAAAAACTATAGTAACAACAAACTAAAATTTTTATTAAGGAAAAACACAAACCCTAATACCTTCAATGAAGAAGGTCCATGGGCACCTTTACTCATACAACTAACAAACTCTTCAACAAAAATATCTAACTCCCCCTTCAACTAACTAGGTACTCCTATTTATAGTAGATACACAACTGCACACTAATTACGTAACTGCCACTACTGCATGTACAAACTCCAGAAGGCACACACATCACTACACACATACAATAACACATCAAAACACTAACTACACTCTTACACCTGCGGGGTCATATCATCCACTTATTTCCTTGTATAATGGAGCATAATCTGGCATTTCTATGAATAGTGGAGCCCACAATATCTTCTGCACTATGAATTAAGTCTGAATGACCATTTAGTAGCCAGTAATCAGACCAAAAAGATATTGAAATGCCATCATTGACCTTCCACCTGAAATGTGGCCTTGCCAGAACCTGCAACTTGAGGAGCTTCCTCCATGTCCAGGAGTAAGAGGATGGTGCCTTAGCCATCCAGAAGCTGTTATCTTTGATGAAAGTGGAGTGCACCCATTCCACCTAGATGCCTATTGAGTCTTCCTTGCAAAGGTGCCAAATATGCTTAAATTGAGTGGCTTTGTTCCAAATGTGAAGTCTAGGGATGCTGAGGCCACCTTCCTCAAGCGAATTACAAGCTGGATTCCATCCAACTTTGGTTTTGGTAGAAATGTTGATTCTTCCACTCCAAAGGAAATTTCGCATTTGTTCTTCAATCTTTTTAGTAACATACTTGGGGAGAAGGAAAATGGAAGCCCAGTACACTTGCAATGAGAATAAAGCAGATTTTATAAGTTGTAGGTGACCCTCATAGGATAGGAATTTAGAAGTCCACAAGTTGATTCTGTCTGTTATCTTTTCTATAAACAAATAACAATCCCCCTTGTGAAGCTTTATTGAAATTAAGGGGACTCTAAGATACTTCACTAGTAGGGAGCATTCTCAAAAATGCAAAAGACCAAGGATTGCAGCCTTTCTCTGGTCTTCAACATTACAAAAGAACATTGAACTCTTCCCCGTGTTTACCTTCAGTCTTGAAAAACCTTGAAAGGCTGAAAAAACCTCATGCACCTTCTTTAACAGAAAGAAGATTTTCCCTACAAAAGATTAGTGAATCATCCATAAAACAAAGGTGAGTAATTCTCTCTCCTTTACACCTCCAATGCAAGGAAAAATTTGGTGAATTCATTAACTTTCTTTGCATTGAAGAGAGAACTTCCAAGGCAAGAATAAGAAGGTATGGGGATATTGGGTCCCTTGGCCTTAAGGCTCATTCAATAGGTAAAAAATAAATAAATAAATAAACAAATAAAGAACCCATAACTTCCCCATTTATGTTGATAGAGAACTTGGGGGTTTGGATATATTGGTATTAGCTTAAAAAAATGCGGTGGAAATTGCATGCTTCTTAGGACTTTAAGAAGGAAATTCCAATTTAGTTTGTCATAAGCTTTTTGAAGATCCACCATTAAAGCATGTCTTGGAGGCCTGCTGCTTAAGCAATAAACATGAATGAGTTCTTGGGCTAAAATAATGTCATCAGTAATGCGTCTACATGAAATGAATGCAACTTGTTCTTTGCCAATTAGGGAAGGTAGCACCTATTTTAGTCTCGATGCCAAATGTTTAGAGATGGCCTTATAGACAATGTTATAGCAAGAAATAGGTCCTTCCACAACTTGAAAATCCTTAAAAACTAGAGAGAAATAGAGGCAGCCCATTACCTAGAAATTGAAACTAAACATACTCAAATCCCAAGTTTCAATCTTTATAATGGCCCGACACTAAATTTTGTGTCAGGATTGTTAATATGGCATTCTACATAAGAAAAAATTTGAAATCTGTATACTCTCTCTGACAAATGACCAATTGTTGAAGAAAAGGGAAGACTCAGAAAGAAGAAGCGGCTAAGAAAGACTTAGAAAGAAAAATAAAGATGTGTAGATGAGCACATGTGAGAAAGAACAGAGGATAGGTTTTTTCTTTTTTGTTGGGGGCCAGCTTGGCCATAATGGGTTGGCCTGTTTTAATCTATGGTTTAGATTGCCTAGGCTAGTAGCCTGCCTTTTAAACATGCTAAAATTTTTCAATCCTGACCTGCTATTTAGTTGGGTTAAATGGCTTGGCCCATGGGTCTAATCCATTTTCACAACTCTAGAGTATAAATAGGTGTTAGTAGCAGTTAAACTTTATTCAGGCATTCACCACTTCTCTAATAGAGAGTTAGGAGTTATTAGCACCAGAGCAGAAATATATTTGCTCCTGTTTGGGTTTTCAATTCATATTTTTCCCAAATTCAATCCGTAAAGTTACTTTGTAACATGGATGTTACTCTTTTTTGCTTTTAAATTAGGGGTGATAATTTTTTACATGGCATAATGATATGAGTACAACACGATTAGGATCATGACTGCCAAGATAAAACAATAAATTAACACAAGGCGTGTAATGATAAACTCAATAATTGTATGAAATAAGCACGACTATAATATAAAATAGTTATATGTGATATCTATTCATTCTATATACTCTCATCATTGATTCGCCTATACAGAGTGCCACCCCTAAGTCTCTGGTGATTTTTCCCCCCTGTTCAGGAGAAGCCATACAAGCTGCTGATAAAGGCTTGGCAAGTACAAGTCAAAATCCATACCATTACAGGGAAACAATTAGTGAGAACCTTAACCTTGTTTTCATTTTTTATTGTGCTAGTAATGTGACATAGCAATCAGCATTAATTCTATGTAAAACAGATGATAGGTTAAAGGTACAGGTCAAAAAAGAACCTGTAGAGCTGACTCACAGCCTGTCAAGCCTAATAAAAACAACGCTTGAAGGTCAGGATTTGACCTTCTTTGTTTAATTAGATGTTGGGCCTTTCCTATATCATTATTTTTACCTGCTAGTGTAAATTTGTTTGTGTTGCTAAATTTAAATTGGTTTGTGAAGGAAGAGGATCTAGCAGGAAGGATGAGCACCTTCAGGGTTATGATATGACCTCGAGTGGGTACAAACTCAAGAAAGCTACTGCTGAGGATGTAGTTGGTAATTCTTCATGGAGAGCAGACACAGTAAAAGTTATGATTAGTGGCCCATCTCAGCTTGTGAGTTACTAATCATATTTTTTATTCCTAGTTGTCATTGCTCTCATTGGCATCAGAATTGGTTGTCTTGTTTATTTATTGGAAACATCTGTTTTATATATATATATATACACAAAAGATACTAAAAATATTTTATCTAAAAGATGTAGAACCTATATATATATATATATATATATATATATATATATATATATATATATATAATGTACTTTTAAATTAAGAGAAATAAAAAAAACAAAATAATTTTATTTTTCCTTTTTACTAACATGGTATTAGAGCTATAGAGAAACCCTGGTTCCAAAAAAAAAAAAAAACCTTGGTTAGCAGCGTTGTGCATCCTTGACCATTTTCCGATGTTGGATTTAGAATCTAATTATATCACCATGTTCATCTTCTCTTCGACGCCGTATCCCTCAAAGCTTGCCACTAGAAACGCTTCTATGTGCCGTGACGCGCCGCCATGTGCCACGTCACCATATCTTACTTTTTACCTTCTTTTTCCGGCATTAAATCCTTCTTTTCCTTCACACACCGGTGCATTTGCTTCCTTTAGCTCCAGCCGTCCAAACACTAGCATCTTCCATTGCCAGCCACTGTTGTTTGCCGTTGACCACCACCGTCCGCCGCCAACCACCACTGTTTACCACCCTTTCACCCTCTTTTTCAAGGTTGTTTTCAATCCAACATTGCTCACAATGCTTTCTCATCGAAAATTAGTCCTTTTTCAAGCTTCTTATCTCCATTTCTTGCCATTGCAATGGAAAAATTAATGGGAGTTCCAACTACATGTCTTAGTCTAAAGTTGTAGAATTATGGTGTATGGGTCAAGGTCTACAAGACCATTCGACCACTAATCTCAATGACATGCAAAAGGATAAGGATCACTAGCAAAAAGCAGATGCTTTATTATTGAGTCTCTTATGGCAGTCCATTGATCTATCTCTTCATCCCATTTACAAGCATTACAATACTTGTTATGATGTTTGGATTTAGGCAAAAACCCTTTATACTAATGATATTCAACGTTTATAGTCAATGATATCTAATATGCTTAACTTGAGATAGTCGGTTGTCTATTATTGATTTCCTTAGCAGATGAGCCACAATTAAAGCTAAATACAATTCTTTGCTTCCTCTGAGTCAAAATCTCAAGGATGATTTAGCTCAGAGGGAAAAATTTTTCATGGTTTGTATTCTTGCTACACTTGGTGCTAACCTTGCTTCTGTTTGTGACTAGATATTAACTAGTCTTACTATACCATCCATGGATGAAGTTTTCTACTGTCTTCTCCGTGTGTTGTCCATTTCAAATAGGATCCTTCTTTAGGTCCCTCTTCCTTATAATCAATTATAGGTCAGATTCACTAGTAATTTTTAGGGTTTTTCTTCCACGTCTCCCTATGGTTGCTAATGGTTCCAGGCTCGTTAGAGAGAACCCGGTGATCTTAACAATTTCTGATCAACAGAAGAGTTTTTATTTGGAGAAAATAATTTTTTTGCCCCTTTTCCTTCCTTTTCTTGGCTTTTTAAGTACAATATGGGCAGGTTGTTTCCCTTAATTGCCTCATCCCCATGCTCCCCCTATTTTCTCTCCCACGACTCCACTTTTACACCTCCCCACTACTAACCGTATACATAGTGATTAGTAGCATGACAGCAACACTACACCTAACTCTAGGACACCTAGCACACCCATCTACCATAATGAAAGGTTACAATACTTAAGACACCACCTCCAGCTGGATCGGCAAGCACCCATTAACCTACTGAACATGTTACACTAGGAAAAGAAACAAACAACTAAGACAAGATACAAATACACTTGCACAGTAGATCAAGACAACATTTCGCAACACTTATCACAGTACACAAGACACAACTAATACACTAGGTACTAACCCTTTATGTGAATGCGAGCTAACCTCGCGTGTAACATTTGTTCCTTCCTCGAAAGCGCACGTGGCCTCACGTGCAAACACGAGATACTTCTATAGGCAGCACATCGTTCACCTCTCCCCCCTCATCGTCCTCGTCCTCGTCCTGGCCTTTTGGTTCCTCTTCCATACATTCCAGCCAAAACAACCTCTTACAACGATGACCCATGGAGAATAGCTCATCACAATTAAAGCAAAGTCCCTTTTTCCTCCTCTCTTCCAGTTCTACCTTACTCAGCCCCTTCACATATGGGGTCGCAATAGAGTTAGCTGCTGGCAAGAATTTCTTCATAGGCGCCTCTCCTTCTGCTACTACCATTGCTTTACTTTTTTGTGCCTCTACCTTTGCTCTCATAGCCACACTTCTCCTTTCGTAGAGCCTTGCTAGTGCCATGGCTTGGGTCATACCTTAGGGATCCTGAATCAGCACATCTACGGAGATATACTCCCTCAATCCGCTGATAAATAAGGCCACTTCTTGTTCTGGCTTGAGCATCGGCGTGTGGGCCGAGACTTGGATGAAGTGGTGCCGATATTTCTCCACTGAACCCACCTGTCGCAGCTTGGCCAGCTCCCCTAACGGATTGCTCCAGAGTGGTGGTCAGAACTATGTATTGCATAACAGTTTGAACTCAGGCCACCCCACCGTAGGTCGGTCCTTCTCCATCCTACCAAACCAAGGCTGGGCCTCTTCCTCCATGTGATAGGCCGCCAACTCTACTCGATCGTCCTTCGGCGTCTTTTGGTGTCGGAAGAACTGTTCACACTGATTCAGCTACCCTAGCTGGTCCGATTTGCCATCAAACTTTAGGAAGTCGAGCCGGGTGTACTTAGGTACTGTGTACCTCTCTCTGCCTCGCCCGCTACTGCCGAGCTTCTTGGTGTTCGATCTGGCGGCGGGCTTCCTCCGGCTGTTTCCTCTAGCTCCTTTGATTTTCCCTTCTGGGCTGACATCTTCCGGGAAAGGTTCGCTACCTGGACCGACAGTTCTTCGACGTGGGCTTGGTCGGCCTTGTACATTTCCAGGAAGCCTTCGAACTGTTGCTGGAGCCGCTTGAAATCGTCTGACATGTCTGGCTTTGATACCACTTTGTTATAGGATTGTTCTTTAGGTCACTCTTCTTTATAATCAATTATTAGGTTAGATTCACTAGTAGTTTTTAGGGTTTTTCTTCCTTGTCTCCCTATGGTTGCTAGTGGTTCCAGGCTCGTTAGAGAGAACCCGACGATCTCAATAATTTCTGATCAACAGAAGAGTTTTTATTTGAAGAAAATAATTTTTTTGCCTCTTTTCCTTCCTTTTCTCGGCTTTTTAAGTACAATATGGGCAGGTTGTTTCCCTTAATTGCCTCATCCCCATGCTCCCCCTATTTTCTCTCCCACGACTCCACTTTTACACCTCCCCACTACTAACCGTATACATAGTGATTAGTAGCATGACAGCAACACTACACCTAACTCTAGGACACCTGGCACACCCATCTACCATAATGAAAGGTTACAATACTTAAGACACCACCTCCAGCTGGATCGGCAAGCACCCATTAACCCGCTGGACATGTTACACTAGGAAAAGAAACAAACAACTAAGACAAGACACAAATACACCCGCACAATAGATCAAGACGACATTTTGCAACACTTATCACAGTACACAAGACACGACTAATACACTGTGCTAACCCTTTATGTGAACGCAAGCTAACCTTGCGTGTAACACCATACATGAGTCTTCAATTATGGATAGTTTAACTTTGGCTTCTCAAATGGCTACTTAAGTTCAATTAGGTGCAAGAGAGGGACACAGTGGAGCTTATGGAGGTAATCGGGGAAATCGTCCTAGGTGTACTTACTGTAATCGATGGGGACATACTAAGGACAAATGCCACAAACTACATGGTCGTCCTCTTTGTGCTAATATTATTCATAATACTATTCATACAACTTTTGATAAATAACACAAGGATTCTCTAATTCTCACTAGAATTGATCTTGAGAATGATCTCCAATATTAAGCTTTAAAACAATGATCATCCTCTATTGCTTCCATTGCTCATATTGATAATTTTGTTGCATGCCTCACTCAGTCCTCTAAGTCCATGGGTTATTGACTTTGGTGCTTCTAAGCATATTTTTCGTAATCCCGATCTATTTTTTCGGTTTTTACAATCTACATCTTTACCTTTTGTTACTGTAGCAAATGGTTCTCATACAGTTGTTAAAGCTGTGGGCGATTCACAGCTCTTACCATCACTACCTTTAGAAAATGTCCTTTACATTCCTAATTGTCCATTTAACCTTGTATTTGTTAGTAAAGCCACATGTGTTTTAAACTGTTCAATTAAATTTGACCCTCATTTTGTTGTTTTTAGAATCTTAGTACGGGACAGACGATTGGCACAAGATATGAGTCACAGGGGCTTTATTACCTCATTATCCCTCCAGCTTCTCCTGTTGCATGTTTTACTCCAGGCTCTCTAGCTCTTCTCCACAATCCTTTGAGCCATCTTAGTGTCTCTAAATTTTAAAAGATGGTTCCTCATTTATCGCATTTGTCTTCCTTAGAGTGTGAGTCATGTCAACTAGGAAAACAATCTAGAATTTCATTTCCTAGGTGAGTTAATAATCGACTATCTCTACTTTTGCTATGGTTCAGTATGACATTTGGGGCCCTAGTCGTATCGTATCTATTTTGGGTTTTTAGTACTTTGTAACCTTTATTGACCACCATTCTCATTGTACTTAATTATATTTAATGAAATATCGATTTGAGTTGTATTCAATTTTAGAGTCCTTTCATGCTAAAATTAAAACTCAATTTAATGCATCTATATAAATTTTGAGTAGTAACAATGCTCCTGAATATTTTTCTACTCCATTTACTAAGTTCATGTCCTTTCATGGCATTTTACATCAATCATGTTATGCGTACACACCTCAACAAAATAGTGCTATTGAGGGTAAAAATAGACATTTAATTGAAACTGCTCGCACGTGTTTTTTACATCACCATGTACCTACTCAGTTTTAGGCTGATGCTGTTCTCACTGCATATTATCTCAGCCTTCTTTTATTCTTCAACACAAAATTTCTCATACCATCTTATTTCCTGATTAACCCTTGTATGTTCTTTCATTACGTGTATTTGGTTGCACATGTGTTGTTAAAAATATGTCTCTTGATCAAGATAAACTGTTAGCCCGTTCTATTAAGTGCATTTTTTTTTGTTATTTTAAATTTCAAAAAGGTTACAAATGTTATTCACTTGCTGCTCATCATTACTATTTGTCTCCCAATGTTACCTTCTTTGAAACTTTTTCTCCCTATTCCTCCTCTTCATTGGAGCACCCTATTTCTGAAGTGTTGCTTATTCCATCTCAGTTATCTCTTCCTAAGCTTGCACCTGCTACCTCTTATTCTATTCCTTCACCCCTACCCTTGTAGGTTCATCATCAACGCTATTGGAACCACTCTTCATCAGACACACCACCACCTTTAGATGCTTCCGCTGACTCACCTTTTAATTCACTGTTTGTACCTATTGAGGACCTCCTAGAAGCAGATCTCCCAATAGCTCTTAGGAAAGGTAATCAATCTTCTCGAAATCCTCACCCCATTTATAATTTTCTTAGTTATTACTATTTATTTCCATCCTACTATGTTGTTGCTTCATCTTAGTCTTTTACTTCTATTCCTAAAAATGTGAGTAAGGCACTTTCAAATCCAGGATGGACACAAGCAATGGTAGAAGAGATGATTGCTTTACATGCTAATGGTACTTGGAATTTGGTTCCTTTACCTCTTATAAAATCTTTGGTTGGGTGTCGATGGATTTATGCTGTGAAAGTTAGTCTTGATGGTAAAATTGATCGATTTAAGGCTCGTTTGGTTGCTAAAGGTTACACTCAAGTGTATGGTTTGGATTATGTTGATACATTTTCTCTTGTGGTTAAGATATCCTTTGTTCGATTATTTCTATCCATTGCAGCTATAAAACATTAGCCATTATACCAATTGGATATAAAGAATGCATTTCTTCATGGTCAGTCTAATCTGGTATGTAAATTCCGTCGCTCCTTTTATGGTTTGAAACAATCTCCTTGTGTTTGGTTTAGCTGGTTCAGTACTGTAGTTGTGGAATTTGGCATGGTTTGTAATACATCCGATCATTCAGTCTTCTTTAAGTATACATCTGAAGGGAAATGCATTTATTAAATAGTTTATGTAGATGATATTGTCATTACTGGTAATGATCAGGATGATATTATTCACTTGAAGGAGCATCTTTTTAGACATTTTCAAACCAAGGATCTTGGCTCACTAAGATACTTTCTTGGCATAAAAGTTACTCAATCCAGTTCTCGTAAAGTACTCTCTCAAAGAAAATATGCCTTAGATCTTCTAGAAGAAACCGGTATGCTTAATTGTAAACTTATAGATTCTCCTTTGGATCCTAATGTGAAGTTGTTACCAGGACAGGGGGAGCCATTTGCAGACTCTTGGAGATATCGTCGATTGGTAAGAAGGCTTAATTATCTTACTATCATTTGACCCGATATATCTTTTGCTGTTAGTGTTGTCATTCAATTCCTTCAATCTTCTTATGTTAGTCATTGGATTGTAGTTGGTAGGATTCTCAGATATATTAAAAGTGCTCTAGGCAGAGGTTCTATTTGAAGATCATGATCATTTTCAAGTGATTGGGTATTCTGATGCTAATTGGGCAGGCTCTCCTTCTGATAGACGATCCACTTTTGGGTATTGTGTCATAGTTAGGGGCAATCTAGTTACTTAGAAGAGTAAAAAGCAAGATTTTGCTAGATCAAGTGCATAAGCAAAATATCATGTAGTGGCTTTGGCAACTTGTGAACTTATTTGGATGAAACATCTTCTTCAGGAGTTAAGTTCTGTGAAGGAATGTAAATGAAGTTAATTTGTGATAACCAAGTTGCTTTACATATAGCCTTAAATCTAGTCTTTCATGAGAAAACCAAACATATAGAGATAGACTGTCACTTCATTCAAGAAAAGATGTTGTTTGATTATATTATCACTAACTACGTCAATTCGAATGATCAATTAGCTGATATTTTAACCAAGTCTTTAAGGAGTTCTCATATTGAATATATTTGTAATAAGCTTGGTGCATATGATTTGTATGCTCTAGCTTGAGGGGGAGCGTTGAATTATATATATATAGGTCCCACATCCTTTAGATAGAAAATTTTTTGTATCTTATATATATATATATGTATAATGTACTTTTGAATTAAGAGAAATTAAAAAAACAAAATAATTTTATTCTTCCTTTTTACTAACAACATACATGTCTCAACCACTAGTTCAGCACTATACTCCAACAGTTTTCGCCAACTGATTTCTAGTGAAATTGACATAACTGGGAACTTTCTTGCATTATTCTATAATTTTTTTTTTAGTAAAGTTTTTAAGGGTTTGTCTAATATTTCAATTTGATCAATTGCTCTTCATAATACCTAAACACTATATTATGTAGATAACATCAAACAATAGAATTTGTAATCCATCTTTTTAAAGGTATTATTATATAAAGTTGTATCTTTATGTTCTATCCAAGAACTGCTTGATGAACTTTTCCTCAGTAGACTCCAAAATCTCTTCCCATTCACCATTGCTCAATTCACATGGTGTAAGATTAAACTTGTCATAGTATATCCCAACAATTCATAGCATATGTAAATATTAATTCATTGTGGCTTAATGAATATATAAAGTGTAGAATATTATTGAAGTTATATCAAATATCATTAGGTGGGAGAATGCAGCTTACAGATACGATGATGGAGTTATAGAGTGATATTACACATTCGGAATAGGAGGACCTGAGCTATGTTGGGGATTTTTTCACTTGGTCAAACCGGCAAGAGCATAACCCAATACTACATAAGTTGGACAAGATCATGGTGAACCAACATTAGCTAGGCATGTTCCCCAAAACACAAGCAAAATTCATATCCCCTACCCTTTCTAACTACTCCCTTGTAATCACTTGCATGGACTTTAACTTGGGTAGTAGGAAAACAACCTTCAAGTTCTTTAACTTTTGGATCGAACACAAGAGCTTCAAAGACTTAGTGACCAGCACATGGCGAACAGATATTAGAGGCTCTAAGATGTTTCAAATTGTTAGAAAACTCATATTACTCAAGCAAGTACTTAGGCAATTGAACAAAAATGAATACTCCCACCTTTTGGACAATGTACAGATGGCCAAATCCAGATTACACCTACTACAAGCCTCTGTCCTTGGGAGCGTAGATATCTCTAGCATGGAGGAGGAAAAGAAGGCGTACAAGGAATACTATTTGCTTAGAGGAGCCGAGGAAAGTTTCTACAAACAGAAATCTAGGTCTCATTGGCTAAAATTGGGGGACAAGAATACTTCTTATTTCCACAAAACCATGAGGAACTTGCATAACTGAAGCTCTATCCATCTCTTATTTAGAGAGGATGGTAGTGAGGCGATTGGGGATGTAGAAGTCAAAGCATTAACAGTAGACCACTTCCAACGGCTCTATGACAGCCTGTCATCTAACCTTAGCCTGGAGGATGTGAGTAACTTGGTAACTTGGAAATTGAGTCATCAACAATAGCTTGAGTTGGATGTCCCCTTCACTGAAGATGAGATCAAATGGGGGTTCTTCTCACAAGCCAACTAGAAAGCCCCAGGGCCTGACGGGTACTCTGCCAAATTCTTTAAGGAAGCTTGGGGAATTATTAGAAATGACCTGCTGGAAGCTTCTAAAGAATTCTTGTCATCTGGCCATCTACTAAAGGAGATTAATGCAACCATTATCTCCTTGGTTCTCAAAGTTGCTAACCTATCTAAGCTAGGTGAGTTTCGACCTATTGCATATTGTAATGTCATCTATAAGGCTATATCTAAAATCATTGCAGCTCGAATAAAGAGAGTCCTCCCATCATTGGTTGGCAGAGAACAAGCAGCTTTCATCCTAAAGAGAAGAATTACTGACAACATCTTTCTTGCCCAAGAGTTGATGGCAAGTTATTGCGTCCAAATTAGAGCATCGCATTGTACCCTTAAAGTGGACTTGCAAAAGGCATATGACATGATCAGATGGGACTTCTTGATGGAGATCCTCAAAGCTATGAATCCCCCCCCAATCTATTTCTACACTAAAGTTCTCCATCAACATTAATGGGGAATTGGCAGGTTATTTCCCTAGCAATAGAGGGTTGAGACAGGGAGATCAGATCTCTCCTTACCTCTTTGTATTGGGAATGGAGTTATATCTACCCAATTAAGGAGACTGACTGAGAATTCCCAATTCTCTTTTCACTAGAGATGTAAGTCTGAAAAACTAACTCACCTATGCTTTGCAGATGATCTCCTCATATTCTCTAGAGGAAATCTTGAATCAATCTCCTTGTTCAAAGAGATGCTATAGTGGTTCCACTCGATTTCGGGCTTGGAGGTGAATAACAGCAAAAGCAACATATTCTTTTCTCATGTTCCCGAGGGGGTGAAGGAGGATATTCTCAGGTATACCCAGTTCCAGGAAGGTAAGTTGCCAGTTCGATACTTAGGTGTACCAATATCATCTGCTAAGCTCAGAAAAGAAGACTATGATGCCTTATTGGAGAGGATATTGGCTCGCATCACATCTTGGATATCCAAATATCTCTCTTATGTAGGAAGATTGCAGTTACTCAAGTCAATCCTTATCTCTATACAAGTCTATTGGAGTAATGTATTCTTACTTCCTAAATATGTCGTTTGGAAGATGGACAGTTTACTCAGAAATTTTCTTTGGAGCAGAAGCCCTCACATGTATTCCAAGGCTAAAGTTAGATGGAGTGAAGTTTGCAAACCAATGAAATGTAGGGGTCTAGGTATACCTGACTTACACCTATGGAATAAGGCCATTCAAATAAAAAACATTTGGCATCTGTGTAAGGAAGGACCAAGGACCTTATAGCCAGAATGGGTTCACTCTACAATATTGAAAGGTAGAAGCTTCTGGTCTACTAAAGCTCCTTCTTTATTGATATGGGCCGAGAAATTGTAGTATATCAAAGGAAAAAGGGGAAAGAAATAGGAAGTGCAACAGGGGAGAATAACAGGGCCCAAACCGGGTTAAGGAGTGAAAAAGGGGCTGAGGTGGAAAGGGGAGCTGAGCTGGAGGAAAAGGCACGTGATGGAGAGAGAAGCAGGAACCGTGGCAAACGAGACGTGGAGGAAAGAGAGCCAGTAGGGGGGGACCAGATGGGATCATATATATAGTTGGTTAGAATTGGAGGAGGGGGTAGACACAGAGAGAGAATTATCCAGTTAGTTAGAGGAGAGAGGGTTATCTCGACGGAACCAGCCGTCGGTTGCCGTAGAGGAGAGAGTGTTATTGTTTTGTTTTTTTTCATACATTCAATTGTAAAAGGGCCATTTGAATCGACCCATATCAGAAATTATATTACTCTAACTTCTTACTCTATTGGAGAACATAACAATTATTGGTTCCGTTGCCGGGAATCGAAGGACGTCAGCCATGAGAGTGTTTACCAATTAAGGAATGACACGGATGGATAACCGAGTAGAGTTGGAGAGGAATGTCGAGGGAATGCACCTGGAGGTCACGAATGTGCAGCAACAATTGGAAGCAATAGGGGAAGAACAGAAACATATGGGAGGGGAAATTACCGCCATACATAGCAAGATGGATCGAATCCATAAACTGATGGAAGATCTTTGGCACCAGAAAGAGGCAGGGGGGCCATCGGCAAGTAGCTCCACCTTGACAAAGGACAGAGGCAAGCAAGTGGCGGATCCACAAACTATAGACAATCCTTTGGGAGCAACAGCTGGAAGAGAATTAAGAATGGAGGTGGATGAGGAATTTCGCTCCAACGCTTCACGCCTCATACTGCCGGAGTTCGATGGAGAGGACCCTTCCAACTGGATTCTGATGGCTGAGCAATATTTCTCCGCACAACAAACCAGGGAGGAGAGGAAAGTGGTGTTAGCTGCCATGTGCATGAGAGGACGGTGCAACCATTGGTTTCGGATGTTGCAAAGAAGGGAAGCGGACCTAACCTGGTTCCGTCTGAAGGAGGAGATTATGAAGAGATATGGAGGATGGTTGGCATCTAACCTTTTTAAAAGTCTATCCCAATTAAGATAAGGAGGCACGGTTCAACAATAAATTGAGGATTTTGAATCCCTCATATCCCATGCACCGGCAATGCCTAAAATGCAGCTGTTGGGATACTTTCTAGGGGGGCTACGAGACCCCATACAAACACGGATGGACACGTTTGCCCCCATAACCTTGGAACGAGCTATGGATTTGGCGATTAAGATCGAAAGGGAGTTCGACTGTGGCATATTTCTGACGATGGAGCAGGGAAATGGGGGTCGGGCAGACTTCCGACCAGTAGCACCTCGGGCCAACTATCTCCAGCGAGGGAATAACAGCAGCGCAGGAGTCATGGCCCCCCCTGTAACAATGCGGGGCGCCAAGGGGTCTGTGAGTGAGGAAGTCCGGATAGCTCCGAGAGAGGGCGCTATCTTTCCCAGGAGACAAGACCTTTCTATGGTTGGGGGAGGGCTATCGAGCAGTGGGCACGGAGGAGTTAAGGAGGGAAACAGAAGGGTCCCAGGCCAACATCAATTGTCCCATGCTGAGTTTTTGGACAAAAAGGCAAAAGGGTTGTGTTTTAAATGCGATCAACCCTTCAACCCCGGGCATCGTTGTCCAAATAAGACGTTCCAACTGTTGGTGTTAGAAGAAGAGAGTCCTGGTGAGGAGATATGGGATAAGGAGGAGCAAGCTGGTGTCCAGACATCCTTGTCATTGTCATTATTGGCTATGCAGGGATTTAACGAACTCCATACAATGAATATGCAAGGTATGTTGAATTCGTCCCCTATTGTAATTCTGGTAGACAGTGGTGCTAGCCACAACTTTGTGTCGATAGAATGGGTTTTACGACAAAGATTGCTCTTATCGGATGATCGACATTTCAAGGTGACCTTGGGGGATGGGCGGTCAGTGGAATCGCAAGGATTTTGCTCTAACTTGCAACTCCAGGTGGGACAGTATGGCACACTTGTAGACTGTTATGTGATGGAGTTGAAAGGGGTCGACTTGATCCTGGGCGTAGCTTGGCTTAGAACATTGGGGGAAGTAAAGGTCAACTGGGCCAGGATGACAATCAAGGTTACTCAAGGCATGAAAGAATATTTGCTATGTGGAGATCCAACACTATGTCGTTTTCCCATTTCTTACAAGTCGTTACAAAAGTTGGACGACATGGAAGTGTGTAAGGCACTGTGGGTTATGGCCGCACCACCACAGAAGGGGGAAGTCACTACAAAATCAAATGTGGAGGGGTTGTTGTCCCAATACAAGGATATCTTTGAATCCCCACAGGGTCTACCCCCCATTCGCCACATTAACCACCACATTCCATTAGTAGAAGGGAAGGGACCGATATCGGTAAGACCTTATAGATATGCATTCATACTGAAGAATGAAATAGAAAAACTGGTGCGAGATATGACTGAGGCCGAGATTATTCGCCCAAATACTAGCTCGTTTTCTAACCCGGTGATCCTAGTGAAGAAGAAGGACGGGTCTTGGAGATTTTGCGTGGATTATAGGGCCCTTAATGAGGTAACGGTGGCCGACAAGTATCCCATACCAGTGATTGATGAATTATTGGATGAGTTATACGGAGCAAGAGTGTTCTCTCGGATTGATCTTCGATCTGGTTACCATCAAATACGCATGGCTGACGAGGACATTCACAAGACAGCCTTCCACACCCATCAAGGACACTATGAGTTCTTGGTGATGCCTTTCGGATTAACCAACGCCCCGGCCACGTTCCAAGCAATGATGAATGAAATCTTTAGACCATACTTGAGGCAGTTTGTTTTGGTATTTTTTGATGACATCTTGGTATATAGTGGGAGTTGGGTTTCTCATTTGAAGCACTTAGAGCAAGTCTTCTGTGTTCTACGGCAACAGCAGTTCTTTGCTAATAAAAAAAAATGTATATTTGGACAAGATAAGGTGGAGTATTTTGGTCATGTCATATCCATGGAAGGGGTTGCAATGGATCCTACCAAGATAAGTGCCATTGAGGAATGGCCACAACCAACTACCCTTAAAGGGCTGCGTGGGTTCCTCGGCTTATTCGGGTATTATCGCAAATTTATTAAGAACTATGGCAAGATAGCAAGACCCCTAACGGATTTACTCCGAAAAGATAGCTTCCATTGGTCCGAACAGTCTAGTTTGGCATTCCAGGAATTAAAAGCCGCGTTGGTTACAGCACCGGTGTTAGCTATGCCGGATTTTTCAAGCACCTTTGTTGTAGAGTGTGATGCATCGGGGAGAGGCCTAGGAGCAGTACTACAGCAAAACAACAGGCCCATTGCTTACTTTAGCAAGGCATTGGCTGATAAGACTTTGGCTAAATCCGTCTATGAAAAAGAGCTGATGGCCCTAGTGCTCGCAATACAACATTGGAGACCTTACTTGTTGGCAGAAGATTTGTAGTCCGCATCGACCAGAAGAGTCTCAAGCACCTATTGCAGCAACGAATCATGACACCGGATCAGCAGAATTGGCTTCCTAAGTTGCTGGGGTATGATTTTGAGGTGCAATATCGCAAGGGTGAAGAAAATAAGGTGGCCGATGCTCTCTCAAGGAAGGATGAAGAGGTTCGCTTGCGGCAAATATCTGGACCTGTTTGGACAGATTTATCACATATTAAAAGGGATGTGGAAGATGATCCAGAACTAGCAGTGAAGACCTAGTTGCTACGGAAAGGGGAGCCAGCTGGCAAAGGGTTTCATCTGGAGCAAGACACACTTTTCTATCATGGGAGATTAGTAGTACCAGCAACATCTAAGTGGCCAATGATATTCCTCCATGAGTTTCACTCTTCCCCTATTGGGGGGCATGCTGGATTCCTCAAGACTTATAGAAGGGTAGCTGCAAACGTATATTGGACTGGAATAAAAAAGGATGTAATGAGCTTTGTAGCAGCGTGTGCGGTATGCCAACGTCAAAAATATCAAGCATTGGCACCCGCTGGGTTGCTTTGTCCTCTGCCCGTTCCTCAAGCCATTTGGGAGGATATTTCCATGGACTTTGTAGGTGGGTTGCCCAAGTCCAAAGGGTCCGATGTTATATTGGTGGTGGTTGATAGGTTGTCCAAATATGGACATTTCATTCCGGTCAAACATCCCTACACAGCAAAGGGAATAGCGGAACTTTTCGTGAGAGAGATTGTACGACTGCATGGCTACCCAAAAACTATCGTGAGTGATCGAGATCCAACTTTCCTAAGTCATTTCTGGACAGAGCTTTTTAGGTTACAAGGAACACTCCTATGCTTCAGTACTGCATACCACCCGGAGACTGACGGGCAAACAGAAGTATTGAACCGTTGTGTGGAAAGCTATCTTCGTTGCTTCGTAAGTCAACAGCCAACGCAATGGAAATCTTGGCTCCCTTGGGCAGAATACCACTACAACACCGCATATCACACCGCTTCGAAAATGTCTCCTTTTGAAGTGGTGTATGGCAGGCGTCCTCTGGGGCTGTCAACATTTGTTGATAAGGAAACAAAGAATCCAGAACTGCGGCAAGCAATGAGAGATCGCGACAAACTTCTACAACAGTTGAGGAACAATTTAGCTCACGCCCAGTCTATCTATTGCAGGAACGCCAATAGGCATAGGCGGCAGGTGGAATATCAGAAAGGTGATTGGGTGTTTTTGAAGCGCCGCGTGGTCTTCAATCCACGGCTCAAAAATGCTTCCTCGAAACTGACTCCAAAGTTTTACGGACCATTTAGAATCATGGAACGCATCGGCCAAGTGGCTTATAAATTGGAGCTTCCAGCGAGGAGTCGTATACACCCGGTATTCCATGTATCTCTCCTAAAGAAGGCAGTGGGAACTTTTTCCTCAACAATAGAACTTCCACCAGATGTAGAAGAGGACATTATTACACCACAACATCTGCCCGTAGCTGTCCTGGGGAAACGATTCCGGAAAGATGGATCGATAGCCATTCCTCAAGTTTTGATACATTGGCAAGATGGAGAGCCAGATCAAACTTCATGGATGGATAGCTCAGAATTCACATCCCTTTTCCCTGATTTCATCCTTGAGGACAAGGATAGTTTGGCCAGGGAGGCAATTGATATGGGCCGAGAAATTTTAGTATATCAAAGGAAAAAGGGGAAAGAAATAGGAAGTGCAACAGGGGAGAATAACAGGGCCCAAACCGGGTTAAGGAGTGAAAAAGGGGCTGAGGTGGAAAAGGGAGCTGAGCTGGAGGAAAAGGCACGTGATGGAGAGAGAAGCAGGAACCGTGGCAAACGAGACGTGGAGGAAAGAGAGCCGGTAGGGGGGGACCAGATGGGATCATATATATAGTTGGTTAGAATTGGAGGAGGGGGTAGACAGAGAGAGAGAATTATCCAGTTAGTTAGAGGAGAGAGGGGTATCTCGACGGAACCAGCCGTCGGTTGCCGTAGAGGAGAGAGTGTTATTGTTTTGTTTTTTTTCATACATTCAATTGTAAAAGGGCCATTTGAATCGACCCATATCAGAAATTATATTACTCTAACTTCTTACTCTATTGGAGAACATAACATTTATGCTCTTGGTCATGGAAGAAGTTGTTAAAGCTTAGAAGTCTAGTTCGCATCAGCTTCCGTTGGGAACCAAACAATGGCCTTGTCATATCACTCTGGGCAAACTATTGGCTTCTAAAAGGCCCGTTGGACATGATATTTAGTGCTCGTGAGATGGGTAATATTGGTTTCCCTCCCACTAACAAACTTTGTTCCCTAATGGAAGGAAATGAATGGTGTATACCTGAGGGATTGTTTTGGAATAATATTCAGATTCCTTCATCTCTCCACCCCAATGCCTCATGCACTAATCGTCTTCGATGGATCCATTCTAGCACGAGCGAGTACACAATTAAGAGTGGATATGCTTTTCTTAACCCCCCGTCTTATATAGTGCCCTGGTATAAGGTGATCTGGAACGAACAATCATTACCAAGATACTCGTTTATCTTATGGTTAGCTTGGCTAGGTAAACTCTCTACCTTAGACAAGCTGACTTCATGGGGCATCACTTCTGCTGCAACCTATTTCCTGTGCCGTTAGGGCTCGGAAGACCACTCCCACTTGTTCTTCAATTGTAGCTATTCCTCTCTAATCTGGGGCACGGTGTGTGACCATCCTTGATGGCCTCAACTGACTCCAATTCTCCCACTTTCCAAAGGAGGAGTGTTGGCCTAGCTGCGACAGTCTATTGCATCTGAAGAGTCCGCAACAATGTACGCTTAGGGCATAGCCTTCCTAAGTGGGTTTTAATTGTGAACCAAATTAGAGCTTACTCTATATTATTGTAACCTTGGATATAGTAGTACTGTTATTTCTACTTTTGTCTTCGTAACTATGATATAACTTTATTCATCCTTAACGGTTGTACAACATTTGGATATTAATAAAATTTTACTTATCCAAAAAAAAAAAAAAAAGTACAAAAGAGTACTTATAAGTAGGCACCACAAACGTGGTTGGTGGTAGTTAGGGCCGGTAATGCGGGCCAAATGGGCCGGCCCGCCCCGACCCGCACCAGCCCGCGGGTCATTGCTGGCTGGCCTGCAAGTCTGACAGGTCTGGAAAGTCTGCCCGCCCCGCCCCGCCCCGCGGGCTGGCCCGCAACGACCCGCGATAATTTTTTTTTTTATTATTATATAAAACAAGCGGCCGGCGGTGGTGGTGCGACAGACGGCGGTGCCGTTACTTCAGTCGACGTCGTCCTCAACTCCTCGTCTCGTCATCGTCACTTCAGTCGACATCGGCGTCGTCAGTCGCGATCGCGGTCACAGTCGCGGGTCCTCAGTCGCGGTCCTCGCGGGTCACGGTCACGGTCGCGAGTCCTCAGTCCTCAGTCGCGGTCATGCTGCACAGCAGTCGTCAGTCATCAGTCACGGTCGCGGGTCCTCAGTCCTCATTCACGGTCCTCGCAGGTCGCGGTCGCTGTCGCTGTCGCAGTCACGGTCGCAAGTCCTCAGTCGCGGTCGCGGTCGTGCTGCACAGCAGTCCTCAGTCCTTAGTCGCGGTTGCGGTCGCAGATCAAGTTGTGTGTGGAGTGTGGACTGTGCTATTGCTGTGGTGTCTGGTGTGTGTGTTTGACTTCTGGCTTCTGCGCACCACGGCTCGTGGCCATTTCAATTTCAACCGCAGCTGCTGCAGCACCCGTCGGCGGCGTCATTTCAACCGGTCATCTCAGTCGGCGGCGGCGATGCAGGGCATGGCAGCTCGTCATGTCGTCCTCGTCAAGTTCAGCAGGTCGTGTCATGTCCAGTAGGTCCCTCCAGCCGTTGCTGTGCTCTGCAGAAGTTCCGGCGGGTTGGCCCGCCGCCCGCGGGGATTGCCCGCCCTACCCCGCGGGTCAAGCGGGCACGGGCTAAAATGGCCTGCACCCCTGCGAGTCAAAATTTTTTTGCCCGCCCTGCATATTTTTGCGGGCGGGGTGGGTCAGCCCGCGGACCCGCCCTGCAATTCCCACCCCTAGTGGTGGTAGGTAAAAATAACTCAATAGTCATATCACTTAACAACTATCTAGAACTACCAATCAGTACAACTAGAAAATAAACTAATTAATGCATGCTAAGATTCAAATTAAACAGTTGTTTTAATAATGATTTTGTGAGACTATCTGCCTCCTAGGCTCTAGTTGGAACTTGCATCAGCTGTATTCCTCCTCCTTCAGTTTTCAATTTAATAAAGTTTCTATCATTTCTCATGTAATTCATCTGATTATGCTGAATGGGATTCTTGACAGTGTCGAAAGCTGACTTGCTATCACTATGAACATATGTGGATGGTTATGAAGTGATAAACAAGTGCTTCAAAAGTCTTTGTAACCAAATGACTTCATAAAGTGCCTGGGCAATGGCATGATATTCAACTTCTGCATTGCTCTTTGCTGCAATTGTTTGTTTTTTTGCTCCTCCGTGTGACTAAATTACCCCACAATTTTGTACAATTTCCTGACGTTGGTTCTCTCCCCTAATCACACTTTCTTGTGGATGGGTGATAACATTTTTACCTTTTCTGAATTGGAGAGTACCCCACAAACACAAACTTTAGAGTCCTGGACTTCAACTTTGAACGGTTTGAAGAGGGTTGGTGAACAAAGGTTGTGCAACCAAAAATCCTTATAGGAAGAGAGTTAAATACCTTAAGTTGGGAAAACACTTTGATAAAATACTTACAAGAGTTTGAAATTTAAGACTTTGATGTAAGATGATTTATCAAGTATGTTGCAATTAATACAGCATCCTCCCAAAAAGTGTTGAGTTGAGCTTGAATACATTAGACAATGCACAACTTCGAGCAAATGATAATTCTTTCTTTCTGTAATGCCATTTTGTTGTGGTGTATATGCACAAAAAGTTTGGTGAAAATTTCCATTTTTATTGAGATAGTTTTTTATTTCTGATGAGAAATATTCTCTCCCATTATCAGATTTCAAGATCTGTATATTCACTTGGAAAACATTTAGGATAAGCTTGTGACATGACTTAAAGATATTACAAGCTTCAGATTTTTCTTTCAATTAAAAAAACCCAACCGATTCATGTATGATCATTAATGAATGTGATGAACCATCAATGTCTGGACAAACTAGGAAACCAAGCTAAACCCCATATATCACTATGAACATGGAAAGGTGTAGATGGCTTATATGTTTGACTAAGATAAATGGGTTCGAGAATTTTTTGCAAGAATACGGTGCTCACAATCAACTTTAAATTCCCCTTTATTTAGAAAAAGATGAGGATACAACTTAAGCAAATAGGAAAAATTGGGATGTCCATGGCGTTTATGCCAAGGCATGACACTTGACTCAGGCTCAATTGAATTATAAGTGGACTTGAGAAGATTGGACTCAAACCTCTTTCCAGAAAAGGAAAATTCTCCTGATAGATAATAGAGACTGTTCTTCTCCTTAGCATTACCCATCATCTTCTTGGAATTAAGGTCCCAAAATATACAATGAGTTGAGTGAAAGATTACCTTGCAATTTTTTTATCCAAAAAGATTACCTTGCAATTCATGTCTTTGGTTAGTTTGTTAACAGAAATGAGATTGTATTTCAAACTAGGCACAAACAATGATCAGAAATATAAACTAAACCATGCCTTATAGCATATGCGCTATTTCCATCAACCACTGAAATATGCATATCACTGGCTTCAAATGTTCTAAAGTAGTTCTGGTTGTTTTTCATGTGATCTGTTGCCCCTGTATCAATAATCCATCCATTTTCTTTCATACTGATAAGGGCAGTAGATTCAATACCTTTTTAAGCAATAGTGGTAGCAGGAGGAATATTAGAATGGTATTCATTTTCATAAGCTACCTTAGTCTTATTGAGAAGCTTCTCTAGCATCTGCAATTGCTCACTTGATAGGTTACTATCGGGAATTTTGCTAGATTCAGCCTCACAAGCTGTTTGTGATGTCACTTGTTTTTCCCTTTTTTTGATTTGGGGATTTTTGTCATCCATGATAAGTTGTAGATCGACTATGCTCTAATACTGTGATAAAAATATAAGTGGAGAATATTATTGAAGTTATATCAAAGATGTACAAAAGAGCACCTATAAATAGGCACCACAAACATTGTTGGTCATGGTAAGTAGAAATAACTCAATAGTTATATCACCTAACAACCACCTAGAACTACCAATCACTGCAACTAGAAAATAAACTAATTAATGTGTACTAACATGGCTATTTGGTTTATGTATCCTTGGCCTTTTTTTGGCCATCCTGCTATTTGGAGTTCGGTTGGACAGTTAATAACTTATTTCTCAATCCATAGCCACCATCTAATACTAATAAAGTAGGAACCTTCACTTTTAGTATAAGTTGTAACACTAAAATTTGTCAAATCAACTCTTCTGCTTATGTGAAGTTATGATGAATATGCCCCTATCGTTCATAAATATCTGTCTTTCACTAGGCAATTCCTTTATTTCTTTTTTCTTTTTCCTTTTTTTCTTATGATTGATCCTTTTTTAATATGTTTGATTTATTAGCTTTCGACTTTTCTTTTTTTTCCTTTCAGCACCTGTTATGTGGCTGCATTGCCCTTATGAATGCTTAGATAAGTAGTACACTTCGACCAAAAAAAAAAAAAAAACAAAAGAAACAATTAGTAAGACTTGTGTTGGCTTGGATTTACACTAGATATACAATATACATAGCTAGAAAAAAGAAGGCATAGGTGTTAGGAGCACAAGTACGCCTTTCAAGCACGTTTATCATAAGCATAATAAATCGAGTGACTAGTAGGGGTGTTTAGTGTACTGTATGTGTGTTATTGTATGTAAGTTATGTGCTGTATGTGTGTTTGTTTGTGTAATAATGGAGTCTGAATTATGTGTTGGGTTTTGGGGGGCGTAGATGTGTCAAATAAGGCTGTGTATGGGTCAGCCAAGTGCCAAGTGTCTTGGTTAGTCAACTGGGAGGGAGTTACATGTGGGATATGTTAGAATAATGGTGGAAAGAAAATAGGAGGGTAAGTTATTGGTCTGTAACTTCTCTTGAATGTATACATTTATTTATGGCAGAAGTGAATAAGGATAATACAAGCCTATTTTCAATCCAAATTCATACTGTTCATGAGATCTTTGGGTTATTTAACGAGCCCAAGTTGTTTTTAATCATAGGAAAGGAGGAAGAAAACCTGTTAAAACAATAAATGAATCTGATTTTCTTTTTGAATTCCATCAAACTAGATCCTATACCCAACTCTGTAACAATAGGTAAAAGAAGAAATTAGAAAAGAAATGGGAAATAAATCCCTGGTTTGTTGGGCCTTTGAATTCGTTGGAAGGGCCTGTCCTTCTGGAGTATGATTGGGATATCAGATCCAAGATTATGGAACTTGGGTGAAGTATTAGAGCTGAATATGGTGCTATTACAAGAATTCCTTCTAAAGGTTCTTCCAAAGATAAAACTTTTCTGATTACAATTTCTATTTATATTCACTTTTTTTTGTTTAACTGAATCAAGTTGGGGGGGCAGGGTTTGAAAAAAAGAAGACTTAAGTGACGCTCAAGTAATGGATTCTATATTCTAGCCTATTGTAAGGATCTTCAAATCAATTCTACAAGTAATGGGGTTGGAATATCATCCATATATCAATTAAAGAGAGATTTAACAACTAAAAGAAAGATAATTCTTTAGGATCCTTCCTTTCTTGAAATGGAATGCGAAAAGGCTTTCTTTAGTTCCAAATAATTGATATTAGAGTACTGCTGAGCTTCGTGCAGGACTGAACACTTTTAACTTGTAAAGAAAGGGTTCAAAACATATTCTATTGTCCTTATATTTACGAATACATGGATGGATTTGTATATTGTATGTTTATTGTGGCTTCAAGCCATAGCTGTTTCTAGCTGGTGACGGTGTGCCATATTAAGCTGTCAAGTAATAATATGGTTCTGATTATTCAACTATTTATTATGCAGGAGTTGCCAACAAGCTTGCCTTCAGCATTTTCTGGGGGAAGGATTAGTAGGGAGAGGAGGCTTGTGTTTCTCGAGGATCCCACAAAGAGAATATGGCCGGTCCTCTATGAGGAGAGACCTGAATTTAGCGTTCTAGCGAATGGGTGGGATGGTTTCGTAAAGGCAAATGACCTTCAACCGGGGGATGAGTGCATTTTTCAACACCGAAAGGATTCAACGTATACTGTCTCTATATCACGAAAGCGAGAAAAGCTCGCCTTATCCATCCCTATCCAGTAAGAGGCTTTTTTAGTCTCCTTCAAATCGTTGTTAACTATATTAGCCCCTTAAGTTCCTGCTATGAAGCTATTATGAAACCTAGTAAACACTTCAGAATGCTCTCAAAAGTTGCCCGGCAACTTTCGTCACCTGTTTTGGAGGATCCTTTAGTTTCTTGCTAGCTTTTGATGCCATAAGAATGAGCTTCTCTGTCCATGTTTATCTTTATTTGCTGGTTGAGTTGTTAATTTGTTACGGGGAGATTCGCAACTCAATCTAATATAATTGATGAAATAGTAGAAGGGAAAGAGTAATAGAAAAATGTCTAGTTCAACAAAAACTTTCATTTCATAGTCTTTCAATATGAAAACATGCACAAGTGGCCTGAAAGACCGCAAAAACAATCATAATTCATACACTAACATGAGTTCATTGACAAGGCAACTTGTGCATCTAATCCCTATTATATCTATAACTATGACAACTGGGTGATCGATAGCGTCTTGAAACCAATTGATGCCTTAACATTCAAATCATATCAGATTAAGCATCTACATTGCTAGAAGCTGACACCTGATTCTGTTCTTTCCCCATCCTTTTCCTCATCTCCATACACCACAAGACACCCCCTTTAACAAAATCATACAAACTGAGAGCAATATACACCCCGATTCCACCGATAATCCCATTTGCTATCGAATAACTCAAAGGCATTAAAAGTATTGTCACAAAAGCAGGTATTGCTGCTTTCATATCCCCCCAGTCTATGTCCTTCACAATTTTCATCATCAACACTCCAACTATGACCAATGATGGACCAATTGCCCATGGTGGAACACTTGTTAATACAGGTACAAGAAACAATGATAAAAAGAAATAGAGCCCAATAATCACCGCGGTTAGCCCCGTCCGACCGCCTTCCCTTATCCCAGCCGATGAGTCTATATATGCAGCAATTGGTGATACCCCTAAGGCAGAACCTACTACAGTAGCACCACCATCAACCATATATGCAAAATATTCACCTTCAAAATTACCCTTCTCATCGACAAATCCTCCTACTTCTGCCAATGTGTATAATGTCCCTGTGATTGCTAATACATCAATATATAATAATGTTACTAATGCCACCCAAACTTCACTCCTGTTAAAATATTTAAAGCTAATTGCCCCAGCAGTTGACTCAATTTTATGAAAATCCACCACTTTCTTGAAATATTCAAATTTTTCATTACCTTCACTAGTATAGGGGAAATAAGTCACACTTGTACCTCTAATCCATGATATCAATGTCACTATCAAAATACCATATATCATGCTACCTTTAATATTTTTCTTCAACCCGTAGCAAATTACCAAAAAGCCCACCATACCAAGCCAAAATGTTGGGCTCCTCATAATTCCTCCCAGGCATTTACCGGTTTCTGGGTCGGTTGCGCTACAAGCAGTGATGGTTAGCAAAGTGCTTGGGTCAGGCCCAATCAGGCCCAATCCCAGATTGGCCTGGAGGCCCGTAAATGCAATGAAGAGCCCGATCCCTGCCGCACAGGCATGACGGACCGGATGCGGTACGAGCTTAGCCAGTTTGGCTCGAAGCCCAAGAACCGCGATGGCAAAGAAGGCGCAACCCTCCACCAAGACGACGGCAAGGGCGGTCTGGTAAGACATGGGCCCGAAGCCGTGGAAACCTACGAGGTTGTAGGCCAAATAAGCATTAGGGCCCATACCCGGGGCTAGGCCCAAAGGGAGGTTGGCCAATATTCCCATAGCTATTGAGCTCATCATGGATGTCAAAATGGTAGCTGTTACGAGGTCGTTTTGGGTTTTGGCGAGGCACCTTTGGTACCCGGCGTTTGGTTTAAACGCGCAGTCGGGTGTGGCCGGGGGTGTGCAGTCGGAGATGGTGCACGTACCACCGGAAGCAGCCAGAATGGTTGCGTTTACACTGATGATATAAGCCATGGTAAGGAACGTGGCTGTCCCTGCACGAAGTTCACGCGTGAAGCATGTGTTTCTTGCTTCCAGCTTGAAAATCTTCCCTATAATGCTCTTGGAAACGGCATCGTTTAAGGATTTCTCCATTCCTTGCCATGATTTCTTCAACCTTGGACACATATCTCCTCCCACGGCTGCCCGGAAAAAGAAAACTTTCGGGTGTTTCTTCTGACGTTACTTAAGGTGATATGTACGTGTGTAAATGGTGATCGGAGGAATTTTATGGCGTCAGGTTATAGTACTGGATCAAGTGTTTTCTTACAGGAGTTTGAGAAGCTATGTATGTGTGTAAATGTAATGTAAGGTATGAAAAGGAATATATATTTTTCAAAGTTAGTTTTACAGTATCAGCACCAATGGGAAACTACCTTCTTTTTTTTTTTATGTTATGAATATTTGGTGTATTGAATCTTTATGGGTTCGAGTCACACTTAAATTTCTTAAGAAAAAATGATTAGCGAATGTGATTACATTAAAGTGCGTGTTGTCTTTTGTAGGGTATAATATGGTACTGTGATTTGTTAACTTAATATTTCCCTGTTGCCATAACTGTAAAATAAATAAACAAACATGATTCATAGGCTTCCTAACATTTACATCGGAACCATAATAAATAGATAATTACCAAACAAGGATAAGATGAGATCTCAGTTTTCATAAAAGATGATAAGAAGATTAAAAGAAAAAAAGCTTGATTAGTTTTTTTTTTTTTTTGATAATTACATGTAACGTAACGTAACTTAAGACTATTGAATGTTATCGTGTTAAAGCAATAATTGAAAGAAGTTTCATCTTGTCGTATTTTAATTTTTTTTCTTAATAACTATGTGACAACTCAAAGTAAAGTAATTGGGGACTTGTATAATGTACTTGTACCTACTTGCTTATATATATATAATTTAAAGGAAGCTAACACTTTTGGTTACAAATTATAAATAGTCAACAGGTAATTTATAAACATTTCAATTATCTACGCATATTGGCATGACACCTCAGAGTAAATTAGTTGGGGAATTCTATGGTGTATTCGTACCTACTTAACTTTTTGTTTTAAAAAGAAAAAAAAAAGAAGCTAAGATCTTAAGTTACGAATTATAATCAGTCAACACTCTAATTATCCATACATATTAGCACCACTGGTTAATATTCTTGTACAATATATACTATTAAATATGAAGAATAAAAAATTTTCATAAATAACTACCATGGTAATAATTAGCGAGATTTTGATGGTAAAGTCTTCTATCATCTGCCCATTAAAATTACTGTAATAGATATTCCAACAGTCAAATACCACTTATAGACCCTTACATGCTGTGGAAGGCTCCGTTTCGAGGTAAGTAGCACATATATGTTAGTTAATAATGCAGTAATTTTACTAAGTAAATGACTTAGGATATATATATATATATATATCCTAGCATATGACATCGCATGCTTTAAGAAATTATTCTTTATTGTTTGCTTTGCAGTTTGCACATTGAAATTCCATATATCCAGAAAATTAGTGGGTTCGGCTTTTGAGATACATTTATTTATTAATGGGAGGAAGGACCAGGAAAGGATTAATTAGTTTAGATCTATTGATCAGCCTTATAATAGAATAGTGTTCTCCCCCCTCTAAAATCATTAATCTATTGCAATCTCTATGAATCTCACCACATGCTGCTTGCCTCTTCGTACAACTTCCATCCGTATTTAGTTTCATTTTTTGGGAAGAAGGTAAAGGCCATCAAACAATTAAAGGAGAGGAAAGTTTTTTTTTTTTCTTTTTTTTTTGCTACTGTTCCTGCAAAAATTATCAGAATTTGAGCAGCTTGTGAGCCTTGCAAATTACACTAGTGTTAACTTTTCAGTCGAATCCATACTAAGAAGAGCTAAAATCACTTGGGGAAAGCTTCCACATGAAAGTATCTTTTGTTGCTGGTGTTATGAATTACGGCTCATTGTAATGATAATTTAACATATAATCTTCCACTTTCTGGTATTTCAGGTCCTCGGATGGAAAGAACTCCATTGACCCACTTGTCTACCTAAAAAAAGAGAGTTTCCTTCTTGTAAATAATGTGTCATTCTGTAAAGATTGTTTAACTTTGACCAACTTATTCCAAACTGGGGAACCTTGTTGATTTGCTTCAATTAAACTTGATGAGAATCTTTATCATTTTTTTGGCCCAAAAATTGAGAAAATAATGGTTTTCCTGTTCTAAACATCTACTATGGTTCGGACTAAAATATCCTCTGACCAATGCGATTCCCTAATTCCCCCTTCATCCGTAGGAAAACAAAACTTCTCCCATTTGGTTCCAAATAGAATGGTTATATGCGAGTCATGTATTACACGTGACTTCAAATAATTGATATGGAAATAGTAAATAGTAGAATGATTGGGAGAAGATAATAGAAAAAGAAACATGTGGTCTCAATATCTCGAATATACAAGTAATTAATAAAGAAGTCTTGAAAACCATAATATAATACAATTTTTCTATTTTCTCTCAAAAAATTTCAAACAAGAATGAATGATTAATAGTATTTATAAATTTTTAGATTTGATGGCATTTATTAAATTATTCTAATGATCAATAAATGAAATAGAACTTATTCATTTCATAATTTTTTTTAATAAGCTTACAAATAGCCTAAAACTAATAATCTTTCTCACAAACACATGAATCTACCTAAAAAAAGTTGGAAATAGAGGAACTGAATTAAACCTACCAAGTGATTTGAAAAGAATGTTTAGAATTTAAAATGTTAAATGATTTATAAATTAATTTTATATGGGAAGATCTTTTCATGATATTAAACGTCATTTATTCTAATGATTTCTTGCATAAGAGCCATTATGATTTCTTGAGCCTCGAAATTTGAGGTGACCATTCTTTTTCATTCTCGTCAGAGAGAAGAATCTTACGTACTTTTTAGTTTGATTTTGTTAATTACCATCATATACGGGCACTAGCTAACTTTATTTAATATTTATATTTTAAAATATTAATCATACGTCTCAAGAAAAAACACTACTGTAATTTAGCCAAAAAAAAAATTATTGGTGTAATTTATGAGAGACTTGTTGGTTGAAATTTTCTAGTTTGTATGCGATCTTTCATACACTTGTTAAAAAGTTTTTTTTTTTCTAACGTTTACAATATAATTATATATATTATGAAAAAATAAATGTATAAAAGAAAAAAAAAAAGTAATAAGATGTTATTTGACGTCTTACAAGTGTACAAGGTGCCATTATCATTGAGACCTGTTGTATTATTCTACTAATTTCTCTTTGCTAAGAATGCTTTGATTGGAGAAACTAGAGACGAGGGTTGCAGTCATCAGCTTGGACGTCTTGGAATCATGACACTTGAATTTTATAATGAACTCATTATACTTTTATGAAGATCAAGAAAAGAAAACCGTTACATCTAACTTTATTCTATCTTTCTCAATTTTTAATGAGAGTATTAAATTTTAAGTATAACCTGGTGATGAAACTTTTTTTTTATTAATTCAAGCATACGAATTACCCATGCGCATTTGCTCGTACTGCGTTTCTAGATTTTTCTGTTTTTATTTTATATATATCTGTTTTATATCAAATCTATATTAGATTTATTTTGATTTTAAATTTGATATTTGAATAATTTTTTTATCTTATCGTAATTATAATAAAGACGGTAATTAATTGAGAAATGAGAATATATATATATATATATTTAAGGAAAAATGTTTAAGAAATATAATATTTCATCGGAAAATAAAAAAATTTATTTGGTTTTTTATGCAAAATTATATAATAAGCATATAAACACACACATATATATATAGGTATACATACTATTATTTTTATCTTTTTGATATATTATTTTAATATATATACGATTTTAAAATAGTAGCAAAACAAACTAAAATATAAAAAATCATATATAATTGACAAATCTCTGGTGTCTTAAAAGTCGAACCCGTTGAATCAGAAAACCCCCTCCAACGCATGCGAGAGAATCTGTTATAGGAAAATGAGAATGGCATAAACATAAAAAGACACAACGCAATGACAGAATCATTAACTACTAATTATAAACCGCTTAGGTATATTGGCAAAAAACAAAACCCTATAGTTATATGTTTTTTCTTTCTTATAGGATGTGAGTGTAAAGAGAAATACTACAGAATCATAAACTTAAGTGCAAGACATAACAAGAAATAAGAAAAGCTTTTGTAAAATTCTTCAATGTCAAGGTCAAGTTCATAACCAAAGAAGTGTTGTGTCTTTTCCAACTAACCAACTAATGAAATTAGACTTTCTATTTATACTATTTTGTGCTATTGTATATGAATGACATATGGCCTTATCAAATCATTAAAGTGAACTAATTATATATATACACATGTCCTATAAGTATACATCTATAAGCATAAACACAACTTTCTCTCAAGGTGGAGCCTCTTGAAGACCCAACTTAGAACAAAAATGCTAAAGTTGATTGATAGAGAGGACTTTGGTAAGGAGATTTGCCAATTAATTTGCAAAAGAAACATGATTTGGGTGAAGGAAACCATTGGAAACATGATGGCGGATAAAATGAGCATCTATATCAATGTGCTTGGTGCAACCATATAAACACGGGTTATTTGCTATCAACATTGTAGATTTATTATCACATTATAGATGAACAAGAGAAGGAACAGCAACATGAAGATCATGTAAGATATAAGAGGTCCACAGCAACTCCTTCATCGTAGTAGCCATGCTCCTATTTTCTGCCTCTGTTGTAGAAGTACTTATTGTATTCTATTTCTTAGACTTCCAAGAAACTAAAGCATTACCAAGCATGATGCAATAACCTGTTAGTGACTTCGATCATTAGTAGATGATCCCCAATCTGCATCAAAATATCCATGTAAAGTTAATGCATTGTGTGAAGGATAAAATAGATCATAAGCAACTGTTCCTCTAATGTATCAAAGCAAATGGATGGCTACATGAAAGAAATGCCAACTCTTGTCAATGTTAGATATAAAAAATGTCCTATGATTCTTCAATATATGGATGGATCATCTAGTGCTTCCCTTATTTCTTTATCAAGAGCATCTCCAGAAGGCAAAGGTAGAGACATAGGTTTGCAAGCTACCAATCCTACATCAATTAAGTTATCAAGGATAAATTTTCGTTGATTCAACATAGTGCCAACTGCTGTGCAGCATGTCTTTATCCTAAGGAAGAATTTAGCAAAGCCTAGATCTTTGATAGTGAAAGCATTATGCAATTCTTGCTTCAAATTAGAAATACTAGTATCGCGTGCCCTAGTAATTAACATATCATCAACATATAAAAGGACAACTAAAAACCATCTACAGTAGATTTTGTGAACAATGAATGATCACTAGTTGACTGTGTAAATCCTTTGTGAATCAGAAATTGTGTAAGTTCTATATTCCACTATTGAGAAGCCTATTTAAGCCCATATAAAGATCATCTTAGCTTGCAAACTTGATTAGGACCAATATTTGTATATCCCGAAGGTGGTAGCATATAGATTTCCTCATCCAAATAACCATGAAGGAAAGCATTGTTCATGTCAATCTGATGAATCGGCCAATTGTAAGCAGTAGCTACTATAATAAGGATATGAATAGTTCTTAATTTGACAACTAGGGAAAATTTATCATGATAGTCAATTCCCTCTTTTTGTGTATAATATGTTCAATTATACCATCATGTCTATATTTAATTTTATAAATCCATTTTGATCCAATTGGTTTCTTCCCTAATGGTAAATCTATTACTTCCCAAGCATCATTCAATTCCAATGCTTCAAGTTCTTTACGCGTTACTTCAACCCATTCTCTACTTTTATATGCTTGTGAGTAGTAATATGGTTTGTGAGATGTTAATACTTGTGTCAAGGATGCAATATATTCAAAAGGAAGACGAGAAAATGTATGTGGTGAGAAATATGGATAAGAATTGTTAAAATAGGATAAATGATAATCAGTCGAGCTAACTTACATGGAATGTACATAATCCTTAAGCCAATTAGGCGTTCTATGCTCTCAATTAGATTCTTGAACTATCGTAGAAGAATGGACAGGAATTTATTCAAAATGTTAAATATCAGAATCTGGACAATTTGTTTGTGAATCAATGGTAGGATTAGATGGTAAGATGTAATTATCATCTAATGCAAGCGACGAAAAAGTTCAAAAATTAGAAATAGAAGAAGGTTTCTATGACAAGTTTATATTAAAGGTAATAAGACTAGATTTGTGTTTAAATGGTAGTATCTCTTCATGAAAAATAATATCTCTACTAAGCATTATTTTGTGTGAAGACATGTCATAAACTTTATATTCTTTGTGACCATGTGCATAACCAAGGAACATACATTCAATTCCTTTAAGATAAATTTTTTCTTTGCGATGTGTATCAACAGCAATGTAGCACAAACACCCTATAGTTTTTAGATGATCATAACACGATTTGGTCTTAAGCATCTCATAAAGAGTTTTCCATCCTAATATTGACACAAGCATTAGATTTGTAAGATAAGTGGTAGTGAGTACACATCCCTCCCAAAATTGTTTTGGTAAATTTGCATGTATCCTTAAAGCTCTGGCGATTTCAATTAAGTTTCTATGTTTTCTTTCAATATGGCCATTTTATTGGGAATTGTATGTCATAGGGCATTGATGAACAATTCCTAAATCATGAAACAAGGTTTGACAAGCGTAAGATAGGAACTTAGACCCATTATCAAATCTTATTAATTTTGGATCAGCTGAGAATTGAGTTTTAATCATTTGAAAGAATTTGTTTAGAACTCCTACAACTTGGGACTTATTGCTAAGTAAGCAGATCCAAGTGCAGTGAGTATGATTATCAAGAATGGTAGCAAGGTATTTTGCACCAAGAATTGAATTTATAAAGTAAGGACCCCAGATGTCTACATGCAACAAATGAAATGCATCAATAGCATGTTCATCATTTCTATTGAAAGGAAGTCTATGCATTTTGGCCTTTGAAAAAGTATCACAAATGAATTTATCAACTATATATTGTTTACAAGAATCTAAATGTAACATTTTTTATATGGATGAATGTCCCATCTTATTATGTAACAAAGAAAACATGCCCAAATTATTTGAAAGAAAAGAATTAACTGTAGAACTAGAATGAAGAAGATTTGATTTAGAAGAACCAAAATTCCTAATGTCTTCTAAATCTAAAATGTACAATCCGTGAGAAGCTCTAGCTGAAGCTACAACTTGCTTACTGCGATGGTCTTAAAAGTTCAATGATGAAGAATCAATGGTTACAACAAAACTATTATCTGCTAATGCACGATGTACCAACAATAAATTGTGTTTGAATTCAGGTACAAATAGTATATTATGAATTACTAAAGATGAATTAATAACAACATATCTACCAAGTTGAACTCTTTTGATAGTTCCATCAGGTAGTTTTATGGAGATTAGGTTTAGTAGATTTTGTGTGTTGAATAAAATGGTTTAGAAAGGTATCATATGATCCATGACATTTGTACCAACTACCCATGAATTTATATCATTATTTAAAGCTTTAAAAGACAAAAATAAAGTTGAAGTACCTGCACAATTCATGGCGGCGTTAACTTCTGCAGCATCAGTATATTGTTTTTCTTTCATCATCTTCATCATTTCTTGGCAAAACGATTGGATAATCTTGGAGTTTGTCAATTTAGATCTAGAAGCTTTATAAGGAAACTTCAAACTTTCATCAAATAATATCTACAGGAGTAGATCCATTAGTGATGCACGTAGTAGCTAATTTACTCTAATTTCTTCCAACCTTTTTACCTTCATACTAATCTGGATAGCCTATTAATTGGAAACATGTTTCATTGGGATGGCATTCCCCTTCACAATGTTTACACATCATCTTTCCATTGTTAAATCCTCTTTCTCTTCGTCTGTCAAAATTTCCTTTAACTAATTCTGTCTTCTTAGAATTAAAAGCAGCAACATTGGCTTCATGCAAACTAGTAATAGTCAATTGCTTTTGCTTTTCTACTTGTTGAATAAGATAATATGCCTTGTTAATAGTAGGAATAGGATCCATTAATAGAATATGATTCCTAACAATTTCATATCCCTCATTAAGACCTGTTAGGAATTGAATGAGTTTGTTCCAAGATTCAATGTCATTTACTCTTTCTTTTAGTCAACATGTGCATTGTTCCATTCGCCCGCATTCACTAATAGGATAAGGATTCAAGACCTACAATTTATCCCAGCAACATTTCAACTTATTATAGTAAACACTTATTATCTGATTCATTTGCTTCAAATTACTCATTTCATGTTGTATCTAGAAGATTAGCGAATCATTTCCTTATCCAAATTGTTCGCTAACTTCAGTTTATAATTCATAGGTCAATTACATATAGAGATAGTTTTGTGAATACTCTAGCATCTTAGAGTTCAAGATCCAACAGCAAACCATGTAGTCACACCTGACCCGTTTAACTAAGCCTATTGAATCTTCATTCGGTTTTGGAACACTACCATCAATAAAACCCAACTTAAGCTTTACGCCCAATCCCATCTTGACCAATCTACTCTAAGCCAAGAAGTTCATGCCATTAAAGACAATATTTCCTCTCACCATGCTCGAATTATCGGAGCTTGAAATTTATAATGGATCAGAAATAGTCTGATCAAGCTGTCACTCATTCATCATTCCCATATGGTTGTTCATATTTGAAGAGAATGACCAACTAATCACAAGCTACTAAATCTTTTATCAACCACACTCTAATACCATGTAAAGAGAAGTACTATAGAATCATGAACTCAAGTGCAAGAAACATAACAGGAAACAAGAAAGCTTTCGTAAAATTCTCTAAGGTTAAGATCAAGTTCATAACCGAATAAGTGATGTATCTTTTCTAACTAACTAATGAAACCAGACTTTCTATTTATACTATTTTGTGCTATTGTATATGAATGACTTGTGGCCTTATCAAATGATTACTGGTGGACTAATTACATATATACATGTGTCCTATAAGTATACATCTATAAGCATACACACAACTTCACAATGGGAATAATACTGGTAGATGAAGAAATTTTTATAATATAGTTCTATTTATATCCATGTTAATTATTTTTACTAGTGATAAAATCTAGATAATCATATTCAATTTACAATAATTTTAAAAGATTTTTGAACTGATAAGTTAGGAATGTGATTCGATAAAATTGTTTGCATAGTTATATTCTTTCCTATTAGGTTCATGTATTGATCCAAACCCATTAGGGACTCTAGGCTAGTTTCCTCTTTATTCCATGCATTATACCTATTAAGCCTAATAATTCCTATCCAGTAATAGTGAGAATATCATTTACTCTTTTGACATTACTTATGAAAGAGGAGGGGATTTTCAACCTAGCCCCATAAGTTATTCCCGCACCATAGAATATTTGTACCTGCTTGATTGTCTATTTTTCTTCTCTAATTCTCTTTATTATTCTTTCCATTATTATGCTATCGTATCCTTTACATAGCCAAATCATATGAAATGTATGGTGCATGTTTTATGTATGTGATACTGATAGTGTACATACATCTATATTTTGATGACTTCATTGAAAATGGTGTGTTTCAACGGCCGGAATGATAGCTCTAAGAAAGAACAAAAAGTGTTATATCAAGATTTATAAGTCAGTTATTACTACTAATAAATTCACAAATCCGACGTATATGGATATGAAAGTCATAGGTATTCCTCTTAAGTTCATATATGGATTTAAAAATCGTAGATGGAACGAGATCCGTAGGGTATTGAAGTGCTGTTCTCTGATAATGCTCCTTTGGGATCTTAAAGCTTTTATTATAAAGGATAGAATGAGATTTTTTTTATACTTGGGGTGCCACGAACATTTAATTCTAGTGTCCGTTTATTTACCACATAACAAGAAGAATTGCCATACACATCTTTTTATAATAAATGTTCAAGCCCTTTTTTTTAAAAAAAAGGTGTAAAAATACGGATCTTTCTTCTACATTTTTCCCTTTTATTATTAACTAGATCATTAGCCACTGATTTGTGTGACCTGGTCAATGATGCTGATACTAAAAATTATGAATCTTTTTTTTTTTTTTAAAGTTTACTACATAACATACAGATAAAATGTATATAAGGAATTGCAGAAGTTATTAAATAATAAGTTATTTACTAATACAAAATTTTGGAATCTAGAGACAAGTACAAGTTGTAATGACTTTCTTTTTTCCTTTTCACTTTGTATTTTTTTCTTTTGGTTATTAAAACAGAGAAAAGAAATTCGAATTTGGTCCATCTAATTTGAAAATCGATATTTATATCATTATGCTATAAGTGTCTTAACTTTTGCTTTATATTTAGATATTCTAGCGTAAATCGAAAAAGGATTAAATCATTGTATACTCCTATGGTTTCGATAATTTTTTTAATTATGATTGAAAACTTGAATCATTGTTTGGATATGTGAATGAGGTTTACTTTTTTTTTTCCATCCATTAACATTCTTGTAATTCAATTCTGATAATTTCTTATAGTAATTCGAAAAATCAAATTAGTTTTAAGACAAAACAACAAATCTGCTACCGATTTATATCTCTTATGATGGTTCCAGAATATCGACGAACGTCCGCATGCTAACATGCCCGGATTAAGGGCAGTGAGCATCCTTTATTTTATTATTATTTATTTATTATTAATGATGGTATATTTAGACTTAAAGATACATTTATTTATTTGCTAAAGATCTTATATAACTAGCGTCATACATTTTATATTAACTCTAAAATGGCTATAATATAACAAGTGAAATACTCCAAAACGTAAAGATATTAAAATATATAGACTAAATTTTAAAGTAAATACGCAACTATAAAAGCAAATTAGAAGATTTAATTGCATAAATAAAAGGAAGTTATAATGACCTTTTATTAGTACTATATAATTGAAAAGAGTATAACAAGTGGAAGTCTTAAAGATATAAGATCTTGTGAACTTGTTAGAGAATAATGATTTTGACACTACATGCCTTAGGCTAGTTTTTTGGGGATGCCCATATTAGTGCTGCCTATGCTTTGGATATGGTGATTGGTGTGGATTCTTTTTTAACCTTTCGTTTCACCCGGAAGAAAAGTAAATAAATAAGACTTTTGTGCTTCAATGAAAATGGATGAAATATGATCCGTTTGAATTATTTGTTTTTTTTTTATATTTGATTTGTATCTAATTTATATTTTATTTATAATATATGTAATTATCTGTTTAATATTGTATACATTTATTTTAAGACAATAACTCCTATTTGATTGGGCGCGAAACAGATATCAAATAGTTAAAAAAAAAAAACATATTAGCTAAATAGGCCTTATATCAATGTATTTTAATTTTGTATGCAAATAACTAATAATTATAGGTTATTTGTTATAATACAAACATATAATGAATTTGTAGATAATAAACAAAATATTTAATATATAACATAATGTGTGTGTGTATAAATATAACCAATGTGTAATATGTAATTATGACTTCTAAACAAGGAATGAGAATTTAATAAAAGACTTTTAGTAAATAAACAAAAAATAAGAATTGTTAGTAAATGAAATAAACAGTTATGAGATAACTAATGAGAAGATTTAAGACCTAATATAAGCTAGAGCAAAACCTAATCACGTACTAAATATTATATATAAAGCCTTAGCCTCCTATTCACAACTTATTTAAGCAACAAACCACTTGTTGTAATCGAAAAAAAAAAAAAAAAAGAGACGGATGCTTTAGAGGCTACGTCTATCAAGCAAGTATTTCAATTCTTAACAGAAAACTATAAACAAAAGTAATAGTAATAGAATTAAAATCAAGAAAAACATAGAACTAGAAGCCTTTAAAAATCATAGTTGGAAATTTCAAGAATACCTATATCTTATGGCTAAAATCTCTAAGTTCATATCGATACATAAAACCCTAAGATTCAAACTAGAAACCAAGAAATTATAAATTTCTTCAATTTATACCTTAGATCTAAACATTAAAAAAAAAAAAAGCTTAGTAATTTGACGTTAGAATTCAAACTGAATTGAAAACCTTACGAGATCCTAATTTCGACAAGAAGTTGCTAAACAATATAAGATATAAACCAATGATTTATAAAGATTTAATCTAGAATATCCATACAAACTGAATATAAATTACTTTTAATCATGAATTGTAAAGTACTCTTTATAGCATAAATCAAACTCTAGGGTCAACATTTTAAACAAATAAACAAATAAGGATGAAAAGAATTTAGATGGTAAGTAAGTCCGGTTGACCATTCATTCTTGGCCAATAACCGCATCAATTTCCCGATCAATTGCCTACACTCCAATTTGTAAAAATTCTTACTTTGATTAATTTAAAATATAAATAGGACAAGTACTATTTAAAATTTATTATACGACTCACTAAAATTAGGATGATCTTATAAATAAGAAGAGGATTAAGCTTATTTAATATGTCGGTATAAGAATATTTTGAAGAAGAAAAGAACAAGCAATGGCTTTTCAAAAAAGAAAAAAGAAAAGAAAAAGAAAAAACATGATTGCTATATTAGCTTGTGTTACCTACTTGTGTATGTGTAGTATACTAATGAATTGACTAATAAGTATCCAAACTTTTGTAAATGCATGCTACTTATATTTTGACACTCAACCTTGCTGGTGACAGTCAATCACAAGTGGCTAAGGACCTTTTACATGACTCGGTTAAACATGGGCAAGAATGTCATGATATGTGATTAAGTCGGTCGTTAACATATATAAGAGAATCGTGGTTGATATAGATCAATTGAGTAAGAATAAAGTTATAAATGAGACATATTAGTGGAATGGGATAGTAATTTGAATTATGCTTTTGATAGCATGATATTGATAGTGACTTAATATGAGATGATTATATGACAAAAACAAAAAGTAGATTCGTCTCTTTCAAATTATGTGTTGGATATGATGAGCTTATGGGTCCTATTATATTAGTGTTGCAAGTGATAGGTTTATAGGTTTTGTCATATTTGAAAGTCGAATTTGTGTAATTTCAAACCTTAGATATCAACTTTGTGGCATTGGGATGAGATTAAAAATATAATTCAATAAATATTGTGTGTTGAATTTAGTTAAATACAATTCAATAAATATTAGACCTAAAGACTTTGGGAGCATAGGAATCGAACCTTGCATATTTCCATCAAGGAAAAGATATGACGGATTAACGATGCCCATCGAATTCGGTATATGATAATTAACATGGTATCAGGGATTAGTTTAGAATGTCGTGAATTCATTAGAAACTCGTGTGAGATGGAAATAGCATTAAAACTTCAATGTAATCGACAAGTGGGTCCACCTAATGGATAAATAGGCTAATCTAGTTGGAAAGTAGTTCAACTTAGTTAGGGATTACACCAACCCAACATCTAAATAAGCAAATATAAATAAATACATATATATAAGTTAGAAAATTAATTATAACTTATAAAAATAATTAGTAAAGGAAATAACAAACCCCAAAATTTATTATATGCCCGTCATACTAAACCCCTTGTCAAAAATGCTATAATAAGATACACGAAAATATGGGGTGAAACAAGAAATAAAAGATTACGAGAAAACTATAAATATAAAATAGTAAAAGAAAAGATTTGAAAATAATCTATAAGTCGGTCACACCAAATCCTCTAGTAGCAATGTTATAATAAAATATAAAAGATCTGAATGCAAAGAAATAAAGAAAGTCTGTCCTAACAATTTTCTTATGATGGCAACGTGATAATAAAATACTTGGAAATCAAAATATATATGCTATAGAAATTAAAAAGAAAAAAAAAACAGAATGTAAAGAATAACAATTGAAATATGGCAACGTGATAATAAAATACTTGGAAATCAAAATATATATGCTATAGAAATTAAAAAGAAAAAAAAACAGAATGTAAAGAATAACAATTGAAATAATAAAACTGAAAAACGAATAAGATAACAACTCGAATGGTTCAAAAATATAAATTACGAGTCCATTGTACCAATTCCTAAACAACATCAATACTAAGAAAATAAAAGTTTTCAAAAAGCTAAAAGTAATATGATAGATTAATAATAAGGAAAAGAAATATAAGATTTCTTTTTTAAAAAATAATTTTAAAAATTTCCAATTAAAAAACTAATTTTAAAAATCTATCACTTAAAATTGACACTTTAATAGCCTATTTTAAATTAGTCTAAAATCGGCTGTTGAAGTGCCGATTGTATTATAAGTATTATCGTATCTGTATAAGACTAAGGCTGGTAATTGCGGGGCGGGCCAAAATTTTTTACCCGCAGGGCGGGGCAGGCAAGTTTCTACTGGTGCGGGTTGGCTCGAGGACTCGCAGACCCAAAAAAAAAAAATTGTTGTGCTGTCTTGGACCATGTTCAGGCTTATCGGATTAAGCAGCTGGAGAGACGATAGGCTTTGATTCATCAATTTGAGGCCTTATACAAGAGGTCTATAGGCCAGTTTCCCTCATAAAGAAATGCACCACTTCTACAGACTGGACTAACAGATGTAATATCATAGGATATTTCACCTTCTCCGACATAGACCATTTCGAATGATAGCGAAATGACTCAAGGCTAAGGCACTGGACCAAGCAGCAAGAATAAGAACATAGGGCTATGGTGCTAGACCCAAAAGAGTCTGTCTCCTGTCTTCTTCTTCTGGAACAAAAAAAAAATTGTCTTCAACCTCTGCTCGTGTTCCTAACCAGTTCGATCATGAGGCTTCCACACTAGAAATCTGTAAACTTCCTCTTTCTACAACTTGTATGCACACCAGAAATCTATACTATTTTCTCGTTTCATATGCTTCAGCCGCTGATATCAGTGTTTGGATTGGATGCCTGGAGCCGGAGAAGTAGCCACAGCACAGAAGAACGAGCTACACGTCGCTCGATGAAGGGGGCTCGTGGATACTGTGATAAACTGCTACCTCTTTGTCCAGAAGAACCAGCTGCACCTCTTTGTCGACGAAGGGGGCTCGTGGTTGTGGATACGTGCAGCCTGCACGTCGCTCGATGAACGAGCTATTACCTAGATTGGAGTGGGTCGTCGCGGGCTAGCCCGCATTGGCCCGCGAGGTGGGGCAGGCCGATTTTTCTGACCCGCTAGACTTGCGGGCCAGCCTGCAACGACCCGCGGGTCGAGGCGGGCCGACCCATTTGGTCGGCATTACCGGGTCTATATAAGACATGATAAAATAGACAGTTCAACTATTGATTTTATACTAACTTAAAATCAGCAATTTAAGTGTTAATTTTAAATTTTACTCTAAATTGATACTTCAACTACTGATTTTAGGTTAACTTAAAATCAATAATTAAAGTGTCGATTTTAAATGGCGTATTTTTTTAAATTAGTTTTTTAATTGGCACATTTTTATGATTATTATTTTTTTAAATATTTTTTTTCCTTTTCCCATTAATAACAACATAAAAAAAACAATAGAAATAAAAATTTAGTTACAGCTCCATCTTCACAACCTCTTATCATGGTAACGTAAATATAAGACAATACGAAATAAAATATTAAAAGATAGAAGATTTATAAATAATTCTTTTTGAGAAAATGATTCAGTATTATTAATATGCTATGTGTTTGAATGAATAGCATATAAGTATCAATGATATTTAAATATTGTAAATAGGAGGTTCCAACTGAAATAGTCACATGAGTACCGCACTATATATAACTTTAAAAAAGTGATATGGAGATAACACGTGATAAGATGATTAAAAAGAGAATGGTAGGGAGGAGAAATAGGTGGTCTGAAAAGTCTTGAATGCACAAGTGATAGATAAGGGAGCTAAAGGGACCTTAGGCATCAACCTTGCAATTTTTAAGCAATGGAGACCGTTTTTCGCATGAATTCTTATTTGATCCTTGATAGTAGAGAATTCTTAGTAAAACACCATTTCTCTGATCTCTTCAAATCTCTCTAACGAGGAGGAATTGTTGAGTATTCATAGACTCCTAAACCTAATGACATCCATCAGATCACCTTAGTGATCAATGGACAAGACGGAGTTTGCTCATTCTAGGATTATTCTAATGAGCTTACTATAAGCCCAAGGTGACTAGTCTTCCTTATATGTGCATGAGCCTACCAAATAAAGGTTGGATGCAAACAACCAGTCTAATGATCCTTGTTTAAAGCCAATTTTCTCTTAGTCATCCCAATTATAAACCGGACTCCCTAAGTCCTATTACTTAGCCCTAGAAGTCAAACCTAACAATAATTTTAGCCTTTTATATTTTGCCTCCTAACCAAAATTCTTTTAACAAAGTCAAAGTATTTTGGGCATTAATTGCATATTATAAATAGTTAGGCCGCAACTCAATGGATACGCGCTACAAAGTAGCAGCACTACTACCAAGCACACTTTTATAGCTTATGAATTTATTTTATAAATGAATAATAGTATACGAGTCTAATGCCAGCACTACAAATTTATTTATTATATATATCTTAGTGTGTGAGCTCACAAAACTGTTTAATTACATGTGTCGCTTTAGGCTTACCAAAATAACATTGTCCCCAAGTTAACATACTAAATAGACCTCCTTTGATAGCCAACTCCCTTTTCTTATACCACTTTTTTTTTTGAAACAATCACAACCATATCGTACTAAATCAGTTTCAAATATCATCAAATTTATCTAACTCATGAGACTTTAAATTTAAATTGTAAAACTCTCTTTGAATCTCTTCAAATCAGATATATATGTGTGTGTGTATGTGTTTGACTCCTTAAGTTACACAATAGAACTCAGGAAGTTTGGTTCATGATTGGGATGACTAAGGGAGAATTGGCTTGATGGGCTCGAAACAAAGATCATTGGATTGGTTTTTCACATTCAACTTTTCTCAAGTACGCTCAAGCACTTATAAGAAAGGCTATTGGCCTTAGGCTTATAGCAAGCTCATTAGGATAACCCTAAAGTGAGCAAACTTTGTCTCGTCCATTAATCACTAAAGTAATTTAATATATGTCATCAAACCCAAGAGTCTATAAATACTTAGTCATTCCTCCTCATCAGAGAGATTCGAAGAGATTAGAGAAACAGTGTTCCATTGAGAATTATCTGCTCTCAAGGATTAAATAAAAGTTTAGGCAAAAAACGGTCTCCATTGCTCAAGAACTGCAAGGTTGATGCCCAAGGTCCCCTTAGCTCCCTTGTCTGTCACTTGTGCATTCGAAACTCTTAAGATCACCTATTCCTCCTCCTTGCCACTCTCTTTCTAGTTATCCTATCACTTATTATCTCTAAATCAATTCTGTGATGTTACATGCAATACAGTACCCATATAATACTTACATTACTAATCCTGCCGGAACCTCTCATCTACATTTTGGCGACTCCACTAGGGAAAGAGCTAAGTGATAAAAGAGTAATGACACTTCCTAGGAAGAGAGAACTATTTGATAATATTTCCCAAGAACAAGATCTTAATACTAAATTAATAGAACAAACCTGCCTCAACTACTGTAGAATACCAATTAAGCCAATTCACAGCCTAAGGCTTCAATAGATCTTATACAGATGATGCAGACTATGCATGAGAACATAAGGGCTTTGAATTGACTCATGACCATGCTTACTCCGCTTGTGACAGGGTTAGCTACCACTGTTGCTGCGCAACTAGGTGTAACTCAACCAAACACCAACATTGCTGCACAGTAAGGCATTATTCATGTAACTCCATCATATGTAGTTCCTCTAACTAATCCTCCCATTAATGAGAAAAACATTTCTCAAGAGCAAACCCTTCCACCAAACATTGTAGTTGAACAACTCCTAATGTTAGAAGGAGAGACCTTCATCCTCACGCATTCCCCTTCCCAATGCTTTTGGCAGATCTAGCTGTCAACCTAACCCTGCACCTGCTTCTATAATATCTGGTCCAAGAACTTCCTTTGTAACAAAGGAAGACTCGGATGTGTACTTAAAAGAAATACAAACAAAGTCAATCATAGGAGTACCAGAGTTAAGACTCCCTTATTATTAACACATTACTGAAAAACTCTACCCTAAGAATTATCTTAGTTCTAAGTTCATCTTATTAAATGGCAAGAAAATGAGTGTCAAAGAACATTTACTCAAGTTTATCAAAACCTTGGAAGTATACAAGCTTGATAATGACCTAAAGCTTAAAGAATTCTCTAAGTCACTGACCAAAAAGGCATATACCTAGTGTGTCATTCTCCCTGTAAGGTCAGTCAATTCATGGGGGTCTATGTGCAAACTATTCTTAGAGAAATTCTTCTCCACCTAAGAACATGTCACAATAACAGATATGGAAAGAACATGACAAAACCTAAAGAAAAACTTGGTAGATTATATAAAGCGCTTTAGAGAACACACCTTAAGCATCTAAGATGCATGTGATGAGAGACAATTAGTAAAGATCTGTATCTAAGGGATGTTCATCTTATATATGGTCCACTTAGAAAATCTCAACTTAAGTTCCTTCCTTGCACTTGTTGAGATTGCAAAAAAAAACTAACAACTCCGTTGCAAGGCAATAAGAAGAAAATGGAAGATTTGGAAAACGAGCAAGATCTATTAGCTTAGCCTAAGTTGAGACTTTTAGAGACAAAAAGAAACCAAAAATGATATATCACGAGGCTCTGCATTAGCTCTTTGTTTCTCATGCCCAATGGGAAAGCTACATGCTCTACTTGACCAATGGTTGCAAGATGGGAATATTAAGCTCTGAGGGGTGGATCGTTTACTGACACAAAATGAGAAGAATGATCCAAAGTTTTGTAGATATCATTGGACTGTAGGTCACCCTACAAAAGAGTGTTAGACTTTGAAAAAGATTTTTAATGACAAGGTTCGTAATGAAGAACTTGTCATAGAAAATAATGATTTCTGTAATAATCCACTTCCTACACACAATAATCAATGGGGTACTGCAAATTCTCTTAGCCACGATCCTAGCATTGAAGAAGGAAATATGTTACATACTAAGACACATAACAAACAAGAGGCTCCTATTGGGAATGATGATGGCATATGCCCACCAGTGGTTATGCCTTAACGAAGATGGCTAATTTTAGAAATTTTTTGACTTGTTAGGATTTAATGAGGATGCACGGCTTGTAGTAGCAATTGCACTTACCCAAATTTCTAAGAGATAGTATGGGAAGTGTAATTTAGCTTAACTTGTACGAAGATTGGCCAATGCACATGAGAATGCAATATGTTTTACAAATGCAAACATGTGCACTAAAAACCCCAATCACAACCATTCTCTTTATGTGGAAAGCATGCTTAATGAGCATTCTATTAAGAAAACATTTATAAACAATGGCCCCTCTATAAATATAATGCTGATGTCTACATTTAAGGCTTTAATGATAGACAACCAGCGCTTGGTGAGACAATCGATTGCCATGAATAGTTTCATTATCGCGTCTACAGATGCAGTAGGGTATGTTAATGTAGACTTTAAACTTGGCCTTATACAAGACTTTATATGGTTCCACGTGATCAACGCACTCGTATCTTACCATTTGCTTGTTAGAAGGAAGTGATTGCAAGATCACAATCTCATACTCTCAACATGGCACCAATGCATTAAGGGCCATTGGAAAGGGAAAAACATATTCATTCCTACTACAAACAGTCCATTTGTGCACAATGAGTCATACCTCATCAAGGTTGCATTCTTTGATGAGTACGTTGAAAAAGGAGAAACTGCTATTACAAAATCCTCTAGCCCACCACTACCCACTTAGGAAGAGACTCAAGATAAGCATAAGAAAAAGAAGAGATGAAGGCTCCTACAGAGGCAAGAAAAAGCAAAAAAGAAATAAAGGAATATAAAGTTTCATTAAGGAATTAGATCTAAAGTATTGTCAGTATCATAGAATAGTAGACCACCCCACTAAAAATTGTCAGGACTTAAGAAGAATATTCTATAAGAGACTTCAAAATGGGGAGCTTGTCATTAAAGGCAGCGATGTCTAGAGCAATCCACTCCCATCCCACAATACCCATATGATTGAGCATGGCTCGTCTAACAGTGATTAGCAATTTATTAAGCACTAAATTCAAGGTTAAAACTTGGCATTGCTTTTGTAAATAAAGAGCAAATTTCGCCACAAATACTAAAGGTTTCATTTTTTTTTACAATATTTGTAGTATAGTCTTATATACTTGTGCTTTAAGCCTAAGTAAAGCCTTAACATCTTGGCTTCCATGCCTTGAGCCCAGGCAAAGCTCTAGCGACTTAACTCCCATGCCTTTAGCTAAGGCAACGCCCTGGCATCATGGCTACAATGCCTTAAGCTTAGGTAGTGCCCTAACATCTTAGCTTCCATGCCTCAAGCCTAGGCAATGCCTTAGTAATTTGTCTCCCACGCCTTAATCTCAGGCAATACCCTAACATCATGGCTCTTACACCTTAAACCCAACCGACACCTTAGCATTTGGCTCTCAAGCTGATGCTTCTAATTATGAGTGAAACTTGCTCATTTTCTTACGGCTAGTCATGAAGTTGCTTCTTAGCTTGAGCAGCATTTAGCCAATTTACTTCTATATCCCAATGAATTATGATGTTCATTCTAGAATCTACACAAAATTCATGATTCATTAAAACAAAAGTATATAAGGAGTAATGTAAACATCAATGTTAATTGGTGAGAGCTTGGACTCCTAAGTGCATGATGGAAAGTCAAGCATGTACAATGCAAACTGGTAAGAGCGTTGTCTCCCAAGCACATCATAAGCCACTACAACTAAGTAAGAAAAGCTATACTCTATCATAAAATTTCTTCTATAGCTCCTATCATGGAGTATTTTTAACCTCCTAGTAATTCATGCTAAATAGTTGAGTAGTAGGAAATACCCTCTGGATTAGTAAAAGAGAATTTACAACTTCAGGCAATGAATGTCATTATCGTTGTTTAAGTGCAATTGAATATTTTCTCAAAATAGATCTCTTATACATCATCACTAGCAAAAGAGAACTTTGCTCTAATGCACGAGATGACTCTAACGGCTTCTTAGATCTTAAGAGTCTAAGCAGTCTCATAATCATGATGCCCTTCTAAGTAGATTTTTAAACCATAAGAGTCTAAATAGCCTTATAATGCTATTTTAGATGAACATGCTTGATTAGAATGGATTAAAATTAGAAGTCGAAGGCGTTTGGATTAAAATTAGAATGGAAGGAAAAGGTCGATGTTGCATGTATATATAGCCAATGACATGCCCTTAAAGAAGATAAGGGCTAAACATTTGACTTCAAGATTTAAGGAATATATGTTGAAGGAATAATGGAGCTTTTTTATTAGCTTTTTGATATCTTGGATCAAGAAGTCAATGGACTTTGTTGAGATATCATTCACTCAAGTGTAGTTCCTTTGTCTATTTTATTTTTCAACCCTTTGATGCAATGTAGATGGGCGATTCTAACAAGAGTAGTCTCACGAATATCACACTACACGTAATTTCAAAAAGTGATGTAAAGATGGCACATGATTGAATAATTAGGAAGAGAGTAGTAGAGAGGAGAAATGAGCAATTTCAAGAGTCTCAAATACATAGGTAACAAACAAGGGAGTTAAGGAGATCTCAAGCATTAACTTTGCAGTTCTTGAGTAATAAAGATCATTCTTTGCCTAAACTTTTATTTGATTCTTATGAATAGAGAATTTTCAATGAAACATCATTTTTATGATCTTTTCAAATCTCTCTAATAAGAAGGAATGACTGATTATTTATAAACTATTAAACTTGATGACATACATTAAATCGCTTTAATGATCAACGGACGAGATAGAGTCTACTTATTATAAAGTTATCCTAATAAACTTGCTATAAACTCAAGGTGAGTAGTTTTTCTCATAAATGCATGAGTCTACTTAAAAAACGTTAAATGCAGACAACCGGTCTAACGATTCTTATTCCAATCTCACTAAGCTAATTTTCCTTTAATCATCCCAATTATGAACTAAACTCTCTAAGTCTTATCACCTAACTTAAGGAGTCAAGTCCAACAATAATTTTAACCCTTTACAAATATATTATAATAATAATGCATGTATTTTAAAAAAGTATCAATTATAGTTTTACATGTTAGAATTTTAATAATATTTGTATACTTAAGCTGCCTGTTTTAGGGTGCTTTTGGCTGATTTTTTTTTTAATATTTTTTTTCTGATATTTATCATTTATTTTTAGAACCGGCGATTCTGGGGAAGCCGGTGAGCTCCTTTAACTCCGGTCTTATTCATGGGCCGAGCCGAACCAAACAAAAGGAGTCTTGGCTTCATTCAACAATCCACACAAAAACGTTGCTCGCTTACTTTCTATTGACAAAGTCCAAGGATTCAACTGTTGAGATGAGGAGATCTTCTTCTTCTTCTTCAGTCACTTGCTTTCATATCTTGATAATTGCCATCATCTCATTTTCATCTCCTGCAGAACCCAATCAGGTACCTTTTCACGCCTTCCTACTTGTTACGCACATACTTGATCATCCCATATTTTTTTCTCGATATATATCATATACTTTTTACAATATTAAGTTCGTAAAATCAAAGCTCAAATGAAACAAAGCCTTTGAGAGTTCGCCAATTAGGCTTAGGCGATTTAGACGAGTTTCGCCAATCCGAGTCTTATGTGTGGTTTGAATCATCTGAAAGAATGGGGTTAGTTCTCTATCGTTGTTATGATGTTTTGAGTAGTTGTTCGAGCCTAATTTCTTTTGGTAATGTCCATGATTTAGAATGATATTGTGGGCAAATTGCGATAGCAACCAGAACTACCAGGTGGAATAACACACTGAACTCCAAAAGCGCTTAAATTTAACTCTCATAACTTTTAAAAACATTCTTACATCTCAAACCCTTCCTAATTATGGCTGTTTTAGCTATACTTTTTGGGGTTTTAGAATCATTTTGGGCATATACCCAAAGTTGGAAGAGGTGAGGCATCGCTATTGTACCTTACGGTGTCTATCTATCAGCAACTGACCAATAATTTTGAATGTGTATATGCAATTATCCCTAATACTTTTCCCTGGGAAAATATTCTACGCCTTTATATTATCTTGTTATCTTAAGTATTTAAAAAAAAAAATAGAATCACGGAAACGATGATGGCTATCAAGCACTTCTGAAGAGGGAACAGAAATGAACTTTTTAGTTTCATGTACTTGTATTTTTTCCATGAAATGTGTAATTAACCTTCGTTAAATGAAAAGGTTACTGTTTTTCCCCCTTAACAAATGTCATGGCAACCCAGTTAAGTGAACCTCTCGACAAATTATACTTGAGTGGGTTTCCTTCTGAGTTCACAAGGAATGGACATTGATTATTTCATACCTGGATAGAAGCTCCAAGAAGGAATTGTTCTAAATGGTCTCGTAACTAAAATCTTTTAAGAATTATCTATGTTGGTCCTGGATACTCAAAATCATGATTGTTTCTGTCTAAATGTCTAGATTAAAGAACCTCTATGATTTGAATTTCTGTCTAAATGTTATCTAACTGCAAAAGTATGTTTCATTTTGTTTTCCAGGACTTAGGGAATGCAGCTGCTGCACGGTAATTGTCTCTTCTTGTTAATTAGATTTCGTAGTAATATTGTCAACCTCAAAGTCACTTAATTTGCCCACACAAGCTGAAGCAGTTTCATGTTAGTTATAGCTGTATTTGTGCAGTATTATCAATAGATGTCCTCTTAATGCTCAATGCTTACTTGTTTAGAACTCTTCTGCAAGAGAAGCAGCATGTTCATGAAGTGCATTGTTCTAGGGAAAGAAGTAGAGCAGCCTGGAAAATCATAGACGAGGTAATCACTAGTTTTCAGTTAAATTGTGCTTTAAGTGATAAATGAAAAGCTTTTAATTAATAGATGTTACTGGTGTTTGTTATGTGATGTATTCAGTATTTGATGCCATTTGTGGAGAAGGAGCAATATCAGATTTCAAGCAAATGCAGGCTTCATCCTGAAAATGATATGTTCAGGGATCAGGAGGAGCACAAGATTCATGTGGATATAAATGAATGGCGATGTGGATACTGTAAAAAAAGTTTCCGTGCTGAAAAATTTCTTGATCAGCATTTTGACAACAGGCACTACAACCTTCTAAATAGCGTATGTAGATCCCGATTCCCAGATTCCTCACTCTTATAGCTTAAAGGTTTAATCATTTGCATGGGCAGTTATCACCCGTGGTGCTATATGTCACAGTCTGTGACAATGTACATCTCAGCAATTGAATTGAGTGGTTTTAGTTGAATACCATTAACTTTTCTTTTTCCTGATTCAAACCTGTCAAATTACAATCTTAAGTGTGGTGAATGGTGGACTTGTGTAGTATTCATACTGGAGCTAAAGATCCAAAAAATTAAAAAGAGAAGAAAAGAAAGAAAAAACTTCTCTGTTAGAGATTCAGAGATAGTTCTTAAGCTGTTGGTTTAATATGGTGCTTCTTCCTAGAACCATATAAAGATAGTAGGATAGTATTGCAAGTGCATGATTAGGTAATGGCATTTAGGCTTACGTTTCTATTATATGCCACAGGATGGAAATTGGAGGCCAGTACTTGCCATTGTCGAACACTGTTATGTCATTTGGTTGATCCCCATAAGCCTTAAAATTGAATACAATCTGCAGCCTGTCTGCTTCAGATGGATGACATATTTGATTTGACCTAAAATGTAAACTGAGGCTTTTACTGGCATATGCCATAGCTTAAGCTGCTGTTCTTGTTCAGGAACAGTTTGCTTTTGTGTTTGTACTACTATCCAGTGTTTTGACAAGTTATGAATGCATCCAGAGCAAGTGCTTGGCTGACTTATGTGGGGCTTTGCGTTGTGATTTTGTAATTAATTCAAAGTCATACAAGTCCAAGTGCAATCCAGCAGCTGCAGCCAAAAATCGTCACCTCTGTGAGGTGAGGTTGCTTACATTTCGTTAGATACTTGCAGTATTGGCTTATATTGTTGCACTATGTATTAATTTAATTTGATTGCAGAGTCTTGCTGAGAGCTGTTTTCCTGTTAATCAAGGTCTATCAGCAAGCTGGCTTCATGGTATTCTCTATGTGACAGAATAGTGTATATGCTTTATACCCTCCATGTTGATAAACTTATGTTGCACTTTGTGACTACTGAAAGTATAGTGTGTTTTATCCCAGAATTGTTTCTGCACCAATTTTGTGATTCTCATACTTGCTCTGGGAAGAAGAAGCCTTTTCCTAAGGGAGGAAAGGTGCGTTCTGAACATGCAGATTATCTCTTCCCCCCACCCCCACATCGATTCGATAAGTTATGTTAGATAGAAAAAAAGGTAACTTTAGATGTGTATACAGCAAATGCCAGAGTTCTACTTAACTAACAGCAAAACTGCACATGTGCTGCGCATACGTGAAATTGAACCCTACCTATGCCTAGGCTGCAATGCTTACAAAAAGCTATGGCAGGATCTCTTTGCATTGACCTATATATTCTAAATATAATACTTTGATTTCCATCTTTCTTTCTGGCTGTTATATTCTTTTTACACTTGCCTATTTCTCTTGTTCTACCAATTTATTGCTTGCAGGCTTTGATGTATAGCCTTGTCCACATTTTTTAGTTCATTTTTATGGAAAAGATATTTTAGGATGTCCTAAGTTGATTATCTTATTTCTTTTACTTCATTAGTATTTTTCTCAAACAGCTTCTGTGTCTACAGGAGGAAAAAAGTATATTCTACCTGGCAGTTTCAATACTGACATTGATGCTTCTCCCTATTTTCTATGTTATTGTTTATCTAAGTCAGAGGTAACCAGTGTCATCCCCATTTACACCTCCTCTAGTTCCATTATATTTTCTTATTTATCTGTGATAAAAGTTTGACTCTGCGAGCTGTTTGCTTGGCAGAGAAATGAGGGGAAAGCAAGAACTAAAGCGCATTAAAAAGACAGAAAAGAAGACAAAGCCTTCATAGTTGGTAATTTTTCTCCGATTGTCTTCTCTGGAAGAACATATATTAGGTGTTCATATTCTAGAAAGAAAAAAGAAAATGATGACTCTGTTTCCTTGCTCGTTGGTCATCTTGTGTTTCAATTGTATTCTTGCAAATATCTGTTTTGTTGCAGGTTAGCTCTGATTCTTACTTATATCAGAAAGTTGTGAGACCATATAGATGGTCTATGAATACATTTCTCCTCCTGGGCTCTCCCTTTATTTGTAAGATGCTGCAAACTGCATCACTGATTAGGAAATGCAAGATGAAGCCTTCATGTTGAAGACGATGTGCAAAACAAATGACAATGTAGAAAGCTTCTTTTCCATCATTCCGGTTGGGAAATTGTATGTATGAATCGGTATCAATTTTGTGAATGCCTTGCCATGTCACATCAATATTTAGTTGAGGTCTTCCGGCTGTGCTACTACAAAAAGAAAGCATCGTATCTATAAATGGAGGGGCACTCCAAGGAGTCTTTACTTGTGTATTCTCGTGTATCGTTTGGATTTGGGACTGAGGTCAGAGATGTATTCATTCCTGATACCAGCATTTGGACTTGGAATCATTAGCTGTCTATTAAACGCTAGTATTCTGGGCATGGCATTAATCTTTCATAAACAATGAAAATGCTGGGTCGAACCAAGTTCCTTGTCCTTTTGATTCTTGATATCGAAGAAAGGTGATGAATTTTTAACACAATGCTTGGATGATGGCTGATAGTTTCTGCAGGTGGCCTAATAGTTATCAGAAATCAAACAGTAACTTTTGGAAATCACAGGTTTTTAACATGATCACTCGGGGAAAGAATACTAGTTAGTTTATTTTACGGTTTGGTTCTCAGACTTGCTTTGTCCAAGCGTTTGTACTACTAAAACACTGAATAAATTATCTGCGAGTCATCAGTTAAAAAATTCTCACCGTTATACAAGCATAAAATCGGCTATGGGCATCCTGCGCAATTTGAAATAATGATGTTTGTCAGAATTGTGCACATTATAATGTACATCTTTATCATGTCATATTCATTTATTTTAATTTCAAATAAAACGTCATGTTTATTTATATGATAGCTGTAAAAATAGTAATTAAGCTTTTGGCATACATTGCAACAATTCGCGAGTACTAAATGCCAGATTGGTGGCCTCAATTATACAGCCACCTATCTCCTCCATTGTTTAAGGTCGGCATCCGTCTGATATCTTGCCCCAAATATAACTGTGAAATTCGTAGTCGTTCCTCCTGTCCTCCTAGATGTTCCCCATTTTCTTTAAATTAACAGCAATGCTCACCCTTCTGCTCGGAACCGCACAGCAGTTCATCAGTATTATGAATTGTCGCTGCAGCTGCATCTAATTTGCTAGGCATGTAGCATTACAATAAGACGCAGGTGCTCGAAGAATGCGTCTGGCATTTCTACTGGCCAACAAGCAATCACCCTATGGAGCAATGGACCCAAATGCGAGAGATATCAGCTCGTTCGACAATAAAAAACCATCAGGATCACTGAGCCTAATGTAAGCTACACCCTTTCCGATCTCATCCTTGTCCAACAGCAATGAGTTCAAATCATCCAAACTCCTAGACTTCCTATTCTCATCCATGAAAATCACAAGCCCACCATCCACATAAGGTTTGTAGAGTTCACAGACAGCAGAAACAACCGAATTTCCAAATGCTTCTCTGAAAGACTTGAGATCCAAACCTCTTGCGGTTCTCAAAGATAGCATCACAACATCCATAGCTAAGTCATTAACATCAACCTGCTCATTGCCGTAGTGTTCAACCGTTCCATTCTCTAACTTTTCCACATAATTCACGTACTCTTTCAGCCTTTTAGGTCTTGAAAACCTCAACCCCTTGATATAGCTTGCCGAACCAAGACCAAAACCATAAAATGGCACGGTCTTCCAATAATTAAGGTTGTGCTTGCACTCAAACCCATCTTTGCTGTAACTGCTAATTTCATAGTGGTTATAACCAGCCCTAGAAAGCATACTTGAAGCCATTTTGTAAAAATCTGCAGATTGCCTATTTGAAGGCAGAGGAAATTCTCCAGGCGTGTACCTGCAAAATGTCTAATGTTAGATTCAGAAAACAGACCATCAAAGGGAAGGATGAACCGAAAGGCTGATTCAAGTCATGATTCATGCATGTCATTATTGGACTAAGCTTTCCTATCCCCAAATGGTGAGCTCTCTCTATGTCTTCTCCAATCATATACTGCCATAAGTGAAAATCCTTTAATATGTATCTTACCTATTGCTTTTTATTTATATATGGCAACACATGATCAGACAAGTACATGATACCATTTAGAGAAAGGAAAACTTCATTGTTATTATTCAATGGAAACTTACATATTTCCAAACTTTGTGCCTTGTTCCACTTGCAAATCATACATGGAAACATGCACTGGTCCTGCTTTGACTGCGCACCGCAAACTCTCCTCCCACATCTCACTTGTCTGGTGAGGTAGAGAAGAGATAAGGTCCATACTCCAATTCACAACCCCACAGGACTTGACAATCTCTACAGCCTCGTAAACTTCACGAACACCGTGTGCTCTTCCACAAGTCCTCAACAAATCCTCCTGAAATGCCTGAACTCCTAAAGAAACTCTATTCACACCCAACTCAGTCAAATCCTTCATCTTCCTAGCATCAAAAGTTCCAGGATCCATCTCCATTGATATCTCAACATCCGAACTCAATCCGAATTTTACTCTCAAAAGCTCCAAGATTGAATTCACAAGCCGTGGTGGTACCAGGGAAGGCGTGCCGCCTCCAAAAAACACTGTTTCAAGAGGAGGGTTATCGCTGAAGTTAGCTTTTGTGGCCGCGATCTCACGGGAAAGCAATTGGATGTAATTAGATATTCGCGGGTCATCATCATCATCATCATCAGTTTGGTTTGAGGTACCGAGGGCAACGATAGGGAAGTCACAATAATGACAACGTTTTCGGCAGAATGGGAGGTGGATGTAAGCTGATTTAGGGGGGTGTAGGATGGCTTGGAGTAAAGAGGCATTGTTGGGCTTGACATTTTGTTGAACACCTGGTGGAGTTCCGGTGAAAGTACATGTTACGGAATGAGATAACAGTTTCTGGATTCTGGGTTTTGTTGGGAACGAAGAGAGGATTGGAGTGAATGTGGCTTTGAGCATGTTCTGTGCGAAAATGCCAAGTGCTAATAGAAAGGTTTCTTGATAGGTGTTTCCTCGTACGGCCTAGCTGCTCCCTCCTATCAAAAAGTTCTCTTAGCGGCAAAGTTGAAGCATATGAAAGAGCACTGGGCAATGGTGATGTATATTTTTGTAGTGCAAATAAGCAAGAGGGGTTATGTATCATAGGAATGGAGTAAAAAATAGACCAATCAAAAAAATTATTATTTTTTATTATTATTATTGATTTAAAAAATTTTAAAATTAAACCAAACTAAAAATTTATAATTGTTTGGATGGAGAATCCAAAGCAAACTATTCTAAGAAAATATAGTAATATTTTATTCATGATAAAGAAAACTCTTTTATTATAACTTAGTATTTAAAAAGATTTTTAATTTATATTTATTGAATATGTATGTATTTTAACTTTTATTACCATGATTAATAAATTATATATCTATATAGGTCAACACGAAACTTATATTGTATACTTATTTTATGAATAAAATTAATTATTAATAAATATATCAAATTTCTTAATTTTATGAATATTGAATTTGCTGATCTCTTATATGATATTAATATTTATTATTATTAAATAAATTTATCATTTTTATATGAAATTACATATTATCAAAATATATTTTCTTATATTACAAAATATAATTTAATTCGTACACCAAACTAAACTAAGCTAAAGTTTCATAATTTAGAAAAAATCCTAATCTAAATTGTACGGTTTGGTTCAAAGTTATAGAAAACCAAATTGTATTTTCATGTTTTGGTTTTATTCAAAGAAAAACCAAAATATGCCTACTCTTAAATTGTTATTTGAAATTCTAATTATCATTTTTTAAATCTGCTCCTATAGAATATAGTACAACATTGAGGTTTATAGAGTATATCTTTCGCATAGCCAGTATCTTGTATTTATTCTATAAAACTTCTTAATTAATAGTATTGAATACAATAAAACATAATATTTTTTAAGAAAATCGATTAAAAATACATATAACATATATATAATGCTTTTGCAAACTCATGGCATACATTTTTTTTGGGACAAATATATAACTTATGTTAATACTAAGAGTAAGCAGTAATCTTGTTATACAAAATACTTACCCATATTCAATATTTAGGGTTATAAGGTAAGTTCGAATACAAAGCCAACCTACTTTGGATTTATTTTGAAACTCATACTCTAAAATATATAAAGTATAGGTTTTAGGATATTATATACTTATTTTATAAAATATTTTTAAATAATATTAATAAATGAGAATAAATGGTAATATTATAGTTTTTTATGTTTAAGTAAAAAAAAAAAAGTTTTAAGTCTATAAGTTAATAACCTTAAATAATAAAACTTAATGACGTTGCTCCTCCTTTTCTCTGTCCTTCTCCATTTTCTCCTCTAATCGTAAGTTTTCTATCATTTTACCTTCTTTTTTTTTCCATTTTCTAAGTAATATAATTGTAAAACTTAAAATAATTAAAGTTGAAAAACTGTTTTTCTTAATTATATATATATATATATATATTATAAGTTTCATAAATTTTACATATTAAAATTTTTTAATACATTATTTTTTTAATATCATATAAATGTAAAATTTATATAAAAAAAGATAAAATATATAGATTTTATAAAATATTATGTATCTTATAAGTTTTATAGGATATAAGATATAGAGTGTTACAAGCTATGTTCATTTTTAAAAATGGGAAACTTATATCTTACAAGGAAGGATATGGATAGAATTTCATACCATACTCATTTTATACGTATTTATTCCTAATTTATCTTCGTTAAGAGATATGTGTTGGTTTCTTAATTTAATAAAATAATATTATTAATATATTTAATTAAATAATTTATTAAAATAATAATTAAAACAATTTTTTTTTTAAAAAGGTAGACAATCAGCTTGACAATTGTGGATTAGGACCCCATATGTCAGAGCCCCCATCCTGTATGTGATAAATCCACTACAGATCCATGCCAAAGTATGACTATGATGTGACAAATCAACTAATTCTGCCGAAATCTCTTTTTAGTTTTTGTAAATAATATCTCTTTCTATTTTATAAAGTCTGCTTAAATATTCCAAACTTAAAGTTAGTTTAACTAATAATGCTAAAGATAGAAGGTCTCCATAATTTGTAAATAAGCCGACTTCAACTAAATCTATACGTACAAGTCTAAAATTAAATTATCACCAATGATTCTAGCCGTCCTCGTAATTCTTCGGCTTTTCACACACATTGAATATGTCCTATCTAAGGTAACTATATGGATCTAAATTATAAGCATCAACTGTTCCAGTTATTTAAAAATAAATAAATAAATAAATCCTTCAAAAGGTGAGCTAACACCCAATTATAAAGTTATACTTACGCTCGTGAATATGTAAATTATAATCCCACACATATAATTTAATCTATTGCAACAATCACCTCTTATTGTTTTAAAATTAACCTTCAAGCAACATAGCTTTAAGTCATTTTGGACTAATCATAGACTACAGATAACCCATGATTCTAGCAAATCAATAACCAAATTCATTAGTTTTGTTGACGCAATATGAAACGAGAATCACACAAAATATATATAGAGAAGTAATTTATATTATTGATGAAATTTGATAATCGTCCTTAATAATACTATTTAACATATATTTATAAATTAAAAATATTAAAGTTAATAAGGAAACTGAATAGAAATATAATACTTTAGATAAATACAACAATTAATGAATAGATTGCAAAACGATTCCTTATGTTTGCTCAAGATAGAGTTAGCCCCCTGTTTAGGATTTCCAATTGCTAAAATATCAGCTTTCAAAATTTTATGTTATCATCTTAGTCTTGATAAAAATAATAAAAAAGTTGATAAAATTTAAAAATGAATTACATAAAATGAAACAATAGAGCACTCTTATATTTTGTAACTTATTTTTTTAATACTTTATCCCACCTTTTCTTTTATTTTTATGAGAAGTACTTTTTTAATCCTTAACGATTAACTTTATTTTTTATTTATTTGAGTTTTTAACTATTTTTTTCTTTCATTTAAGTTTTCAATGTTTTAAAAATCTTATAAAAATAGCACTTCCACTAAATATATTAAAATTTTTGTTCATTTTTTGCATATGTTAACTCAAAGTTTTTTACTAGTTGGCTAAGATGGCCAAGGTATACATTTTTTTTCTAATCTATTTTCTTATTTTTAATTATTATTTTTGCTATATTGTATTGTTATATATATTTAATATTGTTTTTTATTATATTATGAAAATGGATATATTTAATATCATCATTTTGTTAATTTAATTATTGTGAATCAATTTAAAGTTAATACATATTATGGATTGATGAAAAACTTAATAAATTCAATAAGTATTTTTTTTAAAGATTTTAAATCTTAAAAACTTAAATAAAAGAAATATAAAAATTGAAACTAAAAGGGATAAAATGAAGATAAAAGACCCCCCTAACTATTTAAGGTACTATGTTGTTGTTCTCAATTTAGTGGAATTAGAATTACTTAAAATGAAAGAAAGGAAATTAATGAATGAGATGGAGCCTCTTTAATTAAAAGTTATTTTGATAAGTTTGTTATGGGTCTAAGGCTTGTAACTTTCTTTATTGAGTATACATGGTACTTAAGAGAAGTTAAAAGTGGATCGATTTGATCCAATGATCCATATTCAAATCCATAAAGTCAAATATCTCCAAATCAGAGTGAGATATTAATTCGACTTTTTGAGCCTTATCACTACTTTGAAGAGTCAAGCTTAAGTTGCTATTAGACTTAACTTAATATTTTGATAAAACAAATTTAGCCATTTGCACAAGGTAAATATTGATGCAGGGAAAAAATAGATAGATATATCTAATTAAACCTTGTTACGGGTACAATTTCTATTAACTTTTGTAACATATGATATTAGAATCTATATATACAAAATCAAACCATGAGTAGACTATATACTTTTTTTTTAGGTTATAAAAATGCCTTCTATTTCTTCTTTTTATTTTTTTTTCTATAAATATATTTAAGATCTAAATGCTCATTGTCATAGATAAAAAATTAATCACACGTGAAGTAAAGGCATATATCATACGAGGTTGTTTAAGCGATCCAAGCATAGGCCTCGATTACTAGGGCAAATCCTACAATCTAAAGAAGTAATTATTAACAAGAGTATATTAACGAATGCCCCAACATTTAAGCACCTAAAGATAAAACTTTTTCTCATTTTTATATATTTATTTTTATTAAAATATAACCATTTTGAAAAATTTCCTAAGCTTTTAAGTTTAACTAGTGATCACATAGGGCAAGCACTTTAGATTGTCTTTTTTTTTTTTCTACATCTTATCTATATTTATTTTATGAAAAAAATTTAATGATTTTAATACATTACGTATTGGATGAATGATACGTAAGTACTAATAATATTTAAATGCATAGTAGTGATATCGTGTATTTTAAAAAAAATCATAAATTATAACTATTTATATGACATGTTAGTAATTTTTAATTTTTTTTCTTATTTTTTCTTATTTAAAATTTAATATTTGAAAAATTATTTAATTTATATTTTATCTATTTTTATTTTATAATATCGATGAATGTGATGATGAGAGAATAAAAATTGTGAAGTGAAAATCTACGCATAGTCGAGGGGAAAGTTTAAAAAAGTACAAATAATGCATTAAAAAATGAAAAATTAGCTGATTATTTTAATAAAAAATAAATTATGAAAGTACTAAAGTTGGCCAATAGGCCGAATAAAGGCATCGACTCGACGTATTCCTAGATCCGTGTCCTATAGCTTCTTAACAGAGTGTCGATGCGGAAGAGGAAGCGAGGGGTGACACTGGAAGAAGCGAAGCTTTGGCTTTTATCGCTATCCACAAATCTCGCTCGCTACGCTACTCAATCAAGCGTGCACGCTTTGTTTTGTTATCAACTGTACTAGAGAAAGTCGGTCCACATACTTCAAACAGTCCCTTCTAAGCCAAGCAATACCCCCAAAATAATACACACTCACTCACTACCCCCTTTCTTCTTCTCAGCCACACTCAGTAGTTCTTTCGCTTTTGATATATCCAAAAAAGGGAAAAAGAAACCAACACTACTTTTCGTCAAATGTATATTCAATCCTAAACAGCATAGAGGATAATTATAATAATAACAGCAATATCGACTAAGCCAGGGCATTACTTGTTATTTCTTAGTCATGCTCCTTGACCTTCGTGACGCTCAAGAAAAACTCTCTACACAATTCAGACCATGGCAACGGTCTTTTCAGTTTTGGGTTCGAGCTGTTGATATCTACTCTGGTTACAAGGTGCGTCTTTTTCAGCTTCAAATGCGTTTTTATTGGTTGTTTAGAATTGGGTTTTATTGTAATGGGTGTTCTGCGTTTGTTTTTGTAGTTGCTGTTTCAAGGTGTGTGCTTGTGTCGTTGAAAAGCATGTCTGTTAGGTGTTTTGAATTAGGTTTTACGTAGATGTTCTGTTTCTGTTTTTATAGTTGGCATTACAAGGCTTGTGCTATTCCTATTAAAACGCATGCTTGTTGGATGTTTTGGATTGGCTTCTATTGTAATATTGCTTATTTTGTTAGTTGCTGTCATAAGGTGTCTGCTTTTGTTGTTGAAATGCATGCTTGTTTGTTGCTTTTGAATTGGGTTTCATTGCAATAGGTGTTTTGTCTCTGTTTTTGTTGTTGCTGTTACAAGGTGTGTGCTTTTATTGTTGAAATGCTTGTTTGTCAGGTGTTTTGAATTGGGTTTAATAATGGAATTTTTGTGTTTGTTTCTTTAGTTGTTGATATCAGGTATGCTTTAGTTGTTGAAATGAATATGTTGGTTGTTTTCAATTGGGTTTTATTTTAGTAAGTGTTTTATTTCTGTTTCTGTAGCTGTTGTTACAAGGTGTATGCTTTTTGCTGTTAAAACGCGTATTTGTTTAGTGCTTGAACGGGGTTTTACTGTAGAAGGTGTCCTGAGTTTGTTGTTTCTGCTGTTCTTACAAGGTGTATGCTTTCGTTGTTGAAAGGCATGCTTGTTAGGTATTTTTGAATTAGGTTTTATGTAATCGATTATTTGCATTTTCTTTTCTTCTTTGTTTTTGTAAACTATTTGTATTTTCTCTGCGAGGGTTTCTTGCAAGGTGTGTGCTTTTGTTGTTTTTTTTTTTTTTTGGATAATTCAAATTTTATTGATTTAAAGAAAATATACAATCGTCAATAGGACAGATAGGAGTATATCATGAGTACAGTTATATTAAGAAAAGTACAGCGTAGTGCAAAACAAGGAAGACTCTTAACACAATTACAAAATAGTGATATAAGCATTAATGTGGTTGGTCACAGAAGCCATATTAGGAAAACTACTTCGTAGTCGTGCTTTGTTTCGGATTGTCCGTATGCAATAGATTGTGGCCGCTAGACTCGCCCTCCATCTTTGGAGCGTAGGGGTGGAGGAGTCAGCTGTTGTGGTTAGAAAGGCTGCCAATTTCCAAATGATGTCAAGTACTGTAGGCGATTACAAATCTGTCCCCATATCTAGGATGTATATGTGCAGTTAAAGAAAAAGTGAGAGTGATTTTCCAATCCTTGTTGACAGAGATAGTAAGTTGCGGATATAGTGATTCCCCAGGAGACTAGTTTGTCAAGGGTGGATAATTTTTCCAGCCAAGCTAGCCATAGAATGAATGAATGTCTAGGTATGGTAGTCTTGTTTTAGATAACCTTATGCCAAGTCATGGTGGTGCCTGGAGGGTTGAAAAAGTCGTATCCACTCTTCATGGTATAATCACTTGTAATGGAATGGATCCAGCCAAGTCGGTTAGAGAGTGAGGCATTCGGTTGGATATGGGGTGGAATATGGAAGTTTGTCCAAAATGGAATATTGGGTAGCCGTCATGTATTATTTTCCATCAATGAACAAAGTTTCGTAGTTAAGGGGAGGCTTGAGTTCCTTATGTCTCACGCACTAGATATGGTGTCCAATTGGCCTATTGGAAGCTAGTAGTCTGTCTAGAAGGAGATGGATAATTCATCATTGAGTTCCCATTGAAAGTTGTTACCTACCATGCTTCTTAATTTTAGAAGCTTCTTCCATGACTAAGAGCATATGGTTGATGCTTTAGATGATTAGAAGCTTTTTCCTTTTAGAAGGGTGGAATGAACCCAATCCGGCCATAAACTCCTAGGGCCGCCTTTGCATAGGTGCCATATGTGTTTGTGTTACGGCACAGCAGATCACCCCTTTTGCGCATGTCTACCAACATTGTGCTCTAGCAATCAAGGACAAGGGAAAGGCAAGTAGTGGATAAGGGTCACATAGGAAGAGCAGGGTAGGGGACGTGTAGGAGTAGTGCAATAGTGGGAGGACTTGTCCTAGTAGTGGGGACGTGAAGGTAGGGCCGAGAGGCTAGGGCAGCAATAGCACTAATTGTAATTTCCTTATACTATTTCTATGATCAACAAGTAATGAAAATCACTTTTGAACTTTATCAACAAACAAACCCCCTAAGAGATCTTTGGGTTCTCTCTCAACGAGCCCATCCCTAACACTAATCATAGGAAAACTCGGAAGGAAAACACATCACTCATTGAAGGGACCCCCTCATGACTCGGACCGACCATGGATAAGGTCGCAAATGCTTGCCGCTAACAAATTGGTATCAAAGCAAGGTTCCATGGAGGACTGGAAGAAGGTTCATCAGCAGCTGGAAGCCTTACTAGTGATGCATCAAGAGGATCAAGCTCGCCTGGAAAGAATGGAAGCCAGGCAGGATCGTTTGGCCATGCAGCTAGAGGGCTTGACACATGAGGGAACATCGCAATAGACCCTGGTTCTAGTGCAGGAAGGAGAGGACAAGAACCAAGTGGAGAGTGAGTGTTCGAACCGTGGTGTAGCCTTACCAAGGCTCGCCAAGTGGGAATTTCCCAAGTATAATGTTAGCGGAGTCCCGTTAGGGTGGTTTAACTGGTGCAAACAGTTCTTTGAACATCAACCGGTGGTCGAGGACAACAAGGTTAAGTTAGCTACCTTTCACCTGGAAGGAGATGGCTAGCTGTGGTTCCTTAAATTAAAAAGGGATCACCCTCAATTGACCTGGCTAGAGTTCAAGACACCGTGTGATCTATGATTCGGCCCCCCTAATCAAAAGTAATAAGGTAGGAGAATTGTCCAAGTTGTGTCAACTGAATACCGTAGAGAATTACCAGAGGAAATTTGAATAGTTAGCTACCTAAGTGTTAGACCTCGCACCCAAACATGAGGTAGTCGTCTTCATTAGCGGATTGAAGGAAGCAATTGCGGTGGAAGTGGAACTCCATCACCCCACTAGCCTAACTCAAGCCATGAGTCTCGCTATATTGTATGAGAAGCGGCATGTGGGACCTTGAGAGGAAGGAGAGGCTAGAAGGAGAGCCACACTGCAAAACGAGCCCCCCCACAAGGCCAATGTATGCAAAGAGGTTGAGCCGAGCTAAGATGGAGGAGTGGCAGAGTAAAGGGTTGTGCTTCAATTGTGACAAGCCCTTCACCGTAGGCCATCGGTGTAAGAAACTTTTTTGGCTCGAGTGGGAGGAGAAGGAGGGTCAGGAGGAGGATGAGGTGACCGAAGGAAGGGAGAATCAACTAGAAATTTCCTTGCAAGCCATGGTGGGACTTCCCTAGTCCCAAACCATGAAGGTGCGTAGCCATGTTCAAGGGCACCCCATAATTGTACTGGTAGACTTAGGGAGCACCCATAGCTTCATGTGTGCGGAGTTAGTCTCCAAGCTCAAGTTGCCGCTAATCGCCCGGGAGAGGCTGCGGGTGATAGTTGCCAACGGCGACAAGGTAGGGAGCGACGGGGTGTGCCAGGGTGTTTCTATGAAGCTAGGAGGAAGAGAATTTATCATAGACTTGTACGTGTTGCCGTTGTGCGGAGTGGATGTGGTTCTGGGAGTTAATTGGCTTAGGTCACTAGGACCGATCTCCTAGGACTTTACTACTATGAGAATGAGCTTCGTGCGAGACCGAGAACAGGTGGAGTTATAGGGCAACTTGAGGACAGCAATTCTTCCAGGAATTGCCACAGTGGTTAGGGAAGGGAGGCAAGAAGGGGATTTGCAGCGCCTACTGTCCGAGTTCCAAGACATCTTCCAGCCATTGCAAGAATTACCTTCCCGTTCTTGTGACCACGCCATCAGACTTCAACAAGGGGCAGCGCCGGTAGTGGTTTGACCCTATCGGTATCCCCATGGGCAAAAGGATGAGATTGAACAGCAATGTGAGGAAATGATCAAAAAGGGGTGGATTCGGCTGAGCCAATCGCCCTTCTCGTAGCCCGTACTCTTGGTCAGAAAGCACGATCGCTCCTAGCACTTTTGCGTTGACTATCGAGGGCTCAATGGGAAAACCATCAATGACAAGTTTCCCATTCTAGTAATTGACGAGCTCCTCGAAGAACTCTTTGGGGCTTGCTATTTCTCTAAGGTCGACTTATGCTTCGGTTACCATTAGATCAGGATGAGAGAGGAGGATGTTGAGAAAACGGCATTCGGGACACATCATGGCCACTTTGAATTCCTCGTCATGTCATTTGGCCTCACCAACGCTCCTTCAACCTTTCAAGTCCTCATGAATGAGGTATTTAAGGGACAATTGTGGAAGTTTGTCCTTGTCTTCTTCGATGACATCTTGATATACAGCAAGACCTTTGTGCAAAAATAGGTCACATATATGGGGCATCTCATTTCGGAAAGAGGAGCTAAGGCCGACCTAAGTAAGATCGAACAGTGCTAAATTGGCTCGAGCCAACCACCATTCGGGCTTTAGGGGGGTTCCTTGGCCTCACCGAGTACTATAGGAAGTTCGTTCAAGACTATGGAATCATAGCTAAACCACTGACAAGCATGCTTAGGAAGAACAATTTTGCATGGATGCCAGAATCTGAGCAAGCCTTCAAGACCCTTTGAACCACCATGACAGAATCCCCGATTCTAGCCCTTCCCGATTTTGACCACCCATTCGTGGTCAAGTGCGACGCATCTGACACAAGCATGGGTGCAGTCCTTCAGCAACGCACCAAACCCATATCCTTCTTTAGGCAGCCTTTTGCTCAGCGATACCTCAAGTTGGCGGCCTACGAAAAGGAGCTGATAGGATTGGCCAAAGCCATCTGTCACTGGTAGGCTTACTTGTGGGGAAGGAGGTTCATGGTCAAAACCAACCATTATAGCCTCAAGTTCCTATTGGAGCAAAGGGTTACCACTTCCCCCCAACAGTACTGGATTAGTAAATTGTTGGGTTTCGACTTTGACATCAAGTACCGGGTTGGTAAGGAAAACAAGGTTGCTGATGCGCTATCCCGATGTGAAGAAGAAGAGGCTGCCGCCTTTGCCATATCTCTCCCTCAACCCCACTTGATCAAGCTGGTGCGGAATGAAACCAATACTTCCCCGGAAATGCAACAACTTGCAGCTCGAGTCCAGGCCAACACAGAAGGAATGGAATGGACAGTACGACAGGGTCTCATCCTTTTCAAAAACAGCATTTTCCTTCTCCCCAACTTGGAGCTCTGTGCAGCCATCATACATGCCATTCATGATCAATGTCGCAAGGGATACTAGCGAACCCTCCATCGCATCACAAGGGATTTCTACTGGAAAGGCATGCGGGGACAGGTACGTGAACTGGTGCAAGCATGTCGCACTTGTCAAAGCTACAAGTCAGACCATCTCCAGCCTATCGGCCTCCTCCAGCCGCTGCCTATCCCCAGCCAGGTTTAGGCTGACATTTCGATGGATTTCATTGAGGGACTTCTACATTCCAATGGCAAATCCGTCATCTTGGTGGTTGTGGATAGATTCTCGAAATATGGTCACTTTACTGCCATGAGCCATCCATACTCTGCCTCAACAGTCGCAAGGCTTTTCTTTGACACCATTGTGAGGCTACATGGGCTACTAGAATCCATCGTGAGCAACGGAGACGTCACCTTAACCAATGCCTTTTGGAGAGAACTTTTCCGTCTACATGGCACAACACTAGCTTTCTCCTCAACATACCACCCCCAAAGCAATGGCCAAACTGAAGTGGTGAACCGCACATTGGAAGTGTATTTAAGGTGCTTTACTAGGGATCATCCTCGCAAATGGTCGGAATGGATTGCTTGTGCCGAGTACTGCTACAACATCGGGTACCACTCAACACTCAAAGCCACCCCCTTCAGAATAGTCTATGGTCGGGATCCTTCATAGCTCCTTTCCTATGTCCTCGGCAAAACTAAGCTCCAAGCCGTGGAAACGGCAATGCAAGATTGGGAAGCCATGGTCTCCCAGTTGAAGGGTTGTCTAGAACGAGCACAACAACTTATGAAACACCAATACGACACACGTCAACGAGACCTCCAATTTGCGGTGGGCGATTTTGTCCTACTCAAGCTTCAACCATACAAGCAAGTATCCATGGGCTAGCGGCAGTCTCCTAAATTAGCACCAAGATTCTATGGTCCCTTTCGTATTGCTAACTGCATAGGTCCCGTAGCTTGCAAATTGGACCTACCTCCCAAAGTCCGGATTCACCCTGTGTTGTGTTCCATGTATCCAAGCTTAGATGGTTCATCGGGGATCTTCTAGCTTGACTCACGCTACTAGAGACTACACATGGCCACCTCATTCCGGTCCCACAAATAGTCCTAGAAGCCTGCTCCAAAGGTCAGCACTGGGAGGTCCTCATCCACTGGAAAGGATATTCGCCAGCAGAAGCCACCTGGGAAGACACCGTAATGATCTCGCAACGATACCCTACCTTGGCGCTTGAGGTCATGCGCAAAGTCGAAGGGGGGAGTAATGTTACGGCACAACAGGTCACCCCTTTTGTACGTGTGTACCAATGCCGTGCTCCAGCAATCAAGGATAAGGGAAAGGCAAGCAATGGATAAGGGTCACATAGGAAGAGTAGGGTAGGGGACGTGTAGGAGTAGTGCAGTGGTGGGAGGACTTGTCCTAGTAGTGGGGATGTGAAAGTAGGGCCGAGAGGCTAGGGCAGCAATAGCACTAACTGTAAATCCCCTAAGAGATCTTTGGGTTCTCTCTTAACGAGCCCATCCTTAACACTAATCATAGGAAAACTTGGAAGGAAAACACATTACTTGCCGAAGGGACCTCCTCATGACTCAGATTGACCATGGATAAGGTCACAAACGCTTGCTGCTAACAGTTTGGTTTGTGTGGCTTTTCGTGTTTTTGTTGTTAAAACGAATGTCTGTTTGGTTTTTTAATTGTTTTTTCCGTTGCTGTTACAAGGTTTGTGCTTTGTTTCTTTTTCTTTGTCCTTTTTTTTTTCTTGGGCAAAAGGTGTGCTTCCTCTGAAGAAATACATGTTTTTTGGCTGTTTCGGATGAGGTTTTGTTATAACAGGTATTCTGTTTCTGCATTTGTAATCACCATTATAAGGTTTGTGCTTTTGCTGTTGGAATGCATGTTTGTCGTCGTTGTCATCATTCTTGTTATTTCTTTCTTTTTTTTTTTTTTGAATTTGTATGGTAATGGGTGTTGTTACTTGTGTGAGTTTTTGTTGCAAGGTATGTGCTTTTGTTGTTGAAATGTATGCTTGTTGGGTGTATTGAATTGGCCATTTTTGTTATAGGTGTATTCTACTTGTTTTGTGACTTTCTGTCATGAGGTGCATGAAATTTCTGTTCAAATGCATATTAATTTAGTTTCTTGAATTTTGTATGACTGGAACGAGCGTTTTATGTTTGTTTTGTAAGTTGTTGCATGGTCTCCGCTTTTGTTGAGATGCTATTTTGTTGTGTATGTTTATAATTGGGTTATATTGTAATGAATTTTCTGTGTTTGTTAGGTGTTTCAATTGAGGGTGGCTTTTGAAAAAGATAAGGCAAAGCAGGAGGCAATGTGGGAGAAACAACATGAAGTTGCTGCTGACAAGATTTATTCCATGTGTACTGACCTTGGTGGGTTTTTCCTTAAGGTACTTAGATTTCTGTCTCAATAGTTTATGACCAATTGAAAGATGTTCTTCTTGGAAATTTGCATGATGGATAACTCTAGTATTTTTTAGTATTGGAATTTGAGACGTCAGTTTGATGGGGAGTATTTGCTGCTCTTTTGACTAGCGAAATTGCATGCCCTGATTAGCACCAACCAAAACCTGAGTGACAAGGGATTCGCATGTTAGGTGTAGAGTGATGGGATCTCTTAGTCGTTGATTGGATGTACCTTGAATAGAAATGACAAGCTGGCACTAGTTGTATTTACTGGCTGAACTAGCTTGAATATTGATTATTCGATTAAGGCTAGGCATTAACATGACAAATTGAAGGAGATTGCTATTGAATATGTGTTTTAGGTTAGGTATAAACACTTGGCTTTACAATATATATATATATATATATAGACACGTGGCTTGAGTGGGCTATGCTCCAGTTTCTCTTGGGGAGCGTAAACTTTCCCTTTTCCTTATCAAGAACATTGTAGATATCTATGGTGGCGTTCTAATTATCTCATAAAATTGTGGTGATTGGTACATATATGAACTTATATGAGGTAGGTTTAAATTAGGTTGCTCAAATTATTGGGAAGCCTGATTTGGCCCCGGCTGCATGGGTGAGAAGGCTAGTGACCCTTTGTGACCATGCTCCGCCGACTCCATTTGATGCTGTTCGGTTAGTGCTGCAAAAGGAATTTGGTAAAACTATTGAGGAGATCTTTGAAAGATTTGATGTGGATCCTTTGGGTTCTGCATCTATTGCCCAGGTACTTTCTTCATTTTGTTAGTTGTTTGTCATAACTTTGCCTGCAAATGGCTGCTTGATCGTAATTTATGGATACAGCTATAACATCGTTGTTGTTGCTTATAGAGTTTCCACTCCATTTACATTTTTGTTACAATGGTCTTTACTAGCTGCAATTTAGACAGAGGCAAATAAAACTTGCATAATTCAGTTCTTATCTAGTGCCCCTAAAGCATTTGTTATCAAAACCGTGCTGCTAGAAATTGGAATCATGGTATTATGATTGAGGGTTGCCGTGATAGAGCGAGCAAAGAGCCTGATTTTGACATCCAATGGTTGTGGGTTTGGAACTAATAGATTCACCATTGCCGTTGATTGTGTGATCAGTATGCTTAATGACAATACATCTTATAATGCTATGACTTAAACTAGGGGGTCCTTATCTCTTTTGACTCCTATCATTGCATGAGTGAAATTCATGGCAATAGCCATCATGGCCACGATTGTGTGGACATCAATTTTTATTATCACCATATTAATATTAAAGAAATACAGTACTCTATTGAAAAGCAATAATCTAAATAAAACAATTGCATTTCTGATTTTAGATACTGTTCTGGTTTGGGACCACCGTTATGCTGCACCTTCACCTTTAATGCATAAACCCACAACCACAACCCCCCCAACAAACCAAAAAAAAAAAAAAACCCAAAAACAGAGAGAGAGAGAGAGAAAAGATTATTTTACGTGTCTGCATTATATTAGATGTGGAGCTCATAGAATTTTTTTTTAGACATATATATTTCTTTTGGGATACAATTGTTCTATGGTTTAGGTTTGTTGTATGAAAAGACATCAAATATAATAATTAAGAAACTGATTGACATTTAATTGCACACATTTTTAGGTACATCAAGCAAGACTGAGAGGTGATCGTACTGATGTTGTTGTAAAGGTAATTGGATTTCACAATTCTTAGAGCTTTGCATGTCCGAGAACTATTAACCTTTTATGCCTATGTCAGGTGCAACATCCGGGTATTCAGGAGCTGATGACGACCGATATCCGCAATTTGCAAGCCTTTGCTTTATACATGCAAAAGACAGATATTAAATTTGATCTTTTCTCAGTGACCAAGGAAATGGAAAAACAGGTAAAATCTCTTTCTGTGATTGACACTACAGTTTTTGTTTCTTTCTAAGTACCTTGTTTTATTTTCTTATCAATAAACAATAAATTTATGGCTCATTGTTTCTTTCTAAGTACCATGTTTTATTTTCTTATCAATAAACAATAAATTTATGCCTCATTAGAGAGGGGGCAGTGAAACATGTCTTGATTATTGATCATTGTTGAAGGGATTCTAAATGTGGGACACTTTTTCAGGTAATTTAAACATAAAACATGTTGTGTGGTTAATTGCAATTTACTTCTGACCACTAGCTGCTAATGGTCTTTGTTCTCTTTATTCCATCAGATATCTAAGTGGGTAGTATTTCTGTTAAGTGTTTTTTTGTCCCTTTGCTTGCGATCTTCCTAAGTTGGACCATCTGCACAATTAAGCGATTGAAATGAAGCAATTGAATCTTTTGTCCATATTGAACATTGGTGATAGGAAAGAAGGCTAACTTGTGTATTTGATCCAGATATAATGTTGACCTAGCAAAAATTTTCTTTCCTGGAATATATATTATTTTGCATAACTTTTTAACTAATGCGAGATTATGGTTGATCTTCCATGAAACTCAAGATTGGTTATGAGTTTGATTTCATGCGGGAGGCTGATGCTATGGAAAGAATCAGAAGATTTCTGTACGAGAATAACAAGAAGTCTCCAGTGGTGGTGCCCTGTCTTGTAGGCAATTTGGTCACAAGGTATGTGCTGCATAGATTTTCTCCACCATTGTTTGCATTTGTTGGTGTGACTTGAATATCATGTGCAAACTTGTGAAATACTTGTTCTTCTTTTGTTTAGGAGGGCTTTAGTTATGGAATATATTGATGGAATTCCTATCATGAATCTCAGCGATGAAATAGTAAAGAGAGGAATCAATCCGCGTGGTAAGGTTGCAGCAGCAGCAAAGCAGTAAGCTTCTAGATTATCTGAGAGTGTGGATGGGTTCTCTTTTACCTGTTAATCTTTCTCAGATTTAGCCTAATTTTTGTTAATCGTTCCTTCTAGAGAATTACTGGATGCCGGTAATGTCCCGGTTCAAAACTTCTGACGTGTTAGACTATGGCAAAGGATGATGCCTTGTACAGTTTTCTAGGACCCATAAGATTGCCTAGATGGTTTCTAGAATTTATTTCAGAAGTAGTTCTTGTTTAACTTTCTAACTCCTGTCTTCATAAAAATCCATTCCTTTTTTGCACATAGCCAGGTTTTGCACACTGATGCTAAAGTATGATTATTTATTAATGACTGGGCAAAAAGAGGTCTCTTATTAATTCCCCTATTTTTGCATGCATAAGAAGCAGTTTTTCTCTGTGTTAGTATGTTACTGTAATTTGTCGAAGGAAATGGTAGTTGGCTATCACTAATTTTGAGATGAATGTATTTCCTGGTAATGATAGTCTTGACTTCTTAGGTCTACTGTCTTCAGTCTTTGGTTGGAATGTCCCCCTTTTCCTTCACCCTTGAAAGAAGTCATTAATTAAAGATATTCAGTTCTTGCTTCATGTTGAAGTGCTTTCTAAAGGGCATGTTGGCTAATCAATTTTTATTTTTGAGCTTCCTTTTTGGTCCAATGAAAATTCTTGCTTGCTTCACATGCAGGAATATCCTCAGCAGTCTGACAATGGCATATGGCCAGATGATCCTGAAGAGTGGCTTTTTCCATGCAGATCCTCATCCAGGAAATATCCTAATTTGTAAAGGTTCAAAGGCAAGCGCATTAACCAGAAGCTAAATCTTTAATTTCGTTCTTTCAGATGGATGGAACCTTTTCTGATGTTTTTTATTTTGCCACGTATTCATTTAGTCTTGCTGAGGAAGTTTAGTGTGTATGGTATCATCATGGTCATCTGTGTATCATCTAGTTTGTGCAAGTGGAACGTTTCACACATTTTGCACCTATTTCAGTTATTATACCAAATAATAATTTAAAACTTCTTAATTAGGATATTTGTGTCTTCTTGTAGTATAGTAAACTGAAAGATTCAATTGCTATACCATGCAAGAAAAAAGCAATTTATGCAATAGTGAAATTTTTTTGAAATTCTGAAGATAAAGGTAGCATGAGACTAGAAAATGCTCTCTTCTCTCTCCTCTTCCCACACACTTCCCCATACACTTTCAACCTAAGAAACCACCGTAATTAAACTCTCCTTGCCTTAGTCCAGTAGCTTATAGGAACCATTTACCAATCTACCAACCATCATGGCAACTCCAACCAAGGAAGTGGCGCCGGACTGTCCTCAGTTGCCGCCTGACGTGGGGGCAAAGAGCAATGGTACCGGCAGTGGCTTACCATCATCGGGTTTGCATGATCAATATGTTCACCAGGGGGTGAACACAGTTCCTGAGGTGGCATTTAAAGTTGACCCAAAAGAGGTAAGTCAGAGACCTGCTTTTCCAACTGGGAAAAGCAAAGGACAAGTCATAGCTAGGAAAGGAAATGTGGAGCCTTATGCCTATACAGCTAATAGCAGGCCTAACACCTGCAACCGGTGTCCTACATACATCAAATTAGCCACACATCACAGCTAGGGCCCACTCGTTTTCCAAAGTTTTCCTACTTTTGGACATTCTGCATTGGAAAAAGACAAGGCACTTTCCGAGAACCCTGAGGAGGCCAACTGGACACCACCTAGCAATGGCCACCCAACCGCACAGACGACTTTGGCCGCCAGAACATATGCCCAAGCGTGCAGCTCCAAGGTGGAGGACAACCCACCGGCGTTTCCCCTTCAATACCTTCCATCGGCCGCAAAGGGTCTATCCCCAACGGTGAAAATACCCAAGGCAGTAGGGGATCTAGGGACGGAATTTTGGAACAACACCCTCATAGGCTATTTCCTTGGCCGCAAGCTGCCTTACTCCCTAGTCCGATCCATTGCTTTCAAACTATGGAAGGAATGCGGCCTTGTAGATGTGCTAGGCAGTTTGGAGGGATTCTTCTACTTCCGGTTCAGTGTGGAGAGCGACACAACCCTTGTTCTGGAGAAGACATGGCATTTTGCCCAACGGTTCCTCATCCTATAGAAATGGAGGAGAGGAGAGGCATGCCACTAGACAAGCCGCAACCCACCAACATTCCCGTGTGGGCAACCTTTTCGTGCATTCCATGTGAATATCTAGGGGCGGAAGGCTTAAGCCACATAGTCAGTGGCGTAGGAGTGCTACTCAAGGCTGACGTCTTAATGGCTAGGAGGCAAAGGGCAAACCATGCGCGGGTTTTAGTGGAAATTGACGCGCGTGAAGACCTAGTCACTCGAGTAATGGTGGAGGGTGAGAATGGCGTGGCTGCGGAAGTCCAGGTGGAATATCAATGGTTACCTCCACGCTGTGCGAGATGCAAAGTGTTCGGGCATAAATGTCAACCCGTGCAGACTACTCAAAGGAATGATAGAGAGACTATGGGTGAGGAGGGTAGTCAGGATGCCCCACAAGTCGTTGCTAACCAAAAGGTGCTGCGGGGAGAGGAGAAGAAAAGGCAAGATTCACCCATTGACCACCTATAGCATCCCAGCAGAGCAGCAAGCATGACGCCTTCTAGGGGCAAGACAGTAGCAATAGGGGAGGAACAACATTGTGGGAATGTGATGCTAGTGGAAGAGGTTAGCGCTGCTAAGGAGCCTGAAGACAGTCCCGACACTCTGAGGCGAACAATGATTGAGAGGATGGAGGTGGACAGTGGACGAAAGGCACCTGGCTTGACGGCTGAAGCAGCTTCGGATGGAGTAGAACCCTCCTTGGCAGTAACTGAGGTGCCAATCTCCCCTAGCTGTGTGACGAATCTGCCATTGTCCGGTCAGGGTGGGGACGAGGCAGATGGAGGTGACAACTTTAAGAACACCCCACTCAACAAATTATTAGTTCACATGAACCAAATGTCGGGGACTCAACCTACGGCTAACAAAAGTTCTAGCTCCCCTAGTCGCCGAAAGAAGAAGCAGCGCAAGAGGAGTCGGAATTTCACATAATCGTATTGTATCTATATTTCCATGTCAGTGGCAGCATGGAATGTAAGGGGCTTAAATGACCTCGTTAAGGTTTCGGAGGTTAGGAAGTTGTGTACTATGCATAGCATTAGCTTGATTGGTCTATTGGAGACAAAAGTGAATGCTGCAAATGAGGATTCCATCAAGAATAGGTTGGGTCAGCATTGGCAAGTATGGATTAACTCCATGGCACGGAAGCGTATTTGGATTGCTTGGCAACCTAAGGAGTGGGATATCCGTGTGGAAAAAGAACACATGCAATTCCTACATTGCACCGTGACAAACTTGAGAGCAAATAGTGATATGGCAATCACTTTTGTCTATGGATCTAATAATGATAGAGAATGCAAGGAATTGTGGTTGAACCTAGAGGCACTGGTCCAAACTACAGGCGGAAGACTGTGGTTGATCATGGGCGATTTTCACACGACTCGACTAGTCACAGAGAAAGGAGGTAGAGCTTTAGTCACGGAGGCAATGTTGGATTTCCAAAGATGTCTAGCCAAAGTGGAGGTGGAAGACTTGAGATATACTGGGGATTTCTTTACATGGTCTAATAAACAACATCAGACGCCTATCCTTAGGAAACTTGATCGGGCCATGGTCAACCTCCCTTGGATGAATTTACACCAGAATGCTCATGCCCAATTCCTCTCACCTATCCTATCTGATCATTCATTAGTTGTGGTCTGTATGGAGTATGGATTGAGGGCTAGAAGGAGCCCATTCAAAATTTTCAATTATTGGGCAGACCATGAAGGTTTCAAGGACCTAGTTAGCATAATATGGAGGAGGGATATCTAGGGCTCTCATATGTTCCAGGTAGTCTAGAAATTAAGGCTTGTTAAGGAGGGTCTCAAAAGCCTGAATAGAGCTGAATTCTCCAACATATCGCTAAAAGTACAAGATGCGAAGCAACGTTTGGTTCAATTGCAAGCTGGCATACATGCGGCTGGGGACACAACTAGGTTGGAGGAGGAGTGTATAGCCTATAAGGAGTATTATACTCTAAGGGGGGCGGAGGAGAGCTTCTTTAAACAAAAATCTAGGACAAAATGGTTGGAGTTAGGGGACAAGAATACGGCCTATTTCCACAAAGCCATGAAGAATTTTCACAACCGAAGCTCCATACACAGATTGATTAGGGGAAGATGGCAGTGAGGTGGCTGGGGAGAGGGAGGTTGGGCTAGAGATACTTCATTACTTCCAATGCTTATATGATCCACCTACACCTCCTACCGCTCCTGTTGATGTGGAGAGCTTAACACCACGGGCCTTGAATGACCAACAACAACTCGCCCTTGATGCTGATTTTTCAGATGAAGAGATAAAGTGGGGCTTCACATCGCAAACGAATGGAAAAGCCCCTGGCCCAGATGGATTCTCTGCTCTTTTCTTTAAGAAAGCCTGGGACATTATAGGTGAGGACATGATTATCGCCACTAGAGAATTCATTACATCAGGGCATCTATTGAAAGAGATAAACAACACTGCCATTACTCTAGTACCCAAAGTGGCTAATCCTACTAGACTGGGGGATTTCAGGCCAATCGCCTGCTATAATGTCATTTATAAGGCGATATCCAAGGTGCTTGCAGTAAGGATGAAATCCGTGTTGCCTTCTCTAGTTGGGCGGGAACAGGCGGCTTTTGTCTCAAGTAGGAGGATAACTGATAATATCTTCTTGGCCTAGGAACTCGTGGCAAACTACCATTCCAAAGTAGGAGCTCCCCGCTGTATGATGAAGGTGGACCTCCAAAAAGCCTATGACACAGTGAGATGGGATTTTGTTTTGGGGGTTCTTACGGCTATGCAGTTTCCTCCCCATTTCTGCAGGCTCATTAGTTAGTGCATATCAATGCCGAAATACTCCATCAATATCAATGGGGAACTAGTGGGGTTCTTTGCAAGCAAAAGGGGCTTAAGGCAAGGGGACCCTATCTCACCTTACCTATTCGTCCTTTGTATGGAAATCCTCTTCATGCGTTTGAGACAATTAGTCCGGAATTCGGGGTTCTCACTTCATTGGAGATGCCAAAATGAACGCCTGACCTATATCTGTTTTGCAGATGACCTCCTCATTTTTGCCAAAGGGAACAAGGAATCTATATCCTTGGTACAACAAACCTTACATGACTTTCAGGCCATCTCGAGGTTGGCAATAAATAACCACAAGAGCAGCATTTTCTTTTCTCAGGTCCCAGCAAGCACTAAGGAGGCCATTATCCAGTGCACCCAGTTCAGTGAAGGCCAACTATCTGCACGATACCTAGGGGTCTCCTCATATCTTCAAAACTCAAAAAATAGGACTATGAGGTGCTAGTAGAACGCACCTTGTCTTGAATCAACTCGTGGACAGCTAAATATTTGTCCTATGCAGGTAAGCTCCAATTAATCAGGTCCGTCCTCTTCTCCATGCAGGTCTACTGGTGCTCCATTTTCATCCTTCCCAAGTCGGTTATCTCAAAGATAGAACAACTACTAAGGAATTTCCTCTGGAGTGGCAACCTACACATATTTACCAGAGCTAAGGTCAAATGGGCTGAAGTGTGTCAACCAAAAGGAAGTGGTGGCCTAGGGTTACTGGATATTCATTTGTGGAACAAAGCCATCTAAATCAAGCACATATGGAGACTATGCAAGGAAGGAGCGAAGAGTTTATGGCCAGAATGGGTTCATTCCACTCTACTCAAGGGCAAGAATTTTTGGTCATCCAAGGCACTAGCCGTCTGCTCATGGACATGGAAGAAATTACTCAAGCTGAGAGGATTGGTTAGATCTTGTTTCTATTGGGAACCAAATAATAGCCTTGAAATTTCTCTATGGGCAGACTTCTGGCTCTCGACAGGACCTTTGGTTACTTTGCTTAGTGCACGGGCCATAAGCAGCACAGGTTTTCCAGACAGTACGAGACTATGCTCCATAATGAATGGAAATGAATGGTGTATCCCTGAGGGCCCACCGTGGAATAGTATTAGCATTCCCTCTTCCATCAGACCAAATGGTATAGAGTCGGACCGTTTTCTGTGGAAACACTCGGGATCTGGAGAGTACACCATCAAGAGTAGTTATGGTTTCCTTAACCCCCCCAGGACCCAGTGTACCTTGGCAGAGACTAGTATGGAATAAAACCTCCCTACCTAGACATGTCTTTATACTATGGTTGGCTTGGTTAGGAAAGCTCTCCACCCTTGATAGGGTACATCGCTGGGAACTAGTGCAATCTACTACTTGCTTTCTATGTAACCGGCATCAGGAGGACCACTCCCACTTATTCTTCCAGTGTGACTACACATCGCAAGTTTGGAGTATAGTCTGTGACTACATGCACTGCCCAGTCCAATCCAATAGTTGGGATAGTGTGATCAGATTTTTGATGGCATTAGGGGACTCACCAACACATCAGAGATGGCGAGCAACACTAGTAGCAGCAATCTATTGCATATGGCGCATCTGGAATCAAGTGCGGTTAGGGAATGACCTTCTAGGGATTAGCATGTTAGCACACCACATACGAGCCTATATTAGGCCATTGTAATCCTATCACTTTACATTACTTTAGTGCCTAGGATTAATATGCAAGCACGATCATCGATTATGTGTTCTTTGTAACTTGATCTCACTTGTGCATTGTACTTTTTCAATTCTTCAATTTAATATATTATTAATTACCCAAAAAAAAGAAAAAAGCAATTTCTTTTTTCTTTTCTTTTTTTAATGATTTGGGCAATAAATAACTCTTGTTGAAAAATCCATTGATCCCAAGCATCATTAATTCTTAATTATGACTTTGGACGATCATTGTGGGTTGTTTTTATGTTGCTGTGATGAGATTTGTGTGCTTTTTGTGCAACATACACCCAATAATCTGGATTCCTAATTCTGAGCACTGTATTAATTGCTTAAATATGGTAGATGTTGTGAGCTTTCAATATTAGCATCTATCTCCTTTTCGGCCACAAACTAAAAGCTTACTGGGATTTTCCTTGAAGCAGGTGGCCCTTCTAGATTATGGTCAGGTGAAAGATCTCCCAGATAAGTTACGCTTAGGATATGCTAATCTGGTTCTCGCCATTGCCGATAGGGATCCTGAAAGAGCATCTGAGAGCTACAGGTACTAGGTCAGATTATTGATTGGTCAATTGCTCTCCTTCCATTTTAGTTCTATAATTATACAGTTATTAGCAAGTAGTTCTGAATACTGTATCCTACAATTGTTGAGTACAATTGTATTTTACATTTTTTATCCAACTTTTAATCTGATACGTGATGATTTTTCCAGGGAACTTGGCATTGACACATTAGCCAATTGCAAAAATGAGCAACAGGAACTCTTTAGATTAGCAGAAACAATGTTCGATACGAAGCTGCCCCCTGGGGTTACAATGCTGCAACCATTTTCCGAGGAATCCTCAATAAAAAAGATAGCTGTTCGGGTAATATGTCTTACATAAATGATTTAAGACTGGGATAGTTGTCACTCATTATCTGAAAGTGAGGGTTTCGTTGAATAACTCATAAAAGGGGTTTGTTGAAGAAGCTAGGACAAACTCTACTATATTTAATCTCTATCACAGATTTTGTAAATGTTATAATTTAATTTTTGTTGCTTAGGAGCTGAGGTTAATGATAAGACATTACGCTTTGCAGTCATGCAATTCAATTGGAAATCGCTTATTACAAATGGTTAATGTCAAATTCATCAATATTGAACTGCAAATATAATGTAGATGAAATTTCCGATGGGCCTTTCATTTTTGTCTCCAAACGGTTACACAGCCCTCAAATTCCTCGAGAACATGCATTAGTGAATAGTTGATTTTCTGTGCCTTTTATTTTTTGGTTTAGCAGTCAGACAAATCCTCTTATCTGTTGCTACTATCTTGCTCCCTTGTACTATGACCCCTGGGACTGGAATGCAAAGAGCAAGTTACCTGTTTAGTATTGGCTAGTGGCTGAAGTCTAGGAACTTTCATGTGAAATTTTATTAAGTTCAGTGTTGAAATCGCACAATGGGAGTTTCTTGAGGGTATCTACATACAATCGATATTTAACTGATGTGAGGTCACTCCACAGACAGCCCAACACGCTCTCCCTCTCACCCCCCCAATCATCACACACCACCCACCCAAAAAAAAAAAAAAATTTACCTGTCAATTATGAAGCATCCTAATATTGGTTCAATTGTAGGCTTTTCCAGAGGAGCTGTTTTCTGTCCTTCGGACGGTGCATCTGTTAAGAGGTCTCAGTGTTGGTCTAGGAATTAACTATTCTTGCGCAGAGCAGTGGCGACCCATTGCAGAAGAAGCTTTGTATGCTGCTGGCAGATTAAAAGGTGACCCTTATAACATTCTTGAACTTAACACTTGCTTTCTTCGATTAACTGCAATTAAGGTGAAATGATGGCTTGCAAATTGTTTCTCTTCATGATTTTGTCATTGTTATCACATAAAGACTCTAGAGGCATGTTCCAGGAAATAGATTGCATTATGGCATTTGATTGTATCTTTTTGGTTATAACACGCTCAATAATTTCATTTCAGGGAAGGATGTCAAACCCAGAGCCCGTAGACGTGGCTATATTAAAAGATTATTTTTGAGAGACTGACTGCAGGATTATCTCCGTCTAGAAGATTATTTGTCTTATAAGTTATATCCTTTCCATTATTTTTTTCTTTTCTACTTGCTTTATTTGTAACAAAATCTTCACACATCTTATTTGCACCACATGTTTATTCATTGATGGTAGAGGTTTAATGCAATGATAACATTGCTTCTGTTATTGCCTTTGGCCCAAGCTCGAGTCACAAGACGATTCACCGGAAAATCAATATAGTGGCGGGAAGGCTTTCCCTTACTGTCGTTCTTCTCTCCCTATGATGAAGTCGACAAAAAGGCGAAGGTCAGTTCGTTACAGGGACCTGAATACCTGGGACCTCATTTAGAGAGAGAATCTGATCTTGAATAGTTTTGAGTAAATATAGCTTGCTTTATTTCTTTCTCAAACTCCTAATATATATTGTTTTTCTTTCCTAAATTAACTCTATTATAATAGAAACCCCTATTCTAGTTGACAACGAACTTCCTATTCTAGAGATAACAATAACTGAAAACAAATATCATAATCCTAAAATTGCAAAATTAACAATCCAATGCCTAAAGATAGAATTTGCCAAAATTAGCCGTTCATCCAATCTGGTGGACTTCTTCCTACACTGCGTAGGCGCCTTGGATCTGTTGGACTTCTTCCTGCATTACGTTTGCACCTTGGTTTTGTCTCTGCATATATGTTTTCCCCACGATTGCATCCCTAACATCACTCCCCTCCTGGAAAACGAGCTTGTCCTCAAGCTCAAATTTAGGGTAAGCTTTCTGGAAAGTGTCTAACGTTTCCCAAGTTACATCAGTTGTCTTCGTTCCAGCCTACTGAACAAGTAGCTCCTAATGGCTCTTATTCAAGCGGGAACGCAAAATTGCTGCTGGTGTTGGGATAACTCAACCTTCTGAAACCAAAGGTAATGGTGTTTGCTGTAGCGGTGGATCACCTATGTGTGGTTTAAGTAAAGAGACATGGAAGACATCGTGTAATTTGGCATTGTCGGGTAATCGTATTTGGTACGCCACTGAACCAATCCGCTTGGTGATTTGGAATGGCTCGTAAAACTTGGGCTGGAGCTTGTGGCGTTGCCTCCTATCGAAGGATAGTTGTTGGTGGGGATGTAGACGGAGCCAAACCTAGTCGCCGATGTCAAATTCGACTTCTCTGTGACTTTTGTTGTACTGAGTCTTCATACAGTGCTGTGCAGCTTACAGCTGTGAGCGGATCTCACCCAACATTTTGTTACGGACTGCGAAGGCATCCTCCACTGCTTCAACCTTGGTAGCTCCTGGCGTATAAGCTGTGAGACGCGGGGGGTCTCTTTCATAAACTACTTTAAATGGTGTATCCTGAAGGGCTGTGTGGTAAAAGGTGTTATAACGATATTCCGCCCATGGTAGCCAATCAACCCAGTTCTTGGGGTTGTTCCTTGCAAAGCAACAGAGGTACATTTCAATCGTTCTGTTGACAACCTCCGTCTGCTCATTTGATTGTGGATGATATGCCGATGAGAAGGCTAACTTGGTGCCGCTAAGACGGAATAATTCCTTCCAAAATTTTCTGGTGAAAGTTGCATCTCTGTCGGACACTATAGACTCAGGAAAGCCATGGAGGCGAACGATTTAGTCCATGAAAAGTTATGCCATACATTTGGCTGTGTAAGGACGTGCCATGGCAATGAAGTGGTTGTATTTGGAAAAGTGATTGACGACTACCAAGAGCACATATTTGCCCCAAGATTTGGGTAGTCCATATATGAAATCCATGGATACGTCGGCCTAGATTTGAGTTGGCAACTTCAGGGGTTGCAGCAGCTCGGCTGGACGCAAGCAGGCAGTCTTGTTCTGTTGACAAACGGGGCAGCGAGTCACATACTCAGTGACCGTACCGTTCATTCCTTCCCAATGGAAATCTTAGCAAAGTCGTTGGAGTGTCTTTTGTGTACCCTCATGTATGCTATCATGAATGCCTGAGAGGATGGCGGGAACTAGAGGTGAAGCGTCGGACAGGTGAATTTGGCCCTTGTACCAAATGACTCCTTGTTCTGTCCAAGGTCTTGGCAGTGCTCCTTGTTGCAACCGGTGACGAAGTTGCTGGATGTTGGTGTCACTAGCCGCTGCAGCTTTTATCTCTTCCCAAAGATCCAAGTAAGGTTGGCTAATGGTGTTCAACTCTAACGTATCCTGGTGACAGCGAGACAGTGCATCGGCTGCGTTATTGGAAAGCCCCGATCGGTATTTGATGTCGAAATTGAATCCCGTGAGTTTACTTATCCAATGTTGTTGTGGGGAAGTTGTTATGCGCCGATCGAGCAAGTATTTAAGACTATAGTGATTTGTCTTGATGATGAATTTGCGGCCCCATAGGTAAGGTCGCCAATGTTGAATTGCCTTTGCCAACCCGATAAGTTCTCGCTCGTACGCCGCTAGTTTATGATGTCTAATGGCGAGTTGACGGCTGAAATAAGCGATGGGGTATTGGTTCTGTTGCAAGATTGCCCCAATCCCATTGCCAGAAGCATTACATTCCACTATGAATGATTGTGTGAAATCGAGTAACTGCAGGACAGGGCTGGTGGCTAGTGCTACCTACAGCTGTGAATATGCCTTCTCTGCTGCTTCCGTCTAGGTGAAGGAGTTTCGTTTTAGCATTGCAGTGAGAGGGCCTGTGATTTGGCCATAATCCCGGATGAATTTCCGATAGTACCCAGCTAGTCCAAGGAACCCGCGGAGAGCTGTGACATTCTGTGGTTTTGGCTAGTCTACAATCGCTTGAACCTTTGCGAGGTCCATGGTGACCCCTTTCCGGGATATTGTGTGCCCTAAATAAGCCACTATTGTGGTTCCAAACGAACACTTTGACTTTTTGGTGAAGAGCTGGTGGGATTGCAACAGATTGAGGGTTATTCATAGGTGGCGGAGGTGCAAGTCCCAGCCCTTACTATATATTAATATATCATCAAAGAATACGAGGATGAATTTGCGGAGATGATTCCGGAAAACGTCGTTCATTAAGGCTCGGAACGTGGAAGGTGCATTTGACAATCCAAACGGCATTACCAAGAATTTAAAATGCCCGTGATGTGTACGAAAGGCCGTTTTCTCCACGTCGTTATTAAACATTCGGACCTGGTGGTAGCCTGACCAGAGGTCTAACTTAGTGAAGAATTGTGCTCCATGTAGCTCATCTAATAACTCATCCACTACTGGAATTGGGAACTTGTCTTTGATGGTCTTGTTATTCAGTTCTCGGTAGTCGACACAAAACCGCCAAGATCCATCATGTTTCCTAACCAACAGGACTGGTGAAGAGAATGGTGAATGGCTAGGTCGAATGATTCCCTGCTGCAGCATTTGTGCACATTGCCTTTCTATCTCATCTTTCTGTAGGTGAGGATATCGGTAAGGTTAGACGACCACCGGGCCACTGTTCGGCTCTAAACAGATGCGATGATCGCAACTTCCGAGCAGCAGCAGACCTATAGGTTCCTGGAAAACGCTGTTGAACTCAGTTAAGAGTTTCTCTAATTCGGTGTCTTCCTTAGGGGTGTTCTCGATCAAATGAAGTTGGGGTTGCATAGTGGTGACTCGTCCTTAGAGCCTCACCTCCTGTTGATTGTTTCCAAAGGTCATAGTGAGTGTTGAGAAATCCTAAAGAATAGGCCCAAGGGTTTGTAACCATTTGGTTCCCAACACCAAATCGAACCCTACTAATGGAATGATAAAAAAATCGGCTTCAAACTTGGTTCCGTCAATAGTGAAATGGATGCCTTTGCAAAGGCCCAGACATTTGATGCTGTCTTCGTTGGCCACGTCGACTGTTGCTCCAGTTTCGTCGGCGTAGTTGAGTCGCAAGTGCTCGATGGTTGTCTGGCTAATGAAATTATAGGTGCTCCTGGAGTCGACTAAGCCGCGTAGGGGAAACCCATCTACTACTGTTAGAATCTGCATCGTACTCGTTCCCCTTTGGCCGGTCATGGCGTGAAGGGAGATCGCGGGATCGCCTTCTTCCTCTTCTCGGGCCGGTTCTAGTTCATCGTCACCTACCTCCAACTAGAATAGCCGTTGACATCAGTGCCCGATGGTGTAGGGCTCGTCACAGTTGTAGCAAAGGCCCTTGGCTCTCTGTTCGGCCATCTCTGCTTAGTTTAGGCGGTGGATAAAGGTGGGTGCTTGGCCTTTTTGGGGATTCTCTGTTGCGGTTGCTGCAGTGCTCTTCGTTGGCGGTTGGTTGCCACCCAACTTGCGATTGGGATTTACAAACCCCTTTCGCGCACTCAGTTCGTGCATCAGCTTCTGTTAGGTTTCATAGGCGCGTGCCAAACTCATGACATGCATCAGGTCGGGCGGTTCTTGAAGCTCCACTTCGAGGCGTATCCAATCCGCTAACCCGGCCATGTATAGGCCGACGTATTGGTCGACCCGTACGACATGGCTTGCCCGTGCTAATTTCTCCTGAAATTGCTTATTATATTCATTGACAGTTCCCGTTTGCCTCAAAGTCACTAAATCGCCCAACGGATCGGTGCGGACGGGCAGTCCAAATCGCAACTTGTAAAAGTACTTGAACTCCCCCCAATCAATTCGAGGTCTTTCCCCTTCTAATTGATAAAACCATAGTTGTGCTTCGCCAAGAAGGTGGAAGGAGGCCAGTCCCACTTTGTCTGCGTCTGCTGTCTGTTGATTTGCGAAAAACTTCTCGCAGCGGTGGAACCAAATCAAGGGATCTTCCGAGTCATCGTATGTCGGAAAGTCGAGTTTCGTGTATCGGGGTACCACAGCTCAGGTGGCTTGAAAGAGCTGGCCGTTCCTGCCCTCCTTCGTCTGTATATGTCGCCGTGGTGTGGGAGCGTTGCTGCCGGATGCCTCCTTTGCAACTGCACTGTTCTGTAGGTGTTGGAGGAGCAAATCCAGTTTTTGATCGAACTTCCGAGACAACTCTTGTATCTTGGAGTTTGTCCTCCGTTCTGATTCGGCAATCATGACACGGAGTGGATCTGAATTGGGAGGTGAATCGCTCATGGTGGTTAGCTCTGATACCAAATTGTTATTGCCTTTGGCCCAAGCTTGAGTCACATGGCGATTCACCGGAAAATCAATATAGTGGTGGGAAGGCTTTCCCTTACTGTAGTTCTTCTTTCTCCCTATGATGAAGTCGACAGAAAGGCGAAGGTCGGCTCGTTACAGGGACCTGAATACCCGAGACCTCATTTAGAGAGAAAATCCGATCTCGAATAGTTTTGAGTAAATATAGCCTGCTTTATTTCTTTCTCAAACTCTCAATATATATTGTTTTTCTTTCCTAAATTAACTCTATTATAATAGAAACTTCTTATTCTAGAGATAACAATAACTGAAAATAAATATCATAATCCTAAAATTGCAAAATTAACAATCCAATGCTTAAAGATAGAATTTGCCAAAATTAGCTACTCATCCAATCTAGTGGACTTCTTCCTACACTGCGTTGGCACCTTGGATCTGTTGGATTTCTTCCTACACTGCGTTTGCACCTTGGTTTTGTCTCCACATATATGTTTTCCCCACCAATGCATCCCTAACAGCTTCCCTCTCAGTTGGCAATCATGAGCTCAAAGTAGCTTCTTTCCAGAAACAAAGTTAGACTAGTTAGGTATGGCTGATGGTGTATTTGCCGAAATGAAGAAGTCCTGCGCACTCAAGCAGCAGTCACCGTCCTGTTTGGTCCCAGATCCCCTCATTACTCGTTTCTACTTGGTTTTATTCGGGCTGATGAGAAAGTTCAGTCCAAGTACAAGGCGCTTAGATTCATGTCATAGCTATTATCTAATATCATGTGGGAGTTCGTGGGTTATAAACGTGAATGTACTCGGTAGTCCCTGCGCTATTCAAAGACGTTTGTGTTGTTTTAGAGTTTTTTGTCTAGGAGAGAGAGAGAGAGAGAGCTTGCTTTGTTGCTAGAATTTCACTTGATAACGGCTTTGTCTTAAAGGCTATAGTGTGATTTGGGCATTTTTTAAATAAAAGTAATATTTTGTAGAGAACAATAATTTTTTGGTTGAAGGAAAGGAATAGAGATTTTTATCTATTTTATATTATATTTAATAAATATTACTTGTGGTACAGTGTTTTGTAAACAAAAGAAGAGAATAGTTATTTTATAGTAATAGTGGTGAAAAGTTAAATTCATTTTAGTAAACTAATTGCAATGCCAATAAGGTTTGAAACCAAGATTTTATGTGGGTGTCAAGGTTTATAACTTGGCCAACTATTAGGCCAGCCAATATTTGTTATAATTGTGCCCTATAACAGGAATTGTTGATTTTTATCATAGCAATTCAAAAAGGTCATAAATTTTTTTACCCCAAACAAAGGGTTGGGTAGTTAGTAGCTTTTAGTGATAAATGATAGTAGGAGGTTATAACTACAGCTTATGGTTAATTTTGGTGGTTAACTACTATCGCAAATGCCAATGGGAAATTAGGTAAAATGATATCCATTTCAAAAGAAGAAAATCTTTTAATTTCTATTAATATTTTTTTATGTTTATTAACCATCATTAGCAGGTAGCTAGTACTACTGTCTTTTACCATCACTTCTCACTTAAAGTCACTAATATACTATATACAATCTTTTGAGATTGTTATAATAATATTTAATAATTATAAGGGTATTATAACAAGCACTAAAAAAAATTTGTAAAACATTTTCATTGAAAGAAACACAATCTTATTAGTTAAACTTACATCCTTGCATCAATTTTTTATCAATTGATATTGCAAGTAAATTGCAAGAAATAAGGTGATGTTTAACCTATTGAACTTGTTGTGAAATCAAATTTATTCCAATTAAGAGAAAAAGACTAAAATATTACATAAGAGAATGTCAAGAGCTTCATTAAAATTGGGAAATCTATTATAATATGAAAATTTGAAAATTCTTATTATTTGTATCTCTTTATTAGTAATACTATTTTATGATATATTTTGATTATTCATAATTTTTAATTATTTATTGCTCATATCGTTTTATCATCGATATCTTTTGGTCACTAATAATTCTTTTTTTGACTATATACTCGAGATGTGATTTGTGTAAAAAATAGTAAGAGTTGTAACTCTTACATGACTTGATGTAAAATAATACAACTCTAAGTACCTTTAAGGAGTTTAGCATTTCTAAATGACATAACATTTCATATAAAAATGTAAAAAAAATCACCAATGGCTATATAAATCTAATAGTTTAAATTAAATGATATTAATTCTACCATTTAAAACAATTTATAGACATACATTGTTGATATGTTCATTGTGATAATATTTTAAGTAAATTTATTATTTTCATAAATATATATGTATGTAACTCAATTAGCTACTTTGAAAGAGCAAAGTAGAATGTCAAAATGAAGAGATGATATAGTGATTTGAAGTGAATTTGAGCTTATTTTGACCATTGTTCTACATCAAAATAAGTCAATTTGGTTACGGTAAGATGAAAATCATGCCACATTTAGAGTTTGAGCAATTGAGCCGTTTAACATGTTTAAGGTTGGACAATTTTATGATACGATCATTTAAAAGTAATTATATGATATAGTCAAATTTCGGATTATAATAAAATTAAGATTTATTAATAGTAAATGAAGCTATGAATAGCCCTTATTGTCAACAATTTTCATAGAAGCTAATGATAACTTTATAAGAGCCATTGATAGTTTTTTTTTTTAATTGTAAATAAGCTTGAAATATTGTAAATAAGACTTATTAATAGTAAAAGAGTAACCATATCATATAATTATTTTTGAATAATTACACCATCATGATTATAATTGATTAAGACCCACCAACTCAGTTTAGTGTTGGTGTGGTTTAGAACATTTATTTAACAAATGCTAACCGATGCTCATTGAATTGGTTGTTTATGAATTTAATGATCAATAAATAGGTCTACGTAGACATTAATAACTCATTTAGTTTACTAGAATCACCATTAAATGAAATAGAGGTATAATTCATATTATTATATGTTCATTTTATTATTATTGAATTAATATTATTGTGCTAAGTTGGATGGATTAAGCTTAAGTAATGAAAAGATGAAAATGCCCTTTTCCATTAAAATGAAAGAAAAAAAAATCCAGTTCATCATGTGGAGGTCAGACAGGACGACGACAAGCGATGGCCACGGCTTGAATCTTCGATGACAGACATGAGGACGACGATGGCCACAACGCTTTGATCTGATTTTGAGATGGCACGGACACCACGACGACATGACGACTTGAATCTCCGACGGCAGACACAAGGACGACGATGGCCACAACGCTCCGATCTCACTCCGGGACGACATGGACACGATGACGACATGATGACCCACACCATGACGACTTGAATCTCTGACGAACGAACGATGAATGGCGAAGGACGAACGGCGACAACGACGCTCCATTTGCTCGGAATCTAGCTACAAACAGTGAAAACTACGAAAAACGGGGACAACAAACGCGCGGGACGTGCTGATGACGGCCACGATAGACTGCAGTTTTTCTCCACACGTGCACACGATGAAAAACCGGAGATCTGCTCTTTAGACAGAGGCGCTTGGCACCGATGTAGTGGCGGTGACATGCTGATGACGGCCAACATGATGCGGCTGTTCTGGGACGGATGTGACCACCGGTGAATCAAAAAACGAATGCTTTCCCTCTTCCCTCCTCCATCTCTCTGTGGGCAATGCTATGCAAAAGGAGAGACTATTTTGGGAAAAAAAAAAAGCTACAGTAATCGTAATTGGGATTTGATGGTTTTTAAACCGAATTTCTATTCCATATTTTACCGCATTATAATTCCAAATTAAATATCTATTATTCGATGAAAGCGGATTAAATATTATAATTCTTATTTTATATAGATTAAAATTATAATAAAATTATTATTACACGATGGTTAAAAGAAAATAAAAAAAAGTTGAGAGAAATGAAAAATGAAAAAACTTTATCATACAACAGAGGCCCACGGGCCCAGATAAAAGGATGGCCCACGGTAATGAGATCGGTTCCTTGATTCGGTTTCAGTTCCCGCTCTCTTTTCTGCGACCCGCCTTTCTCGTTTTCATTTTACTTCTTCCTTCCTTCCTTCCTCTCTCCCGCGCTACTTACTCAGTCGACGGATTTTCCAGAGAATAGCACGTAGAAACTTGACAGAGAAGAGAAAAGAAGAGAGGGATGTTCGGGAGAGTGAGAACGGCGTCATCTTCCGCAGATAGCTTGGAGATCCATGCTTCGAAGCTTCTCAAACAAGATTCTCTCTCCATCTACGGTATTATTAATCACTATTCTCTCAACTCTCTCTCTCTTTACTTTCTTTCATATGAACTATGACTTGTATACTTTCATATGTGTTGATGCTTTTGGGGATGGTAATTGTATCGCAATGGAGATTTAGGTTTCAAAATCAAAGAAATAAAAGGATTAAAAAAAATGAAAAAAACCTATGGAAGAAGCTTGTAATCATCATGAAAAACCTAAAATTAATCGTCTGGGTACGGATAAGATTCGAAGGATTCAATTTGTTGTTATTTTGGGGATCTCGTAGTGTAAAGCGAAAGTTCATGGTTTTTATGGCTTCTAATTTCAAAAAAATTGATTTATTTTTTCTTTTTCCACTTCTTCCTCTTCTTCTCCCTTTTTATTTTTTATTTTTAACACTTGTTATAATTAAAATTTTAAATATTATTACTAGGTTATAAACGGGCAAGTCAAAATGATATATAGTGCTCAGTTTTAGTTCGGACACTTCGAAATTTCAAGTTTGAACTTAACTTCATTTATGTAGATTTTTTTTAAAAAATATATTTTTAATTAAAATAATATTTTAAACTCAACTAAGTTCTTGTAAGCCAATAAAGTTTAATTCAACTCAATAAATTATTTGATTAACTTGTGAGTAGCTTTTATTTATTTATATTTTTAACTACTATAATAATCTTATAAAATTGTAATTAAAAGACAAGTGACTGTTAAAGGTGAAGGCGGCTGAAACCTCTTGCAATTATCATTATAATGTTCGCAGATTCTGAAGCTTTGATTATAATAAATGTTTTTCCGTGAAATATAGAAACGATAATTACTAGATTTTAAGAAATTTACAAACTTTTGCTTGACAATAAGCATAAGAAGAGTCATCTTCTTGATTCTTTGATGCAGAGGCTACCCTCCTCAAGCTTAAGCTTGGCTCTCAACATGATCACATCAAGCAGGCTGAAGCCTCGTCCTTGGCCTTTCCTCAAGAAAATGATGCTGCAGAATGCTCCTCTGTTGATCCGATGGCTCTCGATTCTAACTCCAATTCCAACGATGATTCGGTGGTAACTTTCTCATCTCGTGCAAGTGATTGCAATACATCAGCTGGTTTGAAGCAGCAACGCGGTGGGAATATGTCGGTTGTTCACCTTTTCTCTAGATTTAAGACTTCTATGATTAAATCAGCCCAGAATGAGATGATGAAAATGAAGCAGGAGGGTTCCTCCTCAACTAGCACTTCATCAAGTTCTTCAGAGTTTCTATCTCAATGTCCACCACCTCTTGGCAGCATGGATCTGCATTTGGAGTCGGAAATGGAATGTGTTAGCTGATTACCTGCATCACCCTTCTTTCCCCTCCTCTTTCCATATGAGATATTATTTAAGATACAAAAGGGTGGTGTTTGATTCTGGTGTGTATTCATCTGTTGTGACCACCAAATGCGAACACATATCCTTTCTGTTAAAGCATTTGGTTAAGGAACAAGGAGGAATCAGATAGGAGCTAAGTCGATTGAGAAATGTATGAAAGTTCATGCCAAATAGTTTTCGCTAATTATATGGCTGATTCGTTATACACCATTTGTATCAATGGCATATAAACTTTCACAGCAGTTAATTTTTTCGTTCATGTAATTTTCTTTGGTGTCTTGATTCTTCATTTGTTTCGCACTACTTATCAAGCATTTCTATAAAACTGTTAAAAATCGAATCAGATTCTTTATCGAATCTTTTTTACACGTGTGTGTTATGGACAAATTATGAGATAAAAAAGGACAACTAGCTAGCTGGGTTTTTCCACATTGCCCCATTAGATTCTCAAAGTATCTTTGTTCTTTGAAAAGGATCATGTAGAAAAATAAAATGTTTTCATCCACTATATCAGAAACTAGAAGAATATCACATCCAGGTGATGACTTAATTTTTTAATCAATCAGGAGTAGAAGTTTTATGATTGAGGACTAACCCATTCACAGGAAAACAGATCCCATACGTGGGTTGCCGGTTGGCTCATTCCATTTATCAAAATTTAAGGGAAGCAGCTGACTTTTTGGCCATGATCAGGAGCAGTAACTTTGGATTATTCTAGTCTTGTTAATGTGACCGTTCAATCTATCTCAGTGATCAGAAATAATCAACATGTGACTGAATGGTCTTGCATCCCCATACACTTTTATCTGGAGAAAACTTGGAGTTAATCCTGTACCAGTTCCAATGATAACTTTATGCCAGAAATATAACAAGGAGCCTTAAAGGACTCAAAATCACAGGACATCCAACCAACCGGACAAATTTCAACTATTTGAAAGCAAATGACCATTGAGGTCATTTAATAAGCCTTCATGCATAATACACAAGTACAAAAGGATAAATTGCTCCATTAAAAGATGATTCTCTCAAAATTCCCTCTCTACTACTCAACCTGGAGATCCCGATGTTAATGTGTCTTGGATAGGGTACAAAAACAATTTGACTTCCATCAAGTACTTAGCACATAGGTTTCCAAAACTAAGCATGATATTAATATTACTCCCTTAGCCATGGTGCTAGAGCTGGTGTCCATTCGCAGAGCTCATCTTCTTTAAACCAGAGAGCTGCAGCAATAATAAAATGTTACACATTAAAGACCGGTCTTGAAGATGACGACTTTAAGTACCTAGAATATCTGACATGATCAACAAACACACTTCTGTTTCTACCACTCTCCCAAAATGAGAAACTCCATGTCTAATTATGAATAAACATCTCAAATCTCATATGTTTGTCCAATTTCCATCCAGTTGGAAAGTTTCACTGCTGGTTGTTAATGTTCCATTAGCAAAACTTAGCTCAAAAAGTAACTTTTAGTTCACAGCAAATTTCCTATCACTAATAAATATGTACATCATATCTTCTAGCTTAAAGGATCTAGATTCCACTGCATGCAAGTAAGGTACGAAAACCATCCACTCATTGTTTCCAAGTACATCAACACAATATCCACTATAATTATATACCGATTTCACGTTTTCCATTTTCAGGGCTGTCACTTCCATGAACAATATTCCTGTTCAAATAAAAATTTCTGATTGTTAGAAAGTGATCATTGAAAAAGTTGACATGATAGTTCACTAAATGGCTACCATGTAGCTTATTGAACTACAAAATAGCAACAGAACCACGAGACAAGAATGCCCCACTAACCTTCCTGTTTGAACTGAAAGATCACCTCTGATTGTTCCAGGCTCAGCTGTTAGAGGATTTGTTGCCCCTATCAATTTCCGTGCAGAAGCAACAACACCAACACCTTCCCAAGCCTGTCAAATAGATAGGTTGCTCTAAATTTTAAAGCAGAGAAAGCTGATATTATTTGTGATTAATACAAAAGAAGATACAAAAACATCAAAGATTGACCAGGTAAACATACCATACACACAACCGGACCAGAAGTAATGTATTCAATCAAACTAGGGAAGAAAGGTTTGGATTGAAGATCTTTATAATGTTCCTGAAATGATACAAAAACAAGTACCCATTATCAGTTCCACATGGCTTATACAAATTGATTCAACTAATGGAGATATCCTACAGCTATAGGCAAGTCCTATGCTTTTCAAGGACATCATTAGGTGATCCCCAGCACATATATTGAGCATCATATAGGTTGGATAAGGGCATATGTGGCACATTACTGCAAGTTGCTAAGCTAATATAGGACTATATGAGAAGAAACATCATCAGTTGGTGGAAACAGACCGCAAATGCATGGACTTGTACTGCATAGTGCACCATATGGCAGTATGAAATGATATGACGAACAATAGAAAAGGGTACAGAGAATAAAGGATTACAAGGAAATGCATCACAGATAAACATTGAGGCTTGATACAAGTACATAGGAAAGGGGAAAAACCTGCAGACAACCTCTAAATGAAAAACCAGTGAAAGCAGTGCAAGCACTTTAGAGGAGTTGAACCAGAACCAACATGGCCTATATATAACTACAATGAACAAATTATTTGCTCATCTGATGTGAAGTAATAACAAACCGAGAATTTTCCTTTTGGTGTTAAATTGAGAGCAAATAAATGAAGAACAGGACAAGGCCAGTTCTGCAGATTGTAATGGAGTCACACCAATCAAAATTGCACAGTGAGATCTATCAAACACAAACCTTAGCCAATTCTTTGGGGCATTGGAAAAGCTTCAAGCCAGTCAATTTAAAACCCTTCTTCTCAAACCTTGATATTACTTCCCCAACCTAAAAGAGTTAAAATATGAACTAGAAGTAAGAACATAGAATGATAAACAAGGGATCCTTTTTATAACGAGCAGATTTCCAGGCAGCAATAATCAACAGAAAAATTCAAACCAAGATTACCTTTTGCTCTTCTTTTCACCATATCATTGTCTAATTTATGTTTCATTTATTTATTTTCTTTGAGGGGGGCAAAGCGCTAACTCTAAATAAGGACCATGTTATAAAACCGATGCACCGATTTAGTTTAGGTTGTGCTGTGTAAGTAGTTCCTACAAATAATCTTAATGGGGTTGAACTTGGTATCCAATGCCATTTGTCTGGTAAGGGGAGTTCCCAAGCCTTAGCGACTAATCTCTTGGGTTTATATTTTGTCTGTTTCAAAAATATATAAGAGATTTACACTCATATGCCTTAAATTACTTTCAAGAAAGATCACCTGCTATTTTTTTTTTTTTGACGAATAAAAAAAAAAGTGATCACTTTAGTTACTAATTTCTATGAAAGCACCTGCAAAATCTAGACCATTGAACATTTAAGTGGGGTCTTTCTTTCAGCTTCAAAAAACCCTCTTCATCTACAAAACTTTTTGCTTTGCAACTAAAAGTCTAATAACATCTAAGAAAGAGTGAACACTAATAAAGACAATCTGGAAATTGGACCCAGCATCTTTTCTACATTCAATTTCTCCATTTTTTTTTCTTTTTCATTTCGAATCGTCTCTTAAAAATCAATTTCCTTTTTAATTAAAGCTGATGATCACATTGAAATAGGACTAAGAAACCATGTCTCATTGAATTGAAATCCAGACAGCACTGCACAGAAATCAATAATTTCAATTTCACTAGGCACACTTCAAAGGTTGAAATTGCAGCGGTCATACAGGGAATGGGTTCTGCCCCTAACTTCAAAAATTATTAAATTAACTTATAAATTATAAATTTCCTTTCAAAAAGATTAATTTTTGTGGTTTCACTTTCCAGCACTTTAATTATATATATCCAAGAAAAGGCTAAAGGTAATAAGAGAATCTTAAAAACTTACAAGGCCTCGTTGAACACCATCCGGTTTGACCATAATGTATGTCTCTTCAACTTGGTCCTAATTTCACCATAAAACAAATAATAAAGTCTGCATTTTTTTACTTGACAGATACATAATTCAACAGCGAGAAAGATTTTTACCATGGCTGCGACCAAGTGAGGGAGGAAGATACGAGGTTTGGTAGTGCGGACACGAGACACGTGAGAGAAAGAGATTGGAGAGTGAGAAAAGAATGCGGATAAGTGAAGATTGGGTGTGGTGCGAAGGGTTTGAGTGGTGCAAGATAAGGTGGAAGAACAAACTCTGTTGTTTCGATTAGTATGGACTATAGAGGAAGATGGAGAGAAACACAGGCGGGCGTTCAGGCTTACACTATCCATCGTCTCTCTCAACTTAACACCTACACGGTTCAAGGGAAGGGCCACGGCAGCAGCATTTTAAGAGTGGATATGCCACTTTGGTACAAGACAAAACAGCTCCTTATTCATATAATAAACACTTATTCTAGCACATTAAATAAGAAAAAAGCAACAAAAATTATTATTTTTAAATAATCGATACTTTTATTAACATTAAAACATGATATAGACATTTCATTTTTTTTCCTTTTTTCTATATATTTTTAGTTTTTAAACTAGTCAGTTACTTTAGTAAAAATGTCCCAAAAAAAAAAAAAAGACAATTGAAAGGGAAGTTTCCATTCTTATCTTGATCCAATTTTAGTCCTTTCAGTTTGTTTTTTTTATTTTAATTAAAAATCGAGCTATAATGGGAATTAAGTATTCAAGATAATCTTGTGCATCGCAATTGAAACAAATAAAATAAAAAAAATTAGATCAAAATCGGATAAGAAAAAGACAGCATACATAAATAATATGGTTAAGCATGTATTAAGCAAATTGAGACGATCTTACATAAGATTGAAGTCCAAATTTAAATAAAATCTATCAGTGTTTTACAACTATTTTGTTCATTTTAAGTATCCAAGTGATTTCAATCAAAACACTTGCATATAATCAATAATAAAATTGGTTAAAGATTTTTAACAAACATCCCTAAAGAAGGCCTACCCATAAAAATACATCATTACCAACACCTACTAGAGCACGGTGAGTTGAGCTTAACCACCACCACTATGCATCTCAATGAGTTCATCAATCTCCTTTTAGGATTATGAAGGAATCAAACTACTTATGAGCTATTCAAACCTAACTTGATATTTACTCAAGTTTAATTCAATAATAGTTGAATCGAGCTTCAACTTGAGTTACTTAAATAGCTTATTGAGTCGAATTTGAACTTTATAATATTGATTCAAGTAACTCGTGAGCTTAATCGAGTTTAATCAAATTTACATATATATTGAGTTTGAATTATTTTAATTAGAGTAAATTAAACAAGCCTAATGCAATCGAGATCAAGCTTTTTAAGTATTACTTCAAGTTGAGATTGAGCCAAAAACTCTAAACTTGGTTGAGCTTGGCTCAAGCTCAAGCTTTAAAACTTTGAATTGAGCTTGAGCTCGAGTGCAATATTATATCGTCTTGACTTATTTATAGCTCTACGCTCTTAAAAAATGTCATCATTCAGACTCCTTTTCACCCTTAAGTTTGTTGAAAAACATTACAAGTCCTCCAATTTAGGAGTGAGTAGGTTTCTACTTAATTAGGTAGGTTTTGTATAAATATTGAGAATTACAGGATATATTTAGAGTATAAATTTTTCAAAACCTGCCCTCATAGGGTAGGGTATAGATATGAAGTCATCATACTCTATAAGCATAGGTTCTACTTTATAAAAAATTATTAAATAATATTAATATATAAATAAATAAATAATAAATAATAATTTTATATTTTTCGACTAATAGATTTTTATAAAAATGAAAAATAATGGAGTACAAGTCTATAAATTAATAACCTAAATAGCTAAATTAATGTCGCCTCTCTCACTTTACATTTTCTATTTTTTCTTTTATTTTTCCCTATTTTTCTCTTCAACTTTATTTTTTCCATTTTTCTTCTTTATTCTCTTTTATTTGCTAAGTAGTAAAACCACATTAACTTGAAATAATAAAGAGATGAAAAAGTATTTTTTAAATTTTACACATTTTGTTATAGGTTTTGCATACAAAGACTTGTAATCATATATAAATTATTTTTATTATATTTTATAAACTTAAAATTTATAAGAAAATAGACAAAATTTACAGATTCTATATTGTACTTATTACATGCATGACGGGTTTTGGTTCTAAAATTTAATAACTTGTACCATACAAGATCGTGCACGGGTAAATTCTCATACCTTACCCATCATGTACTCACTTATCTCTACTCTAATCGAGGCTCACATGTCCATGCCATGTAAGTTTTCTTAAATCTGTAATTTTATTATTTTTATTATTTGAAAAATGAATAAAATTGGTAAATTTCCAAAACAAATAATAACACAAAAGAATGTTTTTGATTGCTTGAAATAATTATGTGTGGATTTTTTGCATGTTTAATTGATTTTTCTTGTCTGATTGCATGTTTTCATTCTATTTTCATATTTTCACGTTTCAAAAATACAAAGAAATCAATTTTAGCACTCACATGATGGATTCCATGTTTTTATGGTTTTTAGTATGTAATATGTTATATGTTGCATGTTTTAATGGTAGTTCGCACGATCATGTTAACAAGCGCCTATTTTAACATCATAATTTGCATTTTTTTTCTTCTACAATTTGCATCATGCACGTTTGAAATTGATAATTTTCCGTTAACTAGATGAATTACTGTGGATTTGGTAATTTAAATTTTATCGCATGCTCTAATTTTAGTTTTATTTATTAGGAATATTTTATAGAGCTACATTTAACACATAAATCATAGGTATTATTTAAAGTTTATAAAACGTTGGCTTTGGGTAAGTTCCAAGGTATATATAAGTGGGTATATTTGTTCCCATCCGTTAGAGCATGTACCTTCTTTAACATTATGTTTAGCAATTTTTAATAGAAGGTGAGAATAAATAGCAATAGATGAAAATGGAAACAATTAGAATTTTTAATTTCTATATTGTATTTGGGAGTATAGGAAGAAAATTGAAAGAAATGGGTAGAGAAGTTTTCGTTTGTTTTGTTTTGTTAGTATTACAAAAAAGGAAATGGAAAAAAATTTATTATTTAATAAAATTACTTCAATTTTATTTTAATTAATATTATTATATAGAATAATTTTGTAATTATAATCTTATTTTCATTCATTTTCACTTAATCCTTATAAACGTCGAAAAGGGAGATGGTTTACTAATTTTGCTCCTTTGGCACCACCTAGTTTCACTTGTCATTTGAGATATGATCCATGATGCACTAACCCACATGCCTCCAAACATAGGATGAAACCTAGCCGACCATGTAAGTTTTTTACAGGCTTCAAGCTTGTATAAGTAGTAAAGTTGCTCTGCGTCACACGGCTATTTAAAATTGAACTGTTCAGTGTATTTTATAAAATTTTATGATTTATTTGTTGAGATTGAAAATTTTTAATTATAATTCTTTAATAAAGTTTTAGGTTGTAATTACCAAAAAAAAAAATGAAAAGATCCTATGGTGTAGTCTTCCTTTTTTCTTTTTCTTTTTTTTTTGGGAAAAATTGTATTTTTGCTACTTTTATAAACTCCTAATATGTATTTTTTCTTTTAATAATAGCATATCTTGTTGTGGCGTTTTAGGGAACTCATAACGTATGTTTTTCTTTTAACAAGAACATGCTTGTGTTTTGGTATTTTTGCAACTCTATTTTTATTTTTATTTTTGACAAAAATATGACTGTATTATCTAATAAAATTTATTTATTAATGTTATTTTATTAAATTAATTATTTAGAACCAATGGCAAGGTAACAAGTGTCCCAACTAACATTAAACATAATAGTGAAATATAAATCATAAATTTATCAAAAGAAAACATTTAAACCAAGAGTTTATAAAAGCACCAAAACGCTAATCATATTTTCATAATCCCCCATTCAGTTTTTCTAATGGCTAACTATTTCCGTTGACTGCCATCACCCACCATCGTCATCCACCGAAAACTACTAACAATTGCAGAGACTCCTGACTGTTATAATAATACCGATGAATATTAAATAAGATTACAAAAAGTACTCTGAAAATAATTTGACGTTTTCCATAAAGCTAAAGGGAGTCCATTCTCTAGCTTTTGATTCCATCCGCCTCTGAACTACATGAAAAATGGAACTGCTTTATGGCTGTATTGCATGCCCGTTTTGTCAGGGAAAGGATGCTCCTAACTCACATGTATGCTTGCTCATTTAACGACACAACCACATTTGCACACCAAAACATCAACCATTCGTTTTATTCACCACTGTAATCACCTTAACAAGTGACACAGCATTTCTTTATTTTCATATCAGTGCTTATACTCTCTGATAGAAATTGCCAAACATGTGGCCAACAAGTACCAAAACTAAGTAAACTAGCCATCAGGGTCTCCCTGATGGATTTATTGTATTAAGAGTCTCGGATTCAACAAAATCCTGCGTTTGAAAGCCGCTATTTTTCACGGGAAATAGTCGGGTTGTCTTGCGACCAACCAACTCTAGTAACTTCTTCCATTCTTATTATGGTGCATAGCGAAAAAAGCCCCACGTGATACAAAATGAACTGCATATGGATTCACTTTTGCTATTTGCCATTACAAGAATAAAAGTACTTGTTAAAGTTGGGTGGTCACAAGACCGCCCAGACTATTTGCCATTATTCAGCATTTCCAGCAAGAAACTGCAACAATGGGCTTTGCTTTCCATCCAAGCACCAAGCATCCTTTATCCTCCATAACGGTGTAACCTTCACAAACCTTATTCTTTCTAAGCCATTGTTTAGCTTGAGCCATCATCTTAATCGGCGCTGCTTGAAACCCGGCACGACTCATCCTCCTACGCCACTGATCCACCCTCTCGTGCCGCTCCACCCGTGCAGGTCCCTCACAGCTCACAATGTTCTTAATCTTCTCTGCAAAGTAGAACTGCTCGATCTTGGCACGCCTAGTGTCATACTTCGGAAGCATGGCATCTAGAGAATCAAATATGGCAGAATAGTAATGCAATGCTTCCATGAACCTGCCAAGAAAGAATGGTCCATTGTGGTTAGAATCCTGCTCAACTAGGACTAGGACTTTTGGCGATAGCCCATGAATAATTTGCAGAACAGAATTCAGAGCTCCCCTGCTTTCTTTAACCACACAATGCAGCTGAAGAATGCTATTCACGACAAGGATTTCACCTTCATAGGTTTTGATATCCTCAGCCTGAAGATTCTCCAAGTTGCTCTCCACTATAGAGAACTCGAAATTTATTCCGAGAGATTTTGCATAATCTTCAAGTTCATTGCCAATAGTTTGAAACTTTTTCACCCAAGGTCCTACACCAGTTATTCTCAACCTGCTTGGTGGTTGGCCAGGACGTTTGGCAAGGCTCTCAATGAGCCAGCGCCATTGGTGTCCATGTGGTAAACCGAGGGTCATTCCTAGGTCCACCACATGGACAAAACCCTCTCCCTCAAAGGCTTCCAATATTGACGAATTGGAAACATAATGACCAAATTGAATATTCGGACAAATTTCATAAACTAAGCTTAAGGCCTCTTCTTTTGAGTTGAAGATATTTTCCACACTACTGTTCATATTTGGTGCAACTCTACTGACCATCCCAAGCGGCTGTATATAAGAAAGCCGGTCAGCTAGGCCTTGGACAAAACAAGAAGCAACACGCTGAAAGGAAGAACCTAAAACCAATGCATTGGATTTAAGTTCCGATAACAAGGCTGTGGCATGTGTTTTATCGCGACAAGCCACGGCCTCTGCACAAGCAATGAGAAGCTGAACTAACTTCATACCATCGGCTGATCCATCCTCATTGTTTACACCTTCCTCGGTGCTGCCAATCAAAGCTGCTGCTTCTTCCACTGCCTTAGCTGAATAGTACCTTCGAGTAAAAGTCTTTATATGATCCCGGAAATGAAGCTTTGGCGGGCTGTTGGTGCTGTTACTTTGGCTAATGCCTCCTCCCCCATCAACAAAATCATTGATGCTACCTCCACTGCAGAAGCTGCCATTACTTCCGAAAGATTCAGCGCTTTCATAACTTTGTTTTGGCCGCTTGCTCCTCCTTAAATCATCAGAAAAAGGGCATGTCAAAGTTGAAACATTGTCCTTACTCATGTAGGAATGAGGATAAGAAGCACAGATCAATGATGGATTGCTGAATTCAAGACCACTCACCCCATCATCATTAGGGATCACTTCTTTGCGATTGTAAAACTCATCCAACATGATTCTAGGAGCCATACCTTGGGTCTTGGCTCAATCTTCTCCTCTAGATATTGAATAAAGCTCTGAAAGTTGCCTTTACAAGACGATGAAGGTTATATATTAAAGAGTTTCTTGGTGGGCGAGATGTCCTATGATGGACAAAACAAAAGTGAGGATGCGACGCTAATAAATGTTCTGGAAGTTGTTTCCTTCCACTACGGCATTCCATTCTCTGACAGCCTTGGAAAACCATAGAGCAATCGGCGACAGATGGAAATACCCCTTCAATCTGTTCTTGTCCAACACTGGGGGCAGCGAATTTTCAATTTGATTGGATGTCCTCAATTATGAGTATATTATATTCTGCCTACCTTTCTCTTATTAGGTCTTACCATTTTATTTTTAACCAGCTATTTGCAAGATACATTAGTTTCATGGTCCTAACAGTAATTTATTACGCATGGCTGGTTCAAGAGGTGAAGTATAAAAATCCACATCAAATCTACGGCAATTCTCTGGTGCCGTGTCGTTTTACTGACAACACCATTGATAGTTTCATGCCTATACGAACTCTACAAAACTTTAATTTTTAGAACTGTAGTGTTAAACTCCAAGCGTGAGTGAATAGTTAGACTCCGAGCACTCAGGAGTCGATCTACCTAAATAACTTCAGCATGGTACTTTCACCAACAAACGACATTAACTAGAGAAATCTCAAGAAAATGGTTTTTTTTTTTTTTTTTTTCAAATATGATTATTTGTACACTTCTTGTCCGCAAAGTAGGGAATTAACTTCGTTGATTAATACATCCCTCCCCTTTTTTTGTGCGGATGAGACTACATCCTAACATCTATAATTTCCATTGTGATTTTTTAATGAACCACTTTTTGTAATGTTCATCACCTATTTATATTACTAAAAGCGTGTATTATATATTTATGTCGCTAAAATCTTACATTAGCATTTTGAACTCGGTTCAATTATATAGCACCTTAGGTGTAATTATCCACCTTATTTATGCATCAATCAACATATACTATAAACAGAGTGATCACATATTTATCCAACTAATTTCATTTATGGATCTATTTTACAAGTGAGCATTCTTGTCTTACTACTAATTTAGAAGAGATTTGTAGATTCTCTACTTTATAAAAGTCATGTGAATTGTGAAGCTTAAACTCTACATTTTTCACTAAGCCTGCCTTCAATATCATGTCTTAGACGAGATTGTTGCTGGCCAGCAAACAATAGTAAGAAAATACAATCATGTACTGGTGGGAAAGTTGCATAGTAACGAGTTTAGACCTTGTGCGCTGCCAGATTAATTTATAATATCATGATTTGATTATTGGTAATGAAATTCTATTTATATGCCTATAGCTATTACTTCCTTGATATCATCGTAGAGCATATTCTAAGTGCCTAATTAAAATTAATCGAAATCATTTGCTCATCTCTTGTACAATCAACCGTCAACTATAATAAAATTTTAATTCTATGATTATTTGATCTAAAAGTTCACACTTATTAAATAATTTTAGAGTGATTTTATATTAACCGGTTAACATTCTCCTTCACTTGTAAGCTTAGATATTGAATTGAAACCCATCAAGTGGGCCAAAATAAGTATGCAGGATTTTGAGCACATTACCTCATACTTCGATACCATGATAGATTTTTGGATCTCCAGATGTTTGATCTATAAGCTTAAGACTAATAATATGATTTTATATCTATTGGTTAAACTAGTCGAGTAAGTTCTTGAAAAGAAGTTTAGGGTGCGCCTTTACGCAAACTAGTTCATCAATTACAACACGGATTCTATTAGTGTATTATATATACAAGGGTATAATAGTCCTCGAGGTTTTGGGAGGGTTGGTAGGAATTGGCTGGGGAATTGTCCGAACACGAGTATGTTGATAAATAGCGTGATTGGTGCATGGGCATGGGCAGTGGTATGTGCAGGGGAGGAGTCTAAAGTGAGAGTAGCAAAGGTGGAAACGGATGGAATAGGAGAGCTAGGAGGGAGAATTAGTTGGGTGGAGGTCAAGGGTGGAGCGACATTGTGATGCGGACATTGTAGCGGACACGGGTTGATATTGGGCGTGTCTATTACAAACATGGTCGTGTATTATGTCAGGGAGCTTCCAGAAACACACACGGCTTCATGCACGACCGTGTGATATACCGGAATGATTCCCAGAAACATATACGATCTCTTATACGGTCAGGAGGTACGACCGTGTGTTCTGCCAGGATCTCGCCCAGAAACATACACGGTCTCCATACACGGCCAAGGGCACAATTGTGTACTATGTCAGAAATACGCTTAGAAGCCTACACGGCCGTGTATACGGCAGATGACGGACGTGTATACATATATTTATTCCCATGTGTACATATTTTATTTCCTTGTTAGTTATTTCCTTAAGGACTATATATAGTGGCAAGTCATTTTAGAGTTAGCTTTTGATTCATTATTCAAGATACACTTTTTAGAGAAGAGTTTCTCTGTTTTTCGATTGTGCGTAATTGAGGTTTTGCCAAAGAATAACTCATATTTATTCTTTGCTTGTTCGCGAGACCAATCTTAGAATCGGCCTCGTATTGTTTTACGCTTTCCGCGCTGCGTCAAGTTGGTATCAGAGCAAGGCAATTTCCTGCGGAGATGTCAACTTATCAAGGCGATGATGGCGGTCGTGTTCTTGACAGTGTTCAAAATGCGAGATCACAAGGAGCCCATCAATGGGTTCTGAGGGTAGAGTTTAACGCTATGCATCAGAAGGTTGGGCGTATGGAACGGCGCCTTGATGAACTGATCGAGCGCTTTGACGCTATAGCAGTAGACCCCAATAGGGTTGGGGGTGTTAGTAGGAATCCGCCACGGACAGCTGATGTCTACGGTGGATAGATGGCCCGACTTGTTGTCGAGAACAAGTGGGGACGGATAGAGGATGAAGACTCCAGCGATGAATATGATGACCCGTATGGAGGTAGACCACAGCGGGGGCACGGTGGTAACGGTGGTGGTTATTGGCTAGCTCAGTACGGAAACAATCATAGGGACGATGATTACCGGAGAAACCGTGGCGGGTATGATCAAGGAGACGGGGGAGATTACCGCCTGAAGGTTGACATCCCGTGGTTTGACGGCAGCCTTAATATTGAAGGTTTCCTAGATTGGATTGCCGAAGTGGATCGGTTTTTCGATTACATGGAAATTCCGGAAGACCGCCGGGTGAGGTTGGTAGCGTGTAGACTGAAGAGTGGAGCCTCGGCATGGTGGTAGAGGCTGTAGAATAGGAGGCAAAGAGAGGGTAAGCATCTGGTGAGAACGTGGTATCGCATGAAACAGTTGTTGCAACACGACTTTCTTCCTCCGGACTATGAGCAGATATTGTTCCAACAATATCAGTGGTGCCGTCAGGGGCAGCGGTTAGTGCACGAATATACCGCCGATTTCATGAGGTTGGCCGGACGGAATGACTTGAGAGAGAGTGAAGGCCAGTAAGTAGCACGATACGTAGAAGGCCTGAAGCTCCAGATCAAGGACAAAATAGGGGTCGCAATGGTGAGGAACCTGGTTGAAGCGAAGAACTTGGCCCTCCGAGCTGAATTAATGTTGCAGGAGCAGAGTAGTAGGTACGGAAGTGGAAGAAAGGGATATGTTAGTGAAGTTGTAGGCAGCGGTAGTAAGTCGAGATTTAAGAAAAACAAAGGTGCTGCATACAAACCTAGTGAGGACAGCGCCAAGAAAGAAGAAAAGATTGAGGGAAAGAAACCGATGGAACCTAAGGGAACCCAGAGGCAGAGTAACCCGTATGCCAAGCCTATTTTGGGTAAGTGTTTCCGATGTAATCAACCTGGTCATAGGTCAAATGAATGTCCTGCTAGGAGAAGTGTTAACATTCTTGATAGGGGGGATGAGGATGAGATATGCTGTGAGCCTGATGGAGAGGAAGAGTACTATGAGGAGGAGGAAGAGGTAGCGGAACCAACTTATGTGATTAGGCGAATGATGCTAACCCCGAAACAGGAAGAGATCACACAACGACACTAGTTGTTTCGCACGAGGTCTACTATTAGTGGGAAGGTGTTTGAACTAATAGTAGATAGTGGAAGTTATGAAAATATCATAGGAAGTGAAGTTGTGAAGCAGTTGCAGCTACCTATCGAAAAGCACCCAAATCTGTACACTATAGGATGGATCAAAGCTGCAGAGAGAATTGAAGTGAAGGAAAGATGTAGGGTACCATTCTCAATAGGGAAGTACCGCGATGAGGTCTTTTGTGACATTGTAGACATGGATGCCTGTCATATCTTATTTGGTAGGCCATGGCAGTTTGATGTGAATGCACAACACGCGGGAAAGGAGAATGTGTACAGGCTGGAGAAAGGGGGTGTGAGGTACACATTGTTGCCGTTGAAGAAGGAAGGACGCTCGAAGGAGAAGAGGGCAGAAAGCCATTCTTTCTTAACCGTCACCCAATTGGAGAAAGACTTGGTGGAAGATTTAAAGGAGTCACGGGTGGTCCATGCTCTTATAGTAAAAGATGTGGCGGTTGGAGAAAATGAAGCTAGTGTGGAAATACCCGAAGCAGTAAAGAGTTTACTGGAGGAGTTTAAGGAAGTGGCTCCTGATGACCTACCTGAGGGTCTACCGCCTTTGAGAGACATCCAGCATTAGATAGACCTGGTGCCTAGAGCAAGCCTTCCAAACCTACCACACTATAGAATGAGCCCTAAGGAAATTGAAATTCTGTAAGATAAGGTCCAAGAGCTATTGGACAAGGGGTTTATCCGGGACAGCCTGAGCCCGTGTGCGGTCCCAACCTTATTGACTCCCAAGAAAGATGGGAGCTGGAGGATGTGTGTTGATAATAGGGCTATCAATAAGATCACTATAGGATACAAATTTCCCATTCCACGCCTCGAGGATATGTTGGACAGGTTGAGAGGAGCCACTATCTTCTCCAAGATAGATCTGAGGAGTGGATACCATCATATTCGGATTCGCCCTGGAGATGAATGGAAGACGACGTTCAAGACGAAAGAGGGGTTGTATGAATGGTTGGTGATGCCGTTTGGTCTCATAACGCACCAAGCACTTTCATGCGAGTGATGAACCAGGTACTAAAACCCTTTAATGGTCTCTTCATTGTCATGTATTTTGATGATATCCTGGTGTTCAGTAAATCTAAGGAAGAACATCTTGAACATTTGAGATGTGTTATGTCTGTATTGAAAGAGAATAAACCGTTCGTTAATTTAAAGAAATGCACATTTTTATCAAGGCGACTATTGTTCCTTGGGTTCATAGTCAGCAGTGAGGGGATGATGGTGGATGATGAGAAAGTGAAAGTGATTAGAGAGTGGCCTACTCCAAAAGCCGTCACTGAGTTGAGAAGTTTTCTCGGCTTGGCTAGCTTCTATAGGAGGTTTATTAAGCATTTCAGTACAGTCACTGCTCCCTTAACTGAATGTTTGAAAAAAGGGAAATTTCGATGGGGTGAAGAAGCTGAAGCAAGTTTTATAGACCTGAAGAGACTATTGTGTAGCGCCCCTGTATTAGTGCTACCGAATTTTGACAGATTATTTGAGGTGGATTGCGACGCTAGTGGAGTTAGGGTCGGTGCAGTGCTGTCACAGGAGAAAAGACCAATAGCATTCTATAGCGAGAAGTTGTGTGAAGCCAGGAGGAGTTGGTCTACATATGACAAGGAGTTCTATGTCGTGGTAAGGGCTCTTAAAGTATGGGAACATTATTTGGTTGGAAAGGAGTTCATCTTGTACTTGGATTGCGGGGCTCTTAAACATTTAAGCAGCCAAACTCGGATAAGTAAGGACATGCATGCAAGGTGGATTGAGTTCTTACAAAGATTTCCTTTCAGATTGATGCACAAGTCAGGTGTGCAAAACAAGGTAGCGGACGCCTTGAGTAGAAGAGTTGATGTCCTACTCACTTTAAGTGCGGACATTGTCGAGTTCGAAAGGCTAAAGGAGTTGTACGAAGGGGATGGAGATTTTAAAGAAACATGGAATAAATGTGCCAACAGGGAGTTTTGTGACGGCTACCATATTCACAACGGATACTTAATGAAAGGGAATCAACTGTGTATTCCTGAGTTGTCCTTACGGGAAAAACTTATTTGAGACTTGCATGGTGGTGGATTGGCAGGACATATGGGCAGAGATAAGACCTTAGCTGCAGTTGTCAGAAGGTATTTTTAGCCTCGGTTAAGGAGAGATGTGTATAGAATTGTGGAAAGGTGTTATATTTGCCAAGTGTCGAAGGGACAATCCCAGAACACTGGCTTGTATACTTCTCTCCCTGTGCTGGCGAACATTTGGGAGGACTTGTCGATGGACTTTGTACTTGGTTTGCCTCGTACCCAACGAGGTGTTGACTCTGCTTTTTGTTATAGTTAATAGGTTTTCCAAGATGACGCACTTTATTCCCTGCAGGAAGATCGCTGATGCACGGGCAATCGCACGGCTATTCTTTAAGGAAGTGGTGCACCTACATGGGGTCCCAAAGTCCATCACCTCCGAGAGAGATAGCAAGTTCCTTGGCCATTTTTGGAGGACTCTCTGGTACATGTTTGACTCATCCCTGAATTACAGTAGTACAACTCATCCTCAAACCGATGGTCAAACAGAAGTAACCAATCGGACCCTCGGAAACCTCATTAGAAGCATTTGCCATGAGAAGCCAAGGCAGTGGGATCAAGCGCTGGCTCAAGCTGAGTTCGCTTACAATAGTTTCGTCCACCGCACTATTGGAATATCACCGTTCTCGGTGGTGTACACTAAAATGCCACAACACGTGCTAGACCTGATCAAGTTACCCAAGGGAATGGTGGGTGACGTTGCTGCTAAGCGTATGGCTGAATAATGCCAAACCACCACAGCGGAAGTCAGACGGAAGATAGAAGAAGCCAATACCCGATATAAAGGGGCTGCGGATAAGCATAGACGGAAGAAATTGTTCAACGTGGGCGATTAGGTGATGGTTGATCTTCGGAAAGAGCGTTTTCCTGCGGGCAGATATGGGAAACTCCAACAAAAAAAAATATGGGCCTTATGAAGTAGTGTGCAAGATAAATGACAACGCGTATATTGTACAGCTTCCCGAAGATATGAACATCTCGTGCACTTTCAATGTAGCGGATTTATCTCTCTTCCACCCCGATGACACCCTATTATATCCTGAAGAGAACTTGGGGTCGAGTTCTTCATTGGCGGGAGAGAATGATGCGGACATCATAGCGGACACGGGTTGATATCGGGTGTGTCTATTACAAACACGGTCGTGTATTATGTCAGGGAGCTTCCAGAAACACACACGGCTTCATGCACGGCTAGAAAGCACGACTGTGTGATATACCAGGATGATTCCCAGAAACATACATGGCCTCTTACACGGTCAGGAGGCACGACCGTGTATTCTGCCAGGATCTCGCCCAAAAACATACACGGTCTCCATACACGGCCAAGGGACACGATCGTGTACTATGTCAGAAATACGCCCAGAAGCCTACACGGCCTTCATACACGGCCGTGTATACGGCAGATGACGGACGTGTATACATATATTTATTCCCACATGTACATATTTTATTTCCTTGTTAGTTATTTCTTTAAGGACTATATATAGTAGCTAGGTCATTTTAGGGTTAGCTTTTGATTCATTATTCAAGATACACTTTTTAGAGAAGAGTTTCTTTGTTTCTCGATTGTGCGCAATTGAGGTTTTGTCGAAGAATAACTCATATTTATTCTTTGCTTGTTCGCGAGACCAATTCTAGAATCGGCCTCGTATTGTTTTATGCTTTCCGCGCTGTGTCACATTGTGGGTGCCATTGGTGTCGAAGGGTGTAGAGGTAAGTATATTGAAGGTAAAGAGAGGTGAGGAGGAGGAGGAGGAAGTCTCATGTTTAGCCCTATGTGATGTGGTTGGAGTGTTGTGTGGGAAGATAGGTTGATGGAAGAGCACATGAAGACTGGCATAAACATGTTTCAAGGCTTGGTCTAAAAAAACAATATCGTTTGTGTTGGGTGGAGTAGCCAATAAAGATGCAGAAAGTGAACCAAGGAAAAGGTTTGTTTGTGGTTCGATGTATCAGGTTGTAAAAATAGAGACACCCAAATGTACAGACAAAGCAGTAGTTAGGAGGCATGTGATGCAAGAGCTCACAATGATTTATGTTTTGAGAGTGGCAGAGAGTAATCTGCTAATGGTGTAAGCAGCAGTTTGCCATCGGTCTAGTTCTTGTACGACATTGTCATGGAAAGAACTTATCTATAGCAAAGTCTCGGATTAATGTTCAAATCTCACGCTGACACACTTGCGTCATCAGATTCAGGGGCATATTAATGTATTATGTATTTAAGAATAGGACGAAGTTTGTTTGTGGCTTGACATTTATCATATACTAGATTTGTACAAATTCAATTCTTTGCGATGTATTAAGAAACAGTATTGAGGATAACGCCTTTTCAATTCGTGATAAGTTCTTGCTTTGATGAACCAGGAAACGAAAAATGAAGATCGAACTTCATTTATTAGCCATTCCAAATGAAGCTAGGAAATGAATGTTTTAGCTAGATCAGATATTGACCTTAATTCATACGCAAAACATGCGTGAAATGCAACAGAAATACTAGATAGACGCATTCAGGATCAATGCAACCGAACAGACTTCTTACGTGCGAAACTCATGGGAAGTCTCCATGTTACCAGGATGTAAGCACAAAATGTTACATTGGGCGGATGCCAAGCTCGTCGTGTGTAGTAAGTCAAAGAACATAACAAATGAAGACATTTTCTTGTTGAAAGGAGCTATTTCGTACTTCATGCATCGACACAAACATAGGGCGTGTCTCTTTTGAAGAAAACAATTGTCGAAAAGCCTGCTATAATTAAAATTTTATAATTTTCAAATATTAATATAATTGCTTCCAGAGTTTTCGCAAAAGTAAACACACCCTTTTATTTAAAAACCTTTATGGGAGGACAGTTCACTAAACCGACGAGCAATTTGAATCACTACAACAACGTAAAACAACAACTAAAGAATGCCTAGTTTGTATCGCGATATGGCCTGTAGGCCAGTTGAATGACTCATTCCTAGTCCTTTTCATATTCTGGTGCCTCCTCCTTTTGGTTTTTATAACAAATATCTAGTATATGCTGCTAGAATGATTCGGACGAATACCCTCCTCCTCATTGTTTCGGAAAAACATTTTCTACATATTTTTCTATGTTTGTTGTAATTAATGTCTTATAGTTATTACATATTAATAATTAAGAACATAGAGATATTAGTGATTTTTAATAATGATGGTGGTGGTGGTAGAATACAACCAATGGTTGTCATGGTGTGTGCGTGAATCAACAACCACTCAAAATATTAATAAAAGATAAGAAATAAAAAGAAGAAAATTACTTTCCTTAATAATAAACCGTTAAATCTAGTGAGATGAAATGTAGCATAATATACATGTACATATTATATATTTTCCACGTGTAATAGAATAGTACTATATATATTTGGGTGTGACAAACTTAATACTAATTTTCAGATTTACACAAAATGTTCGGTATATTGTTGTTCATCTGCAGATGCTCTGCATAAGTTTTCCTCTTCATCATTTGTAGTAGAACAGGATCACATATCTTGACATGGCATCAGAGCAGCATTAAATCCACTTTACAAGTAAGTATTACATTATGTAATCTTACTCATGTCTCATTACAATGGCGAATACAATTTGTAGTGATCCTACATTTAATGATCCGCTGTATCTTTCGAATTTGGATAGTCCGGGTACTACAATAACAAATATGATACTTAATGGTGCTAATTTCCTTATCTGGAGTAGATCTATTAATTGGCATTAGGGGCTATAGCAAAATTAGGGTTCATAGATGGATCTTGTGTCAAACTAGAAAAAGGAATCAGTTGATTTGCATCATTGGATTAGCAGTGATTATATGATAAGATGTTGGATTTTGATTTCGATGACCAAGGAATTATCTGAAGGTTTCATGTATGCTAAGTCCGCAAAAGAACTATGGGATGATCTTGTAGAACGATTTGGCATCACAAATGGCCCTCTATTGTTTCAACTTCAACAAGAGATTGTAAACATCAAACAAGGAACTTCGAATGTCACAGTTTATTACAACAAACTCAAAAAATTGTGGGACAAGTTGAGTAATGTTAATGTTACTCCGGTTTGTACTTGTGGGGCTTTCAAACATTGTGATTATGATTTAGCTAACAAGTTTCAAGAAATGGAGAATAACAATAGATTAATTCAATTTCTCATGGGACTTAATGAACCTATGAGCATGTTCGAAATCAAATTCTTTCAATGGATCCATTACCCAACATCTGCAAGGCATATTATCTGGTATATTAGATTGAAAAACAAAAGCAACTAAGTGGCTTGACAATTTGAGGAGATGAATTGGCAGTATGTGATGTTCGTAGTCAACAACAACAAAGAAATTATGGGAATAGCAGAATAGGTCAAGGAATAAGATGGTGTGCACTCATTGTAGAAAATTTGGTCATACAGTTGAACATTGTTTTGAAATCATAGGTTTTCCAGATTCGTATTGTAATTCTAAAGAAAAATCCAAGACCGGGAATATGATAGCAACGACAAATGTGGTAGCAATAGATGTGTCTCAGTCATGTGTTGATACTCCTTTTGAATTGAAAACACATGATTCAAATAACATATAGCAACGAAGCTTGGATGATTCTGATTTAATCTCTAGAGTATGCGGTGAAGTACTGAAGTCATGAAGGGAAAACAAACACATACAGATTTTTCTTCCTCCATAGTGAATTTTGCAGGTATAAGTACTTTTTCCTACTCACTTTTAGCCTTTGATTGTATGCATTTATCTTCACAATCTAATAGTTATTTCAAGAAATGGATTATAGACACCGATGCTTCCGATCATATGAATCTGTTTGACACACTTTTGATAGATAAACATCATCTCAAACATCTAATTAAAATCAAACTTCCTGATGGCCACATTAAAATGGTTCATTTGGTTAGTAATGTATGGATTAATAGTCATATGTTGCTAACTAATGTTCTTTATGTACTAGAATTCCACTACAATCTTCTTTCCATTAGTAAGCTTCTTATGTACAAGAATATGGTTGTTACATTTACTGCTCATAATTGTTTCTTCCAGCTGCTAGGAAATAGATGAGACATCTGATTGTCTACACACTACAACTTCTTTAGATCATACATCCTTAACATTACTACATAATAGATTAGGGCATATTTCATTCTCAAAATTGATCACATTACTAGTTGAAAAACTTTCAATACTTCAGATTTTATTTGTAATACTAGTTCGTTATGTGCTTTTAATCTGGTTCATATTGATATATGGGGCCCTTCTAATACACCATTGATCTTAGGTGCAAATTTTTTTCTTACTATAGTAGATGATCATAGATGAAGTACTTGGACCTTTTTGCTTCAACACAAATTTGATACAACTCATGTTCTTTCCAATTCCTTGGCTTATGTCAAAACTCAATTTAACACCATTCCAAAAATCATTCGTTCTGACAACGAAAGTGAATTTGTTTCTCATGATTGCAAGGAACTATTGTAAAACATGGAATTATCCATCAAAGGAGTGTCATTTACACTCTTCAACAAAATGGAGTTGTTAAGCAAAAGCATAGACACCTTTTGGATATTGCTAGAGCACTATGAATACATGTTAATTTACTAAAGAAATTTTGGGGAGGATGTATTCTAACTGCTACGACTCTCATTAACTAAATGCCAATTCAAACCCGTGATTGGAAAAGTCCTTTTCAATTACTTTATCATAAACTACCAACATATACCAATCTTCGAACTGTTGGATGTTTGTGTTTTACATCTACTTTAGCTCATTCTTGAGATAAGTTTGATCATAGAGGTAGACATTGTGTATTTTTAGGATACCCACTAGATCAAAAGGGCTACAAACTTTATGATCTAGAGAACAAGCAAATGTTCATCAGCAGAGATGTGTTGTTTTATGAACACATTTTTCCTTTTGTTGATCCAGATGTTCTTGTTCCCTCATCATCTTTATATCCAACTTCTTCTAACACTCTTTTTCCTACACCCTCTAGTCATGATCTTGATTGTTTTGATCATGATTCTAGTCCTCAAGTTACAATAGATTTACCTCAAATTATTCCTCCTCGCAGGTCACAAAGAACACAAACAACATCTCATTGGTTAAAGGATTTCATGCATAATGTCTAAGTTAATGCTTTAACATCACAACCTTTTTTGACCACATTTTCATCTTCTGCTTCTTATCCACTTTTCCATTCTAATTCTTTTCTTCAATATCCCACGAAGTATATTGCATCTTTAGCACAAGTGTTTGCTAGTCATGAACCTAAAAACTATCAAGAGGCTAAAAATGATCCTCTATGGGTTGATGCCATGAATAAGGAGCTGTTGGCTTTAGAGTCTAATCATATTTAGGATTAGTATCTTTACCTTCACATAAGAAAGCTATTGCTTGTAAATAGGTGTTTAAAATCAAGTACAAACCAAATGGGTCTATTAAGCGATATAAAGCACGTTTAGTTGCCAAAGGTTTTACTCAAGTTGAAGGAATTGATTACACCCATACTTTTCCCCCGATGGCAAACCTTTCAACTATTAAAATTTTACTTGCTGTTGCATCTGCTTAGAGTTGGTATGTTCACCAATTAGATGTCAATAATGCATTTTTCATGGTTTTATCGATGAAGAATTGTATATCACTTCTCTAGAAGGGTATGAAGGTGCTTCTCTAAGTCAAGTTTGTAAACTTGTTTGTTCCTTGTATGGTCTAAAACAGGCTACTTGACAGTGGAATTGCGAATTTACACAATTCATTGTTTCCTTGGGATTCCAATAGTCCAAGACTGACTATTCTTTGTTCACATGCTAGACTCATGACAGTTTTTTAGCCATTTTAGTATATGTTGATGATGTTTTGATTACAGGAACTAATCTTTTTGATATCACTACTGTTAAGACAGTTCTTGATCAAGCATTCTCTATTAAAGATCTTGGTGATATTCGTTTTTTTCTTAGCATGGAAGTATGTCATGTTTCTTATGGTTATATGTTGAACCAATGGAAATTTCTTCTCAATATTTTGGAAGATGTTGATCTTACTAGTGCCAAATCAGTTAAAAATCCTTTTCTTGCAAATGTTCATCTTGACAACATTTCTAGTGATTTGCTTTTGAACCCTGGCACATATCAACGCATTGTTAGACGACTGTTGTATCTCACCCTTACTAGAACAGATCTTTCTTTTGCTTTGCAGCAATTGAGTCAATTTGTTTCAACTCCACGGACTTCCCATTTATTAGTAGTCAAGCATGTTTTACGCTATTTGAAGAGAACTATTGATTATGGATTGTTCTACGCTTCTTCCTCTTCATTGTCTTTAACAAGCTTTTGTAATGCTGATTGGGGTTCTTGTCGTATTGATAGAAAATCTTTATATGGATATTGCATTTTCCTTGGGTCCTCTTTGGTTTCGTGGAAAACTAAAAAGCAAGCTATTGTTGCCACTTCTTCTGTTGAAGTCGAGTACAAGGCCATTGCATCTGCTACTAAGGAGCTTCTATGGACATCTTATATTCTTAAGGATTTGCGTATTGATGTTACACTTCCTATTCACTTGTTTTCTGATAGTCGTTTGGCAAAGTTAATAACTAAAAATCCTTGTATGCACAATCGGACCAAGCATATTGAAATAGACATCTACTTTACTCGAGATCATGTTGCTTATGGTTTTCTTCAAGTCTCTCATGTTTCTTTTGAAGATCAACTTGCAGACCTTCTTACCAAGGCTGTTTCTGATTCTCAGCTACATCATTTTCTTTCCAAGTTGGGAATTTTACATTCTCCAACTTGAAGAGGGGGTGTTAAATCTAGTGTGCTGAAGTGTAGCATAATATACATGTACATATTATATATTTGCCACGTGTAGTAGAATAACGCTATATATATTCAGGTGTAACAAACTTAACTACCAAATTCCAGATTTACACAAAATATTTGATATATTGTTGTTCATCTATAGATGCTCTGCATAAGTTTTCCTCTTCGTCATTTGTAGCAGAACAGCAAGATAGCATATCTTGACATAAACCACCATCACTGGCTATTGATTGTGATTTTTGCCTATCAATTATTACTTTTATTTTATTTTTAACAATCACTATGATTAGTTATTGATTACAACCTTTGCCTTCTATCATCACTTTTATTTTATTTTATTTTTTCCAACCACCATTACTTTTATAAAATCAACCTTTTGATACCATAACTATGTTCGGCAGTTCTAAGACATAAACTATAAAAAATGTTAATAAAAAACAAATACCCTAAATCGGGATGCCTAAAGAGTCCTATACCTAAAAAATTCTTCAGGCAACTAAGTTCTTGGTTCTATCATCTTTCTAATTGTCATCATGCACCAAGGGCACAAGTAGCCATATTAGGCCTACTAAAAGAGCAGAAAAAGTCAGTGATAATGATTGTTTGAACCACTGTGCTTGGTTTTAGTGACATTGGAGGTTATGGAAGTCTTACATAGACCAGCCATTCAGCTAACTAATCCCTAATTTTTTTTTTTTCATATCACGTGAATTCACCATGCTCGTGCAATTTTTGGGACCAAAATTTGGATAGTATTCGCCGCTGGATTAGCCAATTAACCCTCTATTGCTCTTCCCCTTCCAAAAATGGGGATTTTAGCTGGCAACCTGGAAAGACAAAACTGTGAGTTATAGCCTACGATTCCAATGATTTTTAGCAGTTTGTACATTAATCAGGACTAAAGTCGGATTGATGGATTGTTTCGAGTGCTGTTCTTGGATGCCATAGGCGGAGATCGTAGTGATCAGATCCGGGCAGCTGCAATTTTGCAATCCCGTCATATAGCAAGCCACGAAACGATTACACTAGTATATAGTCTAATCCAGGTCGATCAAGACTATTTTCTCAAAGTTAAATATAAAATCTCCTCCAAGTGGATGGCATCTCAGTATTTCTGCTTTTTTTTATGCAATTATAGGAGCCACATGCAAGTTGCTGTGCAAAGGTTAAACTCTTGCTATTTAGAACTGCTAGTAGGTTCAATGTTTGCGCGACAATGTGTAGGCTCAGGGTTGTAGATATATGTATAATGTGACTTGATCAATGCCGAATCGTTCAACATACATACATAACATGCTGGAAATCAGAGTCAAGTAGCTTGGCTGGTATTTGCCTGTTATTTACTACATTGAAGCAATCAAAGTTGAGAAGTCAGCTTCAAATTTGAAGCACTCCTTGTGGTGGAAGCTTAGGTGGAAGCATAGGAAAGAAGCTCCGGATTGGCCACGAAGACGGCCATGTCCTGCTCCTTCATGTCACCCAACCTTCAACTCCATCACCATATCGCGTGCCAATCAAGACCACAACATTCTTGAAAATTAGTCCAGCACTGCTTATCCAAACCAGCTTTCCCCAGCCGAAATCAGCCTCGTACAGTTGAAATTGCCCTAGATTGGTGAATCTATATATGCCTACATTATTTGAAACTAGTTCCACCACCTGCATCAAGGACTCGAAAATTACTGAAAATCCACTCCCCCCTTGCATTGTTCTCACATATGCCTTGTCGAATTTCTTTATCGATTTTCTGATCTCATTCACCAAGTCTTCCCACATCAATGCCATCAACCGTCATAGCCGGTGCCTCAGCCATCGCTAGCCAAAGCAGATTTCGAGTAGTGCAATCTGGCAGAGGTGGTCCCATCCTTGGTCTCAAGTTCACAGTTGTGTCAAAACCGAAGGATGGCCTAAGCAACCTGATTTCTCCTTAGAAACATTCATGGCACATTTCCAAATTAGTGCCGAAACAACCTCGTTTCAGCTTGGATGATCATCTGCACCCAATCTGCCAGCAACTTTCCTTTAGCTTAGCAATCTTAGAGTTATCAAACATAAACCTTTTGGTAATACATTTATCCTTAGGAATGTCTAGAGTTGGCAACTAATGCAATGTGAAAGCGCAAAGAACAGAAACCAGTTCACTGATTGATTTATCTGACGCAGCGTGAAAGTGTAAAGAACAGGAACCAGTTCATTGATTGATTTCACAAACACAAAGATGTAAAAAGGTTGCAACTTTCAGAGAGATTAATCTCAAAAATAAGGTCAAAGTATGTGATAAGTTCTACTCTCAAAAGCATAAAAAAAAAAAAATATAAGTAGTCTTGGAAAAAAGGAAACAAGACATAACATCGTATGGAATAAAGGCTAGTATGTAAGCTGGTGGCTTAGGAAAGTAGGCTAGTAGCTTAGGGGAAAGAAGGTTGGCGGCCTAAGTTTCAAAGCTGGCAGCTTTGGTCTCTTACATTGCTGGCTTGGAGCTAGCTTTGACACGTGAAACATGCTACTTTGCATCATTCTCTCCAACTTGCAAAGAACTCGACCCCAAGTTCTCATCTGGATATAACAGACGCTCATCTGGACAAGATGGAGATAAATTAGCAACATTGAAGGTCTTGGAGATGTTCATGCTATCAAGAAGTCTAATCATGTATGCATTATCCTTGATCTTTTGTACAATCTCATAAGGACCATACTTCTTGGGTTGCAACTTGCTATACTTGCCCTCTAGAAATCGTTCTTTCCTTAGAAAGACCATTACCTAATCCTCAACTTCAAACAACCTCTTCTTCCTGTGCTTATCTATAGCTTCCTTGTACTTTGCATTAGCCTTCTCAATCTTGCCTTTAACTTCATTTGTGATAGCCTGATACTGCTCTGCCATATTCTTAGTAGTCGTATTGAACTCAACTCCCTTAGGTAACTTCACCAAATCCAGTGCAAGCTATGGTGTCGTGGTATAGACTATCGAAAAAAGGAGATCTTCTTGTAGTCCGGTGAATAGAACTATTGTAAGCGAACTCAGCCTATGCTAAAGACTGATCCCACTGCCTTGGCTTCTCACCACAAATACTCTTGATTAGATTCCCAAGAGTCCTGTTGGTTACCTCCACTTGGCCATCAGTCCGAAGGTAAGTTGTACTACTGAAGTTCAATGAGTCGAACATATACCAAAGTGTCTTCCAAAAGTAACTAAGGAATTTGCTATCCCTATCAGATGTGATGGACTTGTGGACTTCATGTAATCTGACAACTTCCTTGAAAAACACTCTGGCAATAGCTTGGGCATTTGCAGTTTTCTTGTAAGGAATAAAGTAAGTCATTTTGGAAAACCTATCAACAACAACAAGCATTGAGTCAGTACCACATTGAGTATGAGGCAAACCCAATATGAAGTCTATAGATAGGTCTTCCCATATATTCTCAAGTACTGGTAAGGGTGTGTACAACCTACTATTTTGAGATTGCCACTTGGATTTCTGGCAAACATAACACCTTTGCACAATCTTACTTACATCCTTCCTCAACTGAGGCCAATATTACCTGTCGGCCATTGCTATAATGGTTTTATCTCTACCCATGTGTCCTACTAATCCTCCCCCCTACAGGTCTCTAATCAATTTCTCCCTCAGAGAGGACTCAGGAATACACAACTGATTACCCTTCATCAAGTACCCCTTAAGGATATAATAATCATGACAAGGTTCTTTCGTAATGCACTTCTTCCATATATCACCAAAGTCATCATCTCCCTCATACAATTCCTTTAGCCTCTCAAAACCCACAACTTCAGTGCTCATGGTAGTTAGCAAATCAGCCCTTTTGCTCAAGGCATGAGTTACCTTATTTTGTACCTTAGATTTATGCACCAGTCTAAAAGGAAATCTCTACAAGAACTGAATCTATCTAGCATGCATATCCTTACTAATTTTAGTCTGATTACTTAAATGCTTCAAAGCTCCACAATCTGAATATAGAATAAACTCCTTCCCTACCAAGTAATGTTCCCACACCCTTAGAGCTCTCACCACATAATAGAACTCCTTGTCATAAGTTGACCAGCTCCTCCTAGCCTCACACAACTTCTCACTGTAAAAAGCTACTGGTCTCTTCTCTTAGGATAACATAGCTCCAATTCCTACTCCACTAGTATCATAATCAACCTTAAACAATTTATCAAAATTAGGTAGTGCTAACACATGAGCACTACACAACTTCTCTTTCAGTGTTACAAAACTAGTCTTAGCCACTTCTCTCCACTAGAACTTCCTCTTCTTTAAGCACTCAGTTAATGGAGCAATAATCGTATTAAAGTGCTTGATGAATCGCTTGTAAAAATTGGCTTACCCTAGAAAACTCCATAGCTCAGTCATAGTCTTTGGGATAAGCCATTCTTTGATAGCCCTTACCTTCTCATCATCAACCATGATCCCTCCATTACTAACCACAAATCCCTAAAACAATAATCTCTTTGACATAAAAATACACTTCTTCAGATTAGCATATAATTTATTTTCTTTCGACACAACTAAAACACTCCTCAAATGATCTATATGCTCATCTTCATATTTGCTATAGATTAATATATTATCAAAGTAGACTACTACAAAGCGACTAATGAAGGGTTTTAATACCTGATTCATGACATGAATGAACGTGCTAGGTGCATCGTTGAGGCGAAAAGGCATCACTAACCATTCATGCAATCCCTCCTTCCTCTTGAATGCTGTTTTCCACTCATCTCTAAGCCTGATTCTGATCTGGTGATAACCACTCCTCAAATCTATCTTAGAAAATACCACTGCCCCACTCAACCTATCTAACATGTCTTCCAGGCAGGGTATTGGGAATTTATACCCAATAGTGATCTTGTTGATAGCTCTACTATCAACACACATCCTTCAGCTACCATCTTTCTTTAGGGTTGGTAATGCAGGTACAACACATGGGCTCATACTAGCATATAATTTATTTTCTTTCGACACAACTAAAACACTCCTCAAATGATCTATATGCTCATCTTCATATTTGCTATAGATTAATATATTATCAAAGTAGACTACTACAAAGCGACTAATGAAGGGTTTTAATACCTGATTCATGACATGAATGAACGTGCTAGGTGCATCGTTGAGGCGAAAAGGCATCACTAACCATTCATGCAATCCCTCCTTCCTCTTGAATGCTGTTTTCCACTCATCTCCAAGCCTGATTCTGATCTGGTGATAACCACTCCTCAAATCTATCTTAGAAAATACCACTGCCCCACTCAACCTATCTAACATGTCTTTCAGGCAGGGTATTGGGAATTTATACCCAATAGTGATCTTGTTGATAGCTGTACTATCAACACGCATCCTTCAGCTATCATCTTTCTTTAGGGTTGGTAATGCAGGTATAACACGTGGGCTCATACTATCTCTAATAAACCCCTTATTTAACAACTCTTGAACCTTCTCCCGCAAAATCTTAATCTCCTTGGGACTCATCCTGTAATGTGGCAAGTTAGGCAAACTCGCCCCAAGCACCAAATTAATTTGGTGTTGAATGTCTCTTAAGGGTGGTAGTCCTTCTGGTAAATTAATTAGCATCACCTCCTTAAACTCCTCTAGCACTTCTTTTACCCCTTTTGGGACATCACCACTACTTTCCTCATCCACAACATTCTTCACTATAAGAGCATGTACTACTCTAGACTCCCTCAAATCTTCTACCAACTTTATCTCAGATTGAGTGATTATTAAGAAAGAGCACCCCTCTACCTTGTGGGCTTTAGAGCGATTCACAACCTTTAAAGGCAATAAAGTATATTTCACACCCCCTTTCTCCAACCTGTATACATTCTCCTTCCCTACATGTTGAGCAATCACATCATACTACCAGGGTCTCCTAAACAACAGGTGACATGTATCCATATCTATAATGTCACAGTAGACATCATCTTGATATTTGCTTATGGAAAATAGCACTCTACGCCTTTCCTTCACCTCTATCCGCTCAGCAGCTTTGATCCACCTAATAGTGTAAGGATTTAGATGCTTCTTTACAAGCAACTGCAATTGGTTAATAACCTCACGCCCAATAATGTTCTCATAACTCCCACTGTCAACAATTAAATCATATACTCTTCCCCCAATAGTACACACAATACGAAACAATTGGTGTCGTTAGGTGTTCTCTTCTTGCTTAGGCGTTAACATCAATCTTCTAATAACATAAGTCTGCTCAACTTCCTCATCACCCTCTTCATAATATTTATCCTCTCCATCAAGTTCACAACAAACCTCTTCCTCTCCATCCCTTTTTATGATGTTCACACTCTTCCTATTAGGACATTCATTAGACCCGTGCCCTGGTTGATTACAACAATAGCACTTACCCAGGATAGGCTTGGCATATGGATTGTTTTGCCTCTGGGTTCCTTTAGACTCAAAAGGTCTTTTGCTATCTACCTTATCACTATTCTTCTCAATATCCTCTCTAGGTTTCCCCACAACACCTTTGGTTTTCTCAGCTACTACTCTACTACTACTAGCAGCTTCAACACCATACCCTTTTCTACTGCCTGTAAATCTGTTAGTTTTCTCTTGCAACATTAATTCGGCCCTAAGAGCCACATTTTTCACTTCATTTAAATTCCTCAGCACTGTAACCCCAATCTTATCCCTAATCTGCAACTTCAGACCATCCACACATCTTGGTACCTATTGGTCTTCACTTTCCCTCATGCCATTCCTCTTTGCCAATCGCATAAATTCCACGATGTATTCATGAGCAATCCTCTACCCTTGGTGAAATCATTGATGCTGTTGAAAAATGATTTGCTCATAATCATGTGATAAGAAATCTCTTTGCAGCAGTTGTTTCATACGGAACCATGTCCGTATAGGTTGTCTACCCTCTCTCTACCTCCTATTTTGTAACCTCTCTCACCAAGCAGAGGCTCCTCCCTTCAACCTACATGCTACTAACCTCACCTTGTGTTCCTTTAAGATCTCCATATAATCAAAGAATTTGTCTACTTCAGCCAACTAATCCAAAAATTCCCCAATATTAAGACTACCATTAAAGCAAGGAATATCTACTTTTAGGCGAAAATCACCACAGTCGCCCTAGTCATACCCATAGTAATTCCTTCGATACCTATCTCCACCTTCACCGCCTCGTCTTTGCGGTTGCCTCTCTTCATACAGGAATTCATCCTCCTCAACAGAGTCTTCATCTAATACTTGTGCCCATCGATTTGTAACTATAGGTCGATTGATTAGATCGCTGTAAGCATCTCTTGCCCTTGGTCGCCTCCCACCAATATTCCTGTCTCTATTGGCATCAACCGGCATCGCATCGAAATGCTTGATCAAATCCTCAAGATGTCTTTGATCCATGGCATCAATTACCACCCTAGGAACCAACTATTCAGCCCCTTGGACTCCCGAATTCCGATCACCATCGATAACACGATTGCTATCAACACCGTCGTTAGATGACATCTTCACAGGAGTTTACCTTGCTTTGATACCAATCCGAGGCAGCATGAAAGTGTAAAGAATAGAAACCAGTTCATTGATTGATTTATCTGAGCAGCATGAAAGCAAAAAGAACAGAAACCAGATCACCGATTGATCTCACAAAAAAACAAAAATGCAAAAAGGTTGCAACTTTTAGAGAGATTAATCACAAAAATAAGGTTCAAAGTATGTGATAAGTTCTACCCCCAAAAGCATTACAAAAAACATATAAATAGTCTTGGTAAAAAGAAAACAAGACATAACATTGTGTGGAATAAAGGTTGGTATGTAAGCTAACGACTTAGGAAAGTAAGCTAGTAGCTTAGGGGAAAGAAGGCTGGTGGCCTAAGTTTGAAAGCCGACGGCTTTGGTCTCTTACATTGCCGGCTTTGACACATGAAACATGTTGCTTTGCATCAACAACAGACTGGGTATGTGACGCAGCGAGTTAGCGTAGAGAAGCAAGAGAATCACTCAACGAATGAATCTCACACACACACAATTGCAAAGATAGCAATTCTAGAAAGAACTCTCTCAATTAGGGTTTCAAAAGTGTTTCAATCTGATAAGATCTGAAAATTGGGCATTAGATAACGTATTTGTAACCTAAACAAAGGAAACTAAAAAGATAAGATGAAATAATTCGCATTAAAAGAAGGCTGGCAATTTAGGCAGGCCTAAGGCCGACGGCCTAAATTGCAAACTCCACGAAAGCTGGCGGCCTTGGAACGTCATCAACGGGCGGCCGAAAATCTTCAAGGCCGGCACCATGGCCGGCGGCGTAAACTTCAAGGCCGGCGGCCTAAGTGGAAAGGCCGGAGGCTTTCAAGCCGGCCTTGGCTCTGCTAACTCGTCGTCCCGGTTTCGTCGCATCCTGCTTGATCATGTATTCTTCCGCTATATGATCCGCATCATTCTCTCCCACCAGAGAAGAACTTGACCCCGAGTTCTCTTCAGGATATAACGCCTCATCGTCAGGGAAGAAAGGGAAGATATCGGCGACGTTGAAGGTCTTTGAAATGCCCATAGTGTTCGGTAAACCAACCACATAAGCATTATCATTGATTTTCTACACAATCTGGTACGGACCATACTTCTTAGGTTGAAGCTTGCTGTACTTTCCAACAGGGAATCGCTCCTTGCGTAAGAATACCATAACTTGATCACCCACTGAAAACACTTGTCGCCTTCGATGCTTGTCAGCTGCAGCTTTGTACTTAGCATTAGATTGCTCAATTTTCGCACACACCTCAGCTGTAATGTTCTGCCAACTATCCGCTAAGTTCTTGGCTGCTATGTGAAACTCAGTACCCCTTGGAAGCTTGATCAAATCCACAGCATGGTTAGGAGTATTGGTATAAACGATAGAGAATGGAGACTTGCCTGTTGTCCTGTGAATGGCACTGTTATAAGCGAACTCCGCCTGAGCTAATGCCACATCCCATTGCTTGGGCTTTTCACCACAAATACTCCTAATTAGATTGCCCAAAGTTCGATTTGTAGCTTCTGTCTGACCATCCGTTTGAGGGTGAGCCGTGCTACTATAGTTCAGTGAGGAATCAAACAACTGCCATAAAGTTCTCCAAAAGTGGCTTAGGAATTTGCTGTCTTTGTCTAAAGTAATGGATTTAGGCACCCCATGAAGACGTACCACTTCTTTGAAGAACAACTTGGCAATGACCTGAGCATCAACAACCTTTCGACACGGGATAAAATGGGCCATCTTAGAGAACCTGTCAACCACAACAAAAACAGAGTCAACGCCCCGTTGGGTACGGGGCAATCCAAGGACAAAGTCCATGGACAAATCCTCCCATATGTTATCAGGAACAGGGAGCGGAGTGTAGAGGCTAGTGTTTTGGGCCTGGCCTTTAGACGTCTGGCATGTATAACACCGTTGCACAATCCTCCCAACATCACGCCTCAAGTGTGGCTAGTAGTATCTATTACTGACTGCAGCAATAGTCTTATCCCTTCCCAGATGACCTGCTAATCCACCCCCATGCAAATCACGGATCAATTTCTCCCTCAAAGAAGACTTGGGAATACACAGTTGATTGCCCCTCATTAAATACCCATCATAAATATGGAAATCACTGCTAGGCTGTTTAGTTCAACACATCTCCCAAGTATCTTTAAAATCAGTGTCAGTCCCATACAGGTCTTTCATACATTCAAATCCCACCACTTCAGTATAAAGTGTCACCAACAAGCTGGCTCGCCTGCTCAAAGCATCTGCAACCTTATTGTATACTCCAGATTTATGTTTCAGCTTAAACGGGAATTTCTGCAAAAATTGTACCCATCTTGCATGCATATCTTTGCTAATCCTGGTCTGATTACTCAAGTGTTTAAGGGCATCACAATCAGAATATAGCACGAATTCTTTGCCCACTAGGTAATGCTCCTAGGTCCTCAAAGCGCGCACAACTGAATAGAATTCTTTGTCATATGTGGACCAATTGCGCTTAGACTCGCATAACTTCTCACTAAAGAATGCAATGGGTCTCCTTTCCTGAGATAGTACCGCCCCTATTCCAACCCCACTTGCATCACAATCGACTTCAAACAACTTATCAAAGTCAGGTAATGCAAGAACTGGTGCATTACACAACTTTTCTTTCAATAACCCAAAACTACTTTCAGCTTCATCATTCCACTGGAATTTCCCTTTCTTCAGGCACTTAGTCATAGGTGCAGCAATGGTACTGAAATGCTGAATAAACCGTCTATAGAAACTTGCCAATCCCAAGAAACTCCTCAACTCACTCACTGTTTTAGGAATAGGCCATTCCCTAATAGCTCTGACCTTCTCATCATCCACAGTAATCCCATCACCACTAATAACAAAACCCAAAAATAGCAACCTCCTAGAGAGGAATATACACTTCTTCAAATTCACAAATAGCTTATTCTCCCTTAGAACCTTCAACACCTCCCTCACATGCTTGATGTGCTCCTCCTCAGTTTTGCTATAAATCAGGATATCGTCGAAGTAAACTACTACAAACTGATCAGAAAAGGGTTTAAGTACCTGATTCATTACATGCATGAAAGTGCTTGGGGCGTTGCTAAGGCCAAAAGGCATGACCATCCATTCATACAGGCTCTCTTTGGTTTTAAAGGTCGTCTTCCACTCATCCCCTGGTCGAATCCGAATCTGATGGTAGCCACTTCTCAAACCGATCTTGGAAAAGAACATAGCCCCACTCAAACAATCTAACATGTCCTCCAACCTTGGTATTGGGAATTTGTAACCAATGGTAATTTTATTGATCGCCCTGCTGTCAACACACATATGCCAACTCCCATCTTTCTTTGGGGTTAACAAGGCGGGCACTGCATAAGGACTCATGCTCTCCCTGATGAACCCCTTCTGGAGTAGTTCCTGCACCTTCCCCTGCAATATTTCTGTTTCTTTTAGACTCATTCTATAGTGTGGGAGATTAGGTAGACTAGCTCTTGGAATCAAATCAATGTGATGTTGGATATCCCTCATGGGAGGTAATCCATCAGGTAGCTCCTCAGATGTTATCTCCTTAAACTCCTCCAATAGTTCCTTTACCCTGTCAGGCAACTCCTGAGCACTACTCTGGCCTTCCTCCACTGTCATCACCTGGCGAACAATTAGCACATAGACTGTCTACACCTCCTTAATTGCTTCCTCCATCTCCCTCTTAGATTGGGTGATAGTGAGAAAGGAACGCCCTTCCACTTTAGAAGCTTTAGGGCGGTGTGTCACTTTGAGAGGTAGAAGGGTGAACTTTACCCCATCCTTCTCTAGCCGGTAAACATTCTCCCTTCCTTCATGCTTGGCATCAACATCAAACTGCCAAGGCCTCCCAAACAAAAGATGGCATGCATCCATATCCACGATGTCACAATAGACCTCATCCCTATACTTCCCTATAGAGAAAGGTACCCTGCATCGCTCGGTGACTTCGATCATTTCAGCTGCTTTTATCCACCCAATAGTGTATGGGTTCGGATGTTTTTCAGTCGGCAAATTCAATACCTTCACCGTTTCTCTACCAATGATATTCTCGCAACTCCCATTGTCCACAATCAACTTAAACACCCGACCATCAACAGTACATTTAGTGCGAAACAATTGATGTCTCTGGGTCTTCTCATCACACTTTGGTGCTAACATCAATTTTCTGATGACGTATGCCTCCTCATCATCCCCATAGCCATCATCACCATAATACTTATCTCCTGCATCTGGTTCACAACACACCTCATCATCCTCCCCTCTGTCAATAACATTGACTAGTCTCCTATTGGGGCACTCATTTGACCGATGGCCCGGTTGATTACACCTATAGCACTTTCCCATAACTGGTTTAGCATAGGGGTTGTTCTGTTTAGGTGCCTCCTTAGTCTCCATTGGCTTCCTGCTCACCACTCTATCATCTCTCTTATCATTAACCCCACCTTGCACTTCCTGGATAGCCTTCCCCTTGTCTGTACCTGTTGTATTGAATCCATCATTCCTAAACCTTCTGTTACCCCCATCAAACCTGTTGGTCTTCTCTTGCAGCATCATCTCTGCCCGAAGAGCCATGTTTTTCGCTTCATTGACATTGTGCAAAACATGAACTCCTATCTTCTCCCTAATTTGTAACTTCAGCCTATCCAGATATCTAGCCACCTGCTGCCCTTCGCTCTCCCTTAGATCTTTCCTCTCAGCCAATCTCATGAATTCCGTCGTATACTCATACACCGTTCTCTGACCCTGTCTACACTTCTGATATTGCTGAAATAATATTTGTTCGTAGTCAGAAGGTAAGAAATCCCTTTGAATCAATTGTTTCATCCTATACCACGTTTGCATCGGTTGCTTGCCCTCTCTATATCGCCTGTTCTGCAATCTCTCCCACCATGTCGAAGCCCCTCCTTTCAATCTACAAGCCACTAACTTCACCCTACAATCCTCCGGCACTTTCATATAATCAAAGAAACGGTCTACCTCCGCCAACCAATCTAATAAATCTTCAATGTTCAAATTACCGGTAAAAGAGGGTATATCTACCTTTAATTTGAAGTCGCTGGTGTCCCCTTGATCATACCCATGGTGATTCCTGTGGTATCTACCACCACCATATCCTCTCCGCTGTGGTTGTTGATTCCCGATCATCCAATCATCCTCCTCATCAGAATCCACATCACATGCTTGGATTCTTTGATTCGCAGCGACAGGTCGATTGACAGGAGCGCCAAGAGCAGGATCTGCCCTGGGTCGTACTCCACTAGCATCTTTATCTCTGTTCGCATTGGTTCCCATTGCGTCGAAACGCTCAACCAGATCATCAAAGCGTTGTTCAAAACGCCAGAGTTTCTGATCCATGGTGTCCAACACTGCCCTTTGAGCCTGCACTTCGGTTCGCAAAGCTTCCATATCCCGAGCAACGTCCGGAACATGACCGCCTCCTGAACTACCGTCACCTGACATCTCCACAGGAAATTTTCCTTGCTCTGATACCAACTGACGCAGCGAGTTAGCGTAGAGAAGCAAGAGAATCACTCAACGAATGAATCTCACACACATACAATTGCAAAGATAGCAATTCTAGAGAGAACTCTCTCAATTAGGATTTCAAAAGTGTTTCAATATGATAAGATCTGAAAATAGGGCATTAGATAACGTATTTGTAACCTAAACAAAGGAAACTAAAAAGATAGGACGAAATAATTCGCATTAAAAGAAGGCTGGCAATTTAGGCCAGCGGCCTAAATTGCAAACTCCATGAAAGCTGGCGGCCTTGGAACGTCATCAATGGGCGGCCGAAAATCTTCAAGGTCGGCACCAAGGCCGGCGGCGTAAACTTCAAGGCCAGCGGCCTAAGTGGAAAGGCCGGAGGCTTTCAAGCCGGCCTTGGCTCTGATGACTCATCGTCCCGGTTTCGTTGCATCCCGCTTGATCATGTATTCTTCCGCTATATGATCCGCATCAGTATGTCTCTTTGCGGGAAGAGATGCAAGCCAAAAAACATCGGTGTCAAGGAATCATCACCCCCACAGCCTCTCCTACAGCGCTCAGTCCATGTATTAACAAAGGAAGTGAACGTGATCCCATCCACAATCTTATGCAAAATGCATATGCCAATAGCAATTCCTCCGCAGTTGACCACATTAGCCTGAATTGCCAACTAGAACAACTCTGTTGCTGTCCTAGTGCAATGACAATCATGTGGAAGGTTGTTTGAGGATTCCTGAAAGGGGATAGTTGACCTTTGCTTCAATGACTCAACCCCGTCATCATTGCATTCGATAAATTGGTTATTTCGAACCTTTCTGGCTAAGGGGTAGAATTTAGTTAAGGCATGTGAAAGGGATTTCTTAAGGTGGAAGAGTCTGTTTGGTGGTTTAATAACTTCAGAATGGTTGTTGGGAGCATAGTAGAAGATCATTGGGACATATTCTGAGGAGAAAATTGGTCAAGAAGTGAAAGCTTGAAATTCCTACGACTATCGGGAGTTGGAGAGTATAGTTTGATGATTTCTCTAGACTTGATTTCAGGAGTTACTGCATTCATTTTCGTTACCTTAGCATGAAGTTCAAACAAAAAGAGAACAATTCAGCAGACTCGATATCGCAATGTAAAGTGATTGCTGATTGAATGTCAATTTAGGAAAATTAGAGCCACAGTGATAATCTAATGTCGTACTAAGTTAATCTTTTTATATTAATATATGATTATAACTATTTTCCATGTCAATTCATTATCGGATTCAACTTATTAGATAGTAAAATATAAAATCAAATCAAGACATAACCCCAAGTTAGCTAGTATATTGGCTTAAAAAATGACTAAAAGTACATATTAATGTAAAAGACTGACTTACTACCATACTGGAAAAAAATAATTCTGCAGTGTTGATAATTTTGAAGTGATATGGATACATTGTTTTTAAAATTCGGAAATGTGCTGCATTTTTCTATAGTTTACTAGTGTTGCAGCTGAAATCTAGTCCATTATTTATTTATTTAGTTATTATCTTAAAGGTGATGTAGAAAGATGTATGAGGG